>JAJGOT010000561.1:385000-533771 GCA_022457155.1 Cladopsammia gracilis | reverse complement strand
AGAATTTGATTGACTCCCATCTTTTCAGCAGATTGAACCCATTCGAATTCCTTTTCCTTGACAAAGAAAAGAGAAGCGTTGCTAAAAACTTTGATGAACCTGTTTAAAATGGGAATATTCAACAATATAGAACGATACACAGGTGTTGATATGAGGGAATACATAAAAAATTTCAACAAACAAGTTCAACAAGGCGGTTTGAAATTAGACGTCAACAATAATTATGATATCCAACAAAAACGACTGGCTAATGTTGCCGAAGGAGTTGACAATGATGACGCGATTACAAAACATCAAGTTGACACGCTTGCAACGCAGTTGCGGGCAGATTCACTTCAGGTTGATGGTTCCTCGCATATGACTGGGGATCTTGATCTCAGGGGACAGAAGTTGGTCAACCCCGGGGAAATAGAAATGAATCACAAACTGATCACAAATCTGGAAACTGATGAAGACAATGATTTGTCAGCGGTGAATATGATCACTCTGAAAAAATTCCACCCTGATGCTCCTGAACCAACGCATGAAGTCTGATCTGATGGAAGATGTGGATGAATCCAGTTCTGAGCATGATATGACAGTGACTGGAATAACGGATTTTTCAAGTTCACCGCATCTTTTCAATAAGGCGTATGATTTGCAAATAACAAAAGACGACAGTAATCGACACTCTGGGAGACTTGGATTCAACATGTACCAACTTCCAGAGGGAGA
Organism: Cladopsammia gracilis; assembly: GCA_022457155.1. NCBI lineage: Eukaryota > Metazoa > Cnidaria > Anthozoa > Scleractinia > Dendrophylliidae > Cladopsammia > Cladopsammia gracilis. Next base: position 533,057 of record JAJGOT010000561.1, on the reverse strand, counting down.
ATACACCGTGTGCATTGAATTCTTCCCCGCGTCAACGGATGGGGTTAGTGTTAATGTCGTGAGCACCAGCCTGAATATTAATCAACAATCAACAAAGACGTTTTCCACTTATGCCAGATCCATCATCCACATGCATAAATGGAGGATCTCCCCACCTGAATATATCTATCTGGATTTGAAGTGGCAGGGAACCCCTGAATCAGCTGAAAAAGGAGATACAAATCTGATCATATATGGTGTTGCTGGCTCACAGTCGGATGTTCCAAGTGCAGTCTTTGATGCTCCTTTTGTTTTCGAAGCAGGGAAGTCCGGCAGAGCCGAGATGGTCATGCAAACGGATTTAGATATGAATGGGCACCAACTGCTTGGAACCAGAGTCGTTGTGGAAACCGGGGCTTATCGCTTTGCAGCGAATCAAGTTTTTTTCTATTTGTTGGGTCTAATTTTCTTTTCTTCCCAATTAAAACAAAGCTGATTGAAGCCGGTATCTTTTATCAAGATCAGAAAAAAACACCAAGATTGGATTTTTCTTTGACAATGACTGTGAAAGGGCGGAAGCAAACGTTGACTTGGAATGGACGGCGTGGGCCAAGTTTCAAATATGATCTGGGAGATGGGGTTGCCATCCCAGCGATGACTTCATTCAATTTTTCTCCTCAAAGTGGGTTGAAGTTTGACCCAAATGCTTGGGTCTTTCTTTCTCTTGTGTTTGTGATTTTTTCATTTTCCCACCCAAAATGAAGCGGAAACAAAGCATCTTTGGTTTCAACCACATCAACCCATGCATTGGGGAAGAAACACTGACCGAGATCAAGCAACTCTTCCGATTCTATCACAAAAGATATTGGTGTTTGAAAAGAGCTCACAAACATTTCAAGAGAATGAACCTGCTCGTGGATTTGACATCTTCCGCTCTTGTTGCGATTGGAACGATCGCGGGGGCAGCAACAATGAATCCCATCGTTTTGGGAGTGATTTCAGGTGCAGGATTGGTCGTCAAAACAGGGAATGAAATGAAGAAATATGGAAACAAAATTGACATGGCGAAGTTCGCGTTCACCACCTATGAAAAAACACTGACTGAGTTGCGTTTTGCCTTGAGGAGTGGAAAATTTGATCGAAGTGAATTCCTTTCTGCAATGGAAGCGGTGGATGGAATTGTGATTGATTTGGGGTTGGATTTGGAGAGGTTTGAGAGAAAATATGATTTGCTGTTTGAATGATTCAGCAGAGCTGGATTCATCACCTTTGGTGAGGAATCAATCTTCATCTTCAAATGGAGCGATAAAATTATCTTCAAATGACTCTGCATCGGATGCATCTTCACTCTCACCGTTCGCCTCACGCAGGCTGCGCCGCCGCTCCGCTTCCTCTTCCTGAATCGCAACTACCCCATAATCCTCCACAAGACGGGGCAATACCCAGTCGTAGGAGTATCTATAAGGATCCTCCATGCGAATGCCTTCCACAACATCACTATTATCAAATCCTGTGAGTATATTCATATCATGGCAGGCCTCAACACGATGCTTGCGTCCTTGCTCTGTAAGCCATGAATGATCCCATTCCTCATCCAACTTAAAATCAGCTTTCATTTCTTGAAAATGTTGGTCGAACTCAGCTAGTTTTTCAGCAGCTTTCTTATCGAACTCAGCGCGTTTTGCTTCTTTCAGTCGTTCTTCCTCCCAATGTGGTGGGTCTAAAGACTTATTAGCAGCCGCACATAATTGTGAATAGCTATCTTCGGGAATGATAGCTTTTTCAGACTCTTTTCCCTTCTCATAATCTTCACGGCGTTTCATCTCCTTCCACCTTTCGTGTGCTTCTTTCCTTCCAAAGAATTCGCGGCGAGATTCTAGAATGTCTCCACTATATTTCTGATTTGTCAACGCAAACGCTTCTCGCAGTTTTCTTTCCTTTGCATCAAACTTTTCACGCTTTTCCTTTTCACTTCTTGGAGCATGACGCCATTCCTTAAACATTTGTCGATTAAACTTATGCGTTTCTTTTCTTAGCTGATCTTGGTTTGCTTTTCGTTTCTCTTGCATTGCTGTCTTATATTTTTCATATCTTATAAGTTCTTCACGGTGATGCTTTTCTTGCAGTTGTTGTATCTTTTCTCGTCTTGTTAGCTCCAGTTTATTTAATGAGAAAAAAAATTAAAAAACTTTGAAAAAAAAATAATCCCAAGTAAAATGGACCTGAAAGACTTGAAAATAAATGAAATCAAAACCGAAGCACCGACAATGAAAAACACCAAGCATCCATTTGTGGAAATTCCTATCCGGTTCAAAGAACGACCTATCACCCTCCAACTGACCAAATGTTGTTTCAAAATATTTCAAAATGAAAACGGATTTTCCCTGGCGATCAACCTAGATCAATCTCCTCCTGAACTCAAAGAAAAGTTTCAAGAGATCCAAGAACAAATCAGAAAGTTAGCCATGGAAAACGAGCCTGCAGTTAGGAAACTGAATTGGCGATTTGGAAAATACTCAGCCAGTGATTTCAACTTGATCAAAACGGATCGAAGTGAGATGGAAAAAGTTTGGGGAAAGTTGTGGACAACCACGAAAGGAAACATCTCTGTCCCATTCTCAAAATTCGGTGAAGGAGAAGTTGGAACAAGAAAGTCCGTTCGGTTTGATCCCCATGATCATATTGGAGAAAAACTGACAGGGCATGTGATCTTTCGAATTTCCCGCATCTTTTGTGGAAATTGCCAATCCATCACATGTTCAATCAATTCAGCTTTTGTGTCAAAATTCCATGGCAGCGCTTCAGCGTTTGATAACTTTGAAGATAATGAGGAGGAGTGGTAAGTTTTTCATTTCTTGGAAATGAAAAGATGGTTCAGCGGGGCCTTTTCCTGAGTTTTGCATGCAGTCGTTTTTGCCGCAAGTTGTCAATGAAGATTTGTAAGTCATCCCGCATCCATGTGATTTTGTGAGAAAGTTCTTGTGCGTCAAGGAAATGATTCTTCTTCTTGAGGACTTGGTTGAAGAAAACCGTTTGGGAGATGTTGAATTTTGCAAAGACATCCTCAATATTGAAAAAATCAACATCATCAATCTTTATAACTGGCCCCACATCAATCTCTTTCTGAATGTTGAAAACTTTGTTGTCGGATTTTCTTGTGAAAACTGGGTTGGTAATTTGCCTCTTAAGAACATTCACGATGCCTGAAGCTGAAATTCCGGTTGCAGCCGATGCTTCCCGATATGTGAAAAAAACTTGCTTCTCTTTTCCTTCTTCTTGAATCGAAAACTTCATTTTATTTGGATTTTTATTTTTTCAAATAAAATGGTGACTTTGAAAGAGTTGAGATCGTTCGCGAAATCATCCGGGTTGCGCGGATGGTCCCGATTGAAAAAAGATGATTTGATTTTGTTTTTGGTTGAAAATCTTTGGTCGGGGGGAGGAAGAGGGGATCAACCAAAAATGAACAAAGCAGCTCGTTTGAGAATTCGGAAAAACAAAAATGTCAACCCCTTGGATGTTGAAAATGAACAAATTGATGTCCCTATTCTAGTTCCAGAACGAAGAACAATTCCTCCCAAAGAAATTCCTTCAGTCATTCAACAACAAACGGAAACGATTTCTGATTGGTTGAATTGCTTGGAAAATGCTCAGATTGTAAAGCAGCCTGATCCTGAGATTGATGACTTGAGAAGACGACTTGAAAGTTTGCGAACTATAGAAAGAGCTTCTGCCTTCAGGGGATTTGCGAAAGAAATTATAATCCCAGGGCGACTGGGAGAACTGCCAAGACAATTCTTCCAAAGGGTGAGGCCGCAAATAGGAGCGCTTATTCGTCAACACACGATGACTAAAGTCAAACTAATTATGAATTGCCTGATGGCTAGAACAGTTTTGGCAACTGGGGAAGTGGTTGAAGAAGAAGCCAACTTTCACTCTCGGGTCATGACAAATCTTGAAGGAACTGACAAATTGGAAGCTGTTGACACGATGACTGACCGAGTAATGGAGAACATGGCGACTTTCCAAATGAGGGGATCCAATTGGAGGTTTGTGAGAGTGAGAGAGTTGGTCATTCCCTTCGCAACCTTTCAACCTCTGCGTGGGAGTTCATGGATGAAACTTCCAGCAGGATTGAAGAATAAGAAAGCTGTGGTGAACATGAAGAATGAAGAGGATATGTGTTTCAAGTGGTGTGTGACAAGAGCCCTCAATCCAGTCGATAAAAATGCAGAAAGAATCTCAATCGAATTGAGAGAACAAAGCAGAGAGTGGGATTGGAATGGTTTGTCATTCCCAACACCTTTGAGTGACATTGGGAAGTTTGAAGGAAGGAATTTGGGACTGGCAGTGAATGTGTTTGGTTATGAAGGTGGAACTGTCTTTCCTTTGAGAATTTCTGAGAAAGCAGGACAAAACATTGACTTGTTGTGGTTAAAGAAGGTTGATGAGGATAGAAAGGAGAAAACGCATTTCTGTTGGATAAAGAACCTCAGTCGACTTCTCTCAAATCAAGTTTCAAATCATGAAAAAGCACTTGTGTTTTGCCGAAGGTGTTTGAATCACTTTCCCGATAATGATAAGTTGAAACGGCATGAAGAGTCTTGTTCCCAGTTTGAAGCAGTGAAGATTGTCATGCCAGCAGAAGGGAGTGTTGTGCAGTTCAAAAACTACCACCGAAAGATGAAATTTCCATTTGTGATATACGCTGATTTTGAAGCGAGACAACTTCCAATTTCTTCTGTTCAGCCGCTAGGTGAGAACTCTTTCACAGAAAAGTTTCAAAAACATGTGGCTTGTTCATTTGCGTTTCATTTAGTGTGAGACTTTGTGAAGAGAGATCCTGTCTTGTTCCGAGCAGATAGTGATGAAGAGGATGTTGGGAAGAAGTTTGTTGAGGAATTGAGCCGGTTTGTGTTGGGTGTGCAAGAGGAGGTGAAATTCCCTAAGAGGATGATCTTTAGCCTAAAAGAACGAAAACAGTTTGAGGAAGCCAGCTGCTGTTGGATATGTGAAAAAGAATTTGCAGTGAATGATAAACGAGTTCGAGACCACTGCCATTTCACTGGGAAATTCAGAGGAGCAGCTCATGAATCTTGCAATCTAAATTTCAAGAAACCAAAGTTCACCCCGGTGATTTTCCACAACTTGAAAGGATATGACGCGCATCTCATTGTGAAGAGTTTGGGATTAAGTAAAGGGGATATCAGTTGCCTCCCAAATAATGAAGAGAAGTTCATTTCCTTCTCTAAGAAGCTAAAAATTTGGGAAATAAAACAAGGGGGGCTTAAACCACCTAAAATAATTTGGCATGAAATTCGGTTCTTGGATTCTGCTGCATTCATGGCAGCGCCTTTGGAAAAATTGGTGAAGAATCTAAGGGATGATGACTTCATTGAAACGAAAAAGGTGTTTGGGGAGAAGTGGGAGTTGTTCAAACGGAAAGGAATCTTCCCATATGAGTGGCTGGATTCAGTGGAGAAATTTAAGGAGAAAGAACTCCCTGAAAAAGAGGCCTTCTATTCGACTTTGAATGATGAGGGGGTGAGTGATGAAGACTTGGAACATGCAAAACTGGTTTGGGATGAGATGGTAATGGATAACATGGGAGACTTCCATGATGCCTATCTGAAGGCGGATGTCACTCTGTTAGCGGATGTCTTTCAAGAGTTCAGAAAAGTTTGCCAGACTCATTACTCATGCGCGTAGCGGCATGAGGTAAGGTTTCGGCTCCGTTTTTCTTGTTTTTATTATTATTATTTTTATTTTTTGTGTCACGATTTTGCATGCAAATTTATGCACGCATATTTTAGTGACCGGGTCCTCGGGTCACCAACATATTCTACAAAAATGGCTGCCGCGCTCGGCATGTGCTTGGTTTTTAAAACCGTAGTTTCGTGTCATCGCATTAATAACTCACATTTAAAATATTCAAAATGGAAAGAGAAAGCTTTAAAGAATACCCAAAGCCGCTATAGTGGAGAAAAAGGAGAGCTTTCAGCAACTGAATCTTGCTTCAAGGAAATTCATACGCTGCCTGGCTGCTATCAGTGCGGGGCGATCAAAACCGAAGAAGCAGATTTCTTACAGATGAGGGACTTTACCGTAAAAGAAATTACAATTTTTTGGTGAGAATTTATGTTGATATCAATTTGTGATTCACTTTTCTCTGTGTTCTGGTTAGTTTTGAGGAAATAATTATAAAACATGCTAACACGAAGGAATGTGTTTACTAGCGAAAATGAAAATTACGGACAAACTTCGTCGCCCATTCGTTGTCGTTGGAATATCGTCGAAGGTATGCTATGTTTTCATGACTGTTTGGCTTCAGTTTGCCCGCCTCAGGACAAGTGGCTCCTTGACGGAACCAAAAAAATGAAAAATGAAAGGGAGTGAAGGAAAGAAAAATGATAAGCCTACGACACGAGGTATTCCCAAGCGGTCACCCATCCAAGTACTAACCTCGCCCGACAGGGCTTAACTTCGGTGATCAGACGAGAACCGGCGTATGTCAAACAGTGTTCCTAGAGTTTACGATGAGCGAGTGACTTTTCTCCAGTAATCGCAATAAGTCGTATTCACGACTTAAAAACGTGTTTTAGCGTGTTCTTTAGTGTGTCACGCAAAATTCGTTGAGGGGGGAAGGGGTGCGTGACCCGTTCAAAACAAACCATAAAACTTGCTTACGCAAGCGCATGAGTGTAGGCTACAATAGTAGCCTCTTGTTACAACTTAGATCCAGCTTGGTTCTTCACTTCACCCGGTTTAGCATGGGATGCTCCTTTGAAGGAAAGTGAAGTTGAACTGGAATTGTTGACAGACCCAGAGATGCTGCTTTTCTTCGAGCGAGGAATTCGGGGAGGAGTTTCAACTATCTTCCACAGGAGAGCAAAGGCAAACAACAAGTTCATGGGTGATGACTTTGATGAAAACCAGCCGTCAAAGTATCTGGCTTATTGGGACGCGAATGGTTTGTATGCATGGGCAATGTCAAATCCATTGCCAGTTGGGAGCTTCCAGTGGATGAGTGAAGAAGAGTTGGAAAGATGGGGTGATGAAAGTTGCGTCCTGGAAGTGGATGTGGATATTCCCAAAGAGTTGCATGACCATTTCAATGACTTTCCACCGCTTCCAGAACGACTGATGATGGGAAAGACGGAGAAGCTGATTCCCAACTTGAGAAACAAGCGGAAAATGATTGTGCATCGCCGACTGCTGAAGCAAGCTTTGGAGTTGGGATGTGAGTTGAAGAAAGTAAGAAGAGGAGTGAAGTTCAGGGAAGAGTGCTGGTTGAAGTCATTCATTGACAAGAATGTCATCCTGCCAACAGTCCAAAAATGCATTTGAGAAGGATTTCTTCAAGTTGATGAATAATGCGGTCTTTGGGAAAACGATGGAAAACATCAGGAAAAGGAAAGATGTGCAGTTAGTGTGTCAGGGAAAGAAATTGTGCAAGTTAGTCGCCAAACCAAACTTTGAGCATTTCACCATCTTTGATGAAAATCTTGAGGGAGTTCATATGAAACGGACTAAGATGACATTTGACAAGCCAGTATATGTAGGGCAGGCGATATTGGATGTCTCGAAGAGTTTGATGTATGACTTCCATTATGGATATGTGAAGAAAAAATGGGAAAAGGCTCAGTTGTGTTTCACCGATACAGATTCGTTGCTATATGAGATTGAGACGGATGATTTGTTTGTGGATATAGCAAATGATGTGCCAAAGCATTTTGACACGTCAGAGTTTGATGAATCACATCCCAGAGTTGTTGACGGAACGATAACGCGAATGAACAAGAAAGTATTGGGTTTGATAAAGGATGAAGCTTGTGGGGGAGTAATTGAAGAGTTTGTGGGATTGAGAGCAAAGTGTTATTCCTTCAAAGTGCATGGCGGAGGTGGGACAAAGAAATGTAAGGGTGTGAAGAAACGCGTTGTGAAGAAAGGAATCACTCATGACGACTATGTTGACTGCCTGGAAACGAAGAACCCACAGATGAGGGTTATGAATTGTATACGAAGCTCAAAACATGAAATCTTCACACAGAGAATTAACAAGACAGCTTTGAGTGCTGATGATGATAAGAGATATGTGAAAGAAGATGGAATTAGCACATGGGCTTGGGGGCATTGGAGACTTGGAGAAACGGAACAACGCGATGTGAGTGAAGTGAGTGAAGAAAATAAAGAAGTGATTCAAAAAATGAATCAAAGAAGCGGAGCGGAGCGAAGTGAAGAAGAGATAAAAGCAGCAAAGCTTGAAAAGAAACGAAATCAAGTTACCCGCTACTTAAAACTTAGAGAAGGAATAGAGCATGTTGAGTTATGGGCTTTGGTAAGAAAATTTCATGTGGAGAACGATGTTCTGATAAATGAAATAAATGTGAAAGTTTATGTGAAAGGATTGACTAGATATGCAACCTTGTAATGAGTGAGAATTGTTTACCTTCAGGTGGAGGTGAGTAGGAATGTGTTGAGTTAGTGGGTAATTTGTTTTGAACGTATTTCTGCTAGTGAATAATGTGCATTAGTTTGGGGAAGTAGGAATATGTTGAGTTAGTGGGTAATTTCTTTTAAACGTATTTCTGCTAGTGAATAATGTGCATTTATTTAGGGAAGTAGGAATGTGTTGAATTAGTGCATTGATTTGGGAGAGTGGGAATGTGTTGAGTTGGTGGGTAATTTTTTGGTGTATTTTTGCTTGATTGAGGGTAAGTTTTTGGGCGTATTTCTGCTGTGAGCCAGAACCGGCCTTTTCTATCTACTACTGTTTTCGCTTTTTGGCGATGATTTGAGCTCAGTTTTTTTTTCGCTTTTTGACGACTTAGATTGTGAAGAAAATATAGTCATTGGTGGATAAGAAAGGTGGCGTTATGGTACCCAGAAAAATGGTTATAGAGAATATTGAATATTTCCAAAATGAATTGGGCCTTGTTGACGTTTGGAGAATTAAAAATCCACAATCCAGAAGTTACACTTGGAGCCAAAAATCTCCACCAATTTTCTGTCGTTTAGATTACTGGCTGATATCAAACAACTTACAGGACTTTGTAAATACAACCGATCATTCCAGCTATAAAAACTGATCATACAGCAATTGAGTTGAATTGAACCGACTCCAATCAAAACTTAAAGGGGCCCGGCTTCTGGAAAATGAACGTCTCTCTTCTGGAAGATCCGAATTATCTGGAAGAATTAAAACAAAATATTCCACTTTGGAAAACAACAGGAAGCGAGAATTTATCAGACAAAAGGTGCATCTGGGATTGGATTAAGTATAATATTCGGAACCATGGTGTTTTGTTCTCGAAAAAGAAAGCCAAAGAAAGATCTGCAATGGAAAAAAACTTACAACAAGTATACGAGGAAGCAACTAAAAAATTCGAACAGGACCCTTCCGACTCTAACGTAAATACTCTAAATAAAGCAAACGAAACTCTAGAAAGTTATTATGAGGAAAAAACAAGGGGTGTGTAATTATTCGCGCAAGGGCACGATGGCACGAGCATGGCGAGAGAAGTACAAAATACTTTCTAAATTTATGGAAGCGTAATCACGTCAAAAAACATATAAGAAAACTATTAATAAGTGGTGCCATTACATGTGATCCTTTTGGGATACTGAACGAATAAAAACGTTTTCACCATAGCTTTTACCAATCAAACGTAACAGATGAGGATAAAGTAAATGGAAACGAATTTTTTAATAATTTGAATATACAAAGATTATCAGGAGAGTTGAATTTAACCGACTCCAATAGAAACTTAAAGGGGCCCGGCTTCTGGAAAATGAACGTCTCTCTTCTGGAAGATCCGAATTATCTGAAAGAATTAAAACAAAATATTCCACTTTGGAAAACAACAGGAAGCGAGAATTTACCAGACAAAAGGTGCATCTGGGATTGGATTAAGTATAATATTCGGAACCATGCTATTTTGTTCTCGGAAAAAGAAAGCCAAAGAACGATCAGCAATGGAAAAAAAACTTACAACACGTATACGAGGAAGCAACTAAAAAATTCGAACAGGACCCTTCCGACTCTAACCTAAATACTCTAATGAAGCAAAAGAAACTCTAGAAAGTTATTATGAGGAAAAAACAAGGGGTGTAATTATTCGCGCAAGGGCACGATGGCACGAGCATGGCGAGAGAAGTACAAAATATTTTCTAAATTTAGAGAAGCGTAATCACGTCAAAAAACATATAAGAAATAAGTGGTGTCATTACATCTGATCCTTTTGGGATACTGAACGAACGAAAACGTTTTTACCATCGCTTGTACCAATCAAACATAACAGATGAGGATAAAGAAAATGGAAACGAATTTTTAAATAATTTGAATATACCAAGATTATCAGAAGAACAAAAACAATCTTGTGAAGGAGAAATATTTGTTGAAGAAATTACAGCCATTCTTAACATTTTTGAGAGTAACAAATCTCCTGGTAATGATGGAATACCAATAGAATTTAACAACAGTTGCTGGGAATTAATTTGTGATCCATTTATGGAAAGTGTGAGGGAGTGTTTCAACCACGGCGAAATGTCTAGCTCTCAAAGAAAAGCAATTATAACTCTTATAGAAAAGCAACATAAAGATCGAACTCTCATTGAAAATTGGAGGCCAATCTCTCTTATTAACGTGGATGCAAAAATAATTTCAAAACTTATTGCTTTAAGATTAAAGAAAGTTTTACCGAATATCATACATCATAAGCAAACAGGTTATGTTGACGATCGCTATATTGGTGAGACTATTCGATCAATTTTCGATATAATGGAATTTACAGACAGTAAGAATATTCCAGGTATCTTGATTTTCATTGACTTTAAAAGAGCTTTCGACTCTTTAGAATGGCATTATCTTTTCAGTTGCGTTGAGGCGTTTAATTTTGGCCCCAATTTTATAAATTGGGTCAAAATGTTTTATATAAATATTCAAAGCTGTGTAATGAATAATGGAATGACATCAGACTATTTTACTTTAGAACGTGGTGTGAGGCAGGGTGATCCCTTGTCCCCCTACCTCTTTATCTTAGCTTTTGAAAGCTTGGCAATCTCCATTCGTCAAAATGTTGATATCAAAGGAATGAAAATAGGAAATTATGAAGCCAAGCTATTGCAATACGCAGACGATACCACAGCAACCCTGTTTGATGAAAATTCTGCAAAAACGCTATTTGAAGAACTAGAAGTATTTAAAAACTTCAGTGGGTTGGAGATAAATAGTTCTAAAACAGAAGGAATGTGGATTGGTTCGCTTTAAAGAAAAGACGAAAAACCGTTTGGTATTAAATGGCCAAGTGAACCCATTAAAGCTTTAGAAACCTTTTTTACATATGACCTATCATTATTTTACGAAAAAAGCTTTCAAGAGAAGGTTGACAGCATAAAGCAGCTGACAAATACATGGTCATCAAGAGGACTGTCCATTCATGGTAAAGTAACTACAATCAAATCATTACTTATTCCAAAACTAGTTTTTATATCTTCGGTTCTTTCACCTCCAAGTAAAATCATCAAACAAGTAACTAGTTTGATTTCTCCTTATTATGGAATGGAAAGGATAAAGTAACAAGGCTCTCTTCTATAAATAGTTATGAAGACGGTGGCATTAAAATGACAGATATTGAAAGCTTGGTCAAAGCTGTACGATTAGCTTGGCTAAAACGTATTTTCAGCGATAACGAAAGTACGTGGAAATTCTACTTGTTACATGTCCTACGTAATGTTGGTGGTCTTTTGCTTTTTAAATGTAATTATGCAATGGACGATCTTTCAATTAACTCAGTTTTCTACAGAAAACTTTCAGACTGTTGCTTAGAATTTCGAAATCTCTTTTTAGCTAATAAAGAACGGCTCTGTATAATTTGGAATAACAAAGATATAAGACTAGATGGAAAACCAGTTTTTTATAAATCTTATTATGACTCGGGGATACATATCATTAAAGATCTCTTGTTCAATCTCGACAATATAGAATCCTTTAATGTAATTAATAACATAGTTGAGAAAGCTAATTTTCTTACATGGACAGGTCTTAGGCGCGCAATTCCCTCTTCTTTGAAAATAATAGAGTACACTACCTTATAGAAGAGTAAGAGTACCTACCTACACTATCTTAGGGTGTTCTGTAAATGACTGTCAATTTCTCTTTTATCAACATCATTAAGCATTAATACAAGCCTCATTCAGCAATTGCGCGGCTGTTTTTTGGCTGTAATGTATATAATCTGTGAAATCTTGAAAATTGTAAGTATGTCTGTTATGGCGGTTGTTTAGAATGTAATTTTTTTCTTTTTAAGTAGTTCTTGGTAATTAAAGTAAAAATATAATAATAATAATAATAATAATTATAATAATAATAATAAACTGTTTTCGCCTTTTGGCGATGATTTGAGGCCAGTACGACGATTTTGAGATCTGGTGTGCTCAAAAGTGAGATTTTGCCAAAACTTGCTCCGCTCGGCCCCAAACGTGCGTTTTGTGCACTTTTCATAGAAATGCACTGTTTTCGTTTTTTGGCGATGATTTGAGGCCGGTACGACGACTTTGAGATCTGATGTGCTCAAAAGTGAGATTTTGCCAAAACTTGCTCCGCACGGCCCCAAACATACCTTTTGTGCTTTTTCATAGAAATGCACTGTTCTCGCTTTTTGGCGATGATTTAAGGCCTTGTTGTCAAAAGTGAGATTTTGACAAAACGTGCTGCGCATGGCTCCAAACGATCGTATTGTGCACTTTTCATAGAAATGCCACTGCTTTCCAGATTTGGCGATGATTTGAGGCAGGTACGACGATTTCCAGATCTGGTGTGCTCAAAACTGAGATTTTGCCAAAAGGTGCTCCGCACAGCCTGAAACGAACGTTTTGTGCACTTTTCATGGCAATGCCACTGATTTCGAGATTTTGTGGTGATTTGAGGCCAGAACGACGATTTTCAGATCTGGTGTGCTCCAAAGTCAGGTTACCAGAATTTGCCAAAACTTGCCAAAACTTGCTCCGCGCGGCCCCAAACGATCGTTTTGTGCACTTTTTATAGAAATTGCACTGTTTTCCAGATTTGGTAGTGATTTGAGGCTAGAACGACGTTTTCAGATCTGGTGTGCTCAAAATTGAGATTTTGCCAAAACTTGCTCCGAACGGCCCCAAACGTGCGTTTTGTGCACTTTTCATAGAAATGCACTGTTTTCGGTTTTTGGCGATGATTTGAGGCCAGTACGAAGATTTTGAGATCTTGTGTGCGGAAAAGTGAAATTTCGACAAAAGTTGCTCGGCACGGCCCCAAACGTGCGTTTTGAGCACTTTTCATAAGAATCGCGCTGTTTTCTCGATTTGGCGTAGATTTGAAAGTAGTACGACGATTTTGAGATCTAGTGCGTTCAAAAGTGAGATTTAGCCAAAACTTGCTCCGCACGGCAACAAACGTGGGATTTGTGCACTTTTCATGGAAATACCACTGTTTTCGCTTGGCGATGATTTGAGGCCATTACGACGATTTAAGATGGAAAAATAAATTGTTTGTTTGTCATAACTTATGAGACATTTGTTGGCTCCTAGGAGAAAATTACGGAGCTTCTTCGTCAATATTTCGGGCAGTTCCGGTCTTAGCCGTCGCACTTCGTGAATACTGCTCGTAAAAGCATATTGATGACAAAATAAAGAAGTCCAACATTCTTCAATGGGCAGGCCTTCGGCAGTCCATACCGTCATCGTTAAAATTTAAACATCTGTCCCCACCTATAACTTCTCCATCTTTCTTGATCGACAATGGTATATTTGATGCGATGATAAAGAAGTCGAAAGATTACTATAAGTTACTGGTTAGGAACAAAGCACAACTTCCTAACATTGTTAATAAGCTGCAAAATGATTTTCTTATCTCAACTGAACAATTAAGACTAGTTTTCAAATTACCCCATTGTGTTGCACTTGAATCTTATGTTAAAGCCTTCCAGTATAAAGTACTTAATTCAATTCTTTACACCAACACCAAGTTATACAAAATAGGTTTCAGAACGAATGATTTATGTACTTTCTGTCAAACCCAATCGGAATCGCTATATCACTTACTCTACTTATGCTCTCATTCCAAGAAGTTTTGGAATGATTTCGAATCCTATTGGTGCCTTCTCTCAAATCAGCAAGTTCACCTTACTCTACAAAATGTTTTGCTTGGAATAACAAATGTTACTAAAAGCCCTTTGCTTAGATTGCTAAACTACTTTATAATAATTGGGAAACTGTTTCTATGGGATTGTAGAAGAAATCAAATTCTTCCAAAGATTGAAGGATTCCGACACAAAATTGTAAGTAAATATGAAACGGAAAAATGCATAAGTAAGAAGGATTTTGTTAAAAAGAAATGGATACTTACCCCTTTTATTTCAGTTAATATAGTTGGTAATAAGTGATATAGCCGTAGAATGTATGTATTATCTAGTATATGTTTATCTGTTCACCCTATTGTCTGTATTGTTGTGTAATTTAAATGTCATATTGTATTGTTTTTTTGTTTGTCAATAATGGCAGAATAAAAAAAATGATGACAATGTCTCGCCGAAATGGCAAATTGTGGCTTAGCTTATTTCCACTTTATATCGCCAAATGGCACAAAATAAACAACTCGGTTGGATAAAAATATTCCATAGTATAAGACAAAAGAAGTAGTTTAGAGATAAAGCGCAGGATTGCAAGGATTGAAGTGCATTACAATTTTGCTGGAAATCAAAGTTGCCTTTGTTTGCTGTACAGGCAGCGTCAATTGTGGCATTTATCTCAAACCAAAATGCGTTCGTTCGTTATAACGGCTCAGTTTATTTTGAGCTTCTTTGCTTCGTTGCATTTCCTAAGTTAATGTTTGTAAGGTGGAAAAATAAATTGTTTGTTTCTCATAACTTATGAGTCATTTGTTGGCTCCTAGGAGAAACATTACAGAGCCTCTTCGTCAATATTTCGGGCATTTTCGGTTTCAGCCATCGCACTTCGTGAATACTCTTCGTAAATGCATACTAATGATAATGTTCCGTCGAAATGGCAAAATGTCGCTTAGCTTATTTCCACGTTATATCGCCAAATGGCACAAAATATACAACTTGGTTGGATAAAAATATCCTATAGCACAAAATAAAAGTAGTAGTTTGGAGACAAAGCGCAGGATTGCAAGGATTGAAGTGGATTACAGTTTAGCTGGAAATCAAAGTTGCCTTTGTTTCCTGGAGAGGCAGTGTCAATCGTGACATTTATCTGAAACCAGAATGCGTACGTTATAACGGCTCAGTCTATTTTGAGCTGCTTTACTTCATTCCATTTGCTTAGTCAATGTTTTGTAAGATAGAAAGATAAACGGTTTGCATGTCATAACTTATGAGTAAATTGTTGGCTCCTAGGAGAAAAATTACGGAGCCTCTTCGTTAATATTCGGGCATTTTCGGTTTTAGCCTCGGCACTTCGTGAATACTCTTCGTAAATGCATAGTAATGACACTGTCCCGCCGCAATGGCAAAGTGTCGCTTAGCTTATTTCCACGTTATATCGCCAAATGGCACAAAATATACAACTTGGTTGGATAAAAATATCCTATAGCACAAAATAAAAGTAGTAGTTTGGAGACAAAGCGCAGGATTACAAGGATTCAAGAAGATTACAGTTTAGCTTGAAATGAAAGTTGCCTTTGTTTGCAGGAGAGGCAGTGTCAATCGTGACATTTATCTGAAACCAGAATGCGTACGTTATAACGGCTCAGTCTATTTTGTGCTGCTTTACTTCGTTCCATTTGCTTAGTCAATGTTTGTAAGATAGAAAGCTAAAAGGTTTGCTTGTCATAACTTATGAGTCATTTGTTGGCTCCTAGGAGAAAAATTACGGAGCCTCTTCGTTAATATTCGGGCATTTTCGGTTTTAGCCTCGGCACTTCGTGAATACTCTTCGTAAATGCATAGTAATGACACTGTCCCGCCGCAATGGCAAAGTGTCGCTTAACTTATTTCCCAGTTATATCGCAAAATGGCACAAAATGTACAACTTTGTTGGATAAAAAGATCCTATACTACAAAATAAAAATAGAAGATTAGAGATAAAGGGTAGGATTGCAAGGATTTAAGTGGATTACAGTTTAGATGGAAATCAAAGTTGCCTTTGTTTGCTGTAGAGGCAGAGTCAATCGTCGCATTTATCTCAAACCAAAATGCGTGCGTTATAACGCCTCAGTTTATTTTGAGCTTCTTTACTTCGTTGCATTTGCTAAGTTAATGTTTGTAAGGTGGAAAAATAAATTGTTTGTTTGTCATAACTTAACAGTCATTTGTTGGCTCCTAGGAGAACAATCACGGAGCCTCTTCGTCAATATTTCGGGCATTTTCGGTTTTAGCCTCGCACTTCGTGAATACTCTTCGTACATGCATGCTAATGGCGCTGTTCCGCCGAAATGACAAAATGTCGCTTAGCTTATCTTCACGTTATATCGCCAAATGGCACAAAATATACAACTTGGTTGGATAAAAATATTCCATAGTACAAAATAAAAGTAGTCTTTTAGAGATAAAGCGCAGGATTTCAAGGATTGAAGTGGATTACAGTTTTGCTGGAAATCAAAGTTGCCTTTGTTTGCTGTAGAGGCAGTGTCGATCGTCGTATTTATCTGAAATCAAAATGCGTGCGTTATAACGGCTCAGTCTATATTTAGCTGCTTTACTTCGTTCCATTTGCTTAGACAATGTTTGTAACGTAGAAAACTAAATTGTTTGTTTGTCATAACTTAGGAGATATTTGTTGGCTCCTTTGCGAAAAATTACGAAGCCCCTTCGGTAATTTTTCGTTAATTTTCGGTTTTAGCCTCGCACTTCGTGAATACTCTTCGTAAATGCATATTGATGACAATGTCCCACCGAAATGGCAAAATGTTGCTTAGCTTATTTCCACTTTATATCGCCAAATGGCACAAAATATACAACTTGGTTGAATAAAAATATCTCAAAGTACAAAACAAAAGAAGTAGTTTATTGCTAAATCGCAAGATTGCAAGGATTGAAGTGGATTACAGTTTAGCTGGAAATTAAGGTTTTCTTTGTTTGCTGGAGAGGCAGTGTCAATCGTGACATTTATCTGAAACCAGAATGCGTACGTTATAACGGCTCAGTCTATTTTGAGCTGCTTTACTTCATTCCATTTGCTTAGTCAATGTTTTGTAAGATAGAAAGCTAAACGGTTTGCATGTCATAACTTATGAGTAAATTGTTGGCTCCCAGGAGAAAAATTACGGAGCCTCTTCGTCCATGTTTCGTTAATTTTCGGTTTTAGCCTCGCACTTCGTAAATACTCTTCGTAAATGCATACTAATGACACTGTTCCGCCAAAATGGCAATTTGTGGCTTAGCTTATTTCCACTTTACATCGCCAAATGGCACAAAATAGACAACTTACTTGGATAAAAATATTCCATAGTACAAAATAAAAGTATTCTTTTAGAGATAAAGCGCAGGATTGCAAGGATTGAAGTGGATTACAGTTTTGCTGGAAATCAAAGTTGCCTTTGTTTGCTCTAGAGGCAGTGTCAATCCTCGCATTTATCTGAAACCAAAATGCGTTTGTTATAACGGCTCTGTCTATATTAAGCTGCTTTACTTCGTTGCATTTGCTAAGTTAATGTTTGTAAGATGGAAAAAATAAATTGTTTGTTTGTCATAACTTATGAGTCATTTGTTGGCTCCTAGGAGAAACATTACGGAGCCTCTTCGTCAATATTAATTAGTTGTACATATTAAGTTAAACATAATTTAAATTTTTTTTGTCTTCATATTAAATTGTGTTGTTTTTTATGTATTATTTAATATTTTCAATATTATTGTAGTTTATACCAGATGAAGAGCCACCTTTGTGGAAACGCTGATATTAAACCATTATTTTATTTATTGATTTATTTATTTCGGGAATTTTCGGTTTTAGCCATCGCACTTCGTGAATACTCTTCGTAAATGCATACTAATGACACTGTTCCGCCGAAGTGGCCAAATGTCGCGTAACTTATTTCCACGTTATATCGACAAATGGCACAAAATGTACAACTTAATTGGATAAAAAGATCCTATAGTACAAAACAAATGTAGTCTTTTAGAGATAAAGCGTAGGATTGCAAAGATTGAAGTGGATTACAGTTTAGCTTGATATCAAAGTTGCCTTTGTTTGCAGGAGAGGCATTGTCAATCGTGACATTTATCTGAAAGCAAAATGCGTGCGTTTTAACGGCCCAGTCTATTTTGGGCCGCTTTACTTTGTTGCATTTGCTTAGCTAAAGTTTGTAAGATGGAAAAATCAATTGTTTGTTTGTTATAACTTATGAGAAATTTGTTCGCTCGTAGGAGAAAAAGTACGGAGCCTCTTCGTAAATATTTCGGGAATTTTCGGTTTTAGCCATTGCACTTCGTGAATAGTCTTCGTAAATGCATACTGATGAGATTGTCCGACCGAAATGGCAAAATGTCGCTATGGTTATTTCCACGTTATATCACCAAATGGCACAAAATATACAACTTACTTGGATAAAAAGATCCTATAGTACAAAACAAATGTAGTCTTTTAGAGATAAAGCGCAGGATTGCAAGGATTGAAGTGGATTACAGTTTTGCTGTAAATCAAAGTTGCCTTTGTTTGCTGTAGAGGCAGTGTCAATCGTCGCATTTATCTTAAACCAAAATGCGTGCGTTATAACGGCTCAGTTTATTTTGAGCTTCTTTACTTCGTTGCATTTGCTAAGTTAATGTTTGTAAGGTGGAAAAATAAATTGTTTGTTTGTCATAACTTAACAGTCATTTGTTGGCTCCTAGGAGAACAATCACGGAGCCTCTTCGTCAATATTTCGGGCATTTTCGGTTTTAGCCATCGCACTTCGTGAATACTTTTCATAAATGCATACTAATGACACTGTTCCGCCGAAATGGCAAAATGTCGCTTAACTTATTTCCACCTTATATCGACAAATGCCACAAAATATACCACTTAGTTGGATAAAAAGATCCTATAGTACAAAACAAAAGTAGTATTTTAGAGATAAAGCACAGGATTGCAAGGATTGAAGTGGATTACAGTTTAACTTGATATCAAAGTTGCCTTTGTTTGTAGGAGAGGCATCGTCAATCGTGACATTTATCTGAAATCAAAATTCGTGCGCTAAAACGGCTCAGTCTATTTTGAGCCGCTTTACTTCGTTGCATTTGCTTAGCTAATGATTGTAAGATGGAAAAATAAATTGTTTGTTTGTCATAACTTATGAGTCATTTGTTGGCTCCTAGGAGAACAATTACGGAGCCTCTTCGTCAATATTTCGGGCATTTTCGGTTTTAGCCATCGCACTTCGTGAATACTTTTCGTAAATGCATACTAATGACACTGTTCCGCCGAAATGGCAAAATGTCGCTTAACTTATTTCCACCTTATATCGACAAATGCCACAAAATATACCACTTAGTTGGATAAAAAGATCCTATAGTACAAAACAAAAGTAGTATTTTAGAGATAAAGCACAGGATTGCAAGGATTGAAGTGGATTACAGTTTAACTTGATATCAAAGTTGCCTTTGTTTGTAGGAGAGGCATTGTCAATCGTGACATTTATCTGAAATCAAAATTCGTGCGCTATAACGGCTCAGTCTATTTTGAGCCGCTTTACTTCGTTGCATTTGCTTAGCTAATGATTGTAAGATGGAAAAATAAATTGTTTGTTTGTCATAACTTCTGAGACATTTGTTGGCTCTTGGGGAAACATTACGGAGCCTCTTCGTGAATATATCGGGCAATTTCGGTTTTAGCCGTCGCACTTCGTGAATAGTCTTCGTAAATGCATACTGATGAGATTGTCCCACCGAAATGGCAAAATGTCGCTAAGCTTATTTCCGCGTTATATCGCCAAATGGCACAAAATATACAACTTAGTTGGATAAAAAGATCCTATAGTACAAAATAAAAATAGTAGTTTGGAGACAAAGCGCAGCATTGCAAGGATTGAAGTAAATTACAGTTTAGCTGGAAACCAAAGTTGCCTTCGTTTGCTGGAGAGGCAGTGTCAATGGTGACATTTATCTCAAACCAAAATGCGTGCGTTATAACGGCTCAGTCTATTTTGAGCTGCTTTACTTCGTTCCATTTGCTTAGACAACGTTTGTAACGTAGAAAACTAAATTGTTTGTTTGTGATAACTTAGGAGATATTTGTTGGGGTTAACAGTCGTTAACATCTCTCAAACGGACCTAGGACACCTTATGAGGTTTTACACAACGTAGTATTTTTTATCGTTATACCGTAGTACTGACGTACACGAGAACAGAACCCCATTTTATTGGGCAGAGAACTGAGAGAACAGAGATCCGGCTAAGCAAAGAGTAGCGTTTTGGGGTTTAGCATTGATTTACAGTGTTTAGGGTTAAGCACTGATTTAAAAACGGTTAGCTTTCATTTATTGTTATTGGTAACTCTATAAATATGTTAAAAATTACATCTCCCGGCAGCTAATCCACGTTGGTATAGTGGATAAGGATATTAGTTATGAAGCAAACGACTCGGGTTCGAGGCATACACTTTACTGATCTTTTTTTCTAATTTTACTCTAAGTGTGAAATAGGTTTTACTTCATGTAACTTAAAGCGAAAAGGAAAGGTCCGTTTGAGAGATGTTAACGAGTGTTAACCATTTGTTGGCTCCTAGGAGAAAAATTACGGAGCCTCTTCGTCAATATTTCGGGCATTTTCGGTTTTAGCCATCGCGCTTCGTGAATACTCTTCGTACATGCATGCTAATGGCGCTGTTCCGCCGAAATGGCAAAATGTCGCTTAACTTATTTCCACTTTACATCGTCAAATGGCACAAAATGTACAACTTAGTTGCATTAAAATATTCCATAGTACAAAATAAAAGTAGTCTTTAAGAGATAAAGCGCAGGATTTCAAGGATTGAAGTGGATTTCAGTTTTGCTGGAAATCAAAGTTGCCTTTGTTTGCTGTAGAGGCAGTGTCGATCGTCGTATTTATCTGAAATCAAAATGCGTGCGTTATAACGGCTCAGTCTATATTTAGCTGCTTTACTTCGTTCCATTTTGCTTAGACAATGTTTGTAACGTAGAAAACTAAATTGTTTGTTTGTCATAACTTAGGAGATATTTGTTGGCTCCTAGGAGAATTATTACGGAGCCTCTTTGTCAATATTTCGGGCATTATCGGTTTTAACCGTCGCACGTCGTGAATACTCTTCAAAAATGCATAGTAATGACACTGTCCCGCCAAAATGACAAAATGTCGCTTAGCTTATCTCCACGTTATATCGCCAAATGGCACAAAATATACAACTTGGTTGGATAAAAATATTCCATAGTACAAAATAAAAGTAGTCTTTTAGAGATAAAGCGCAGGATTGCAAGGATTGAAGTGGATTACAGTTTTGCTGGAAATCAAAGTTGCCTTTGTTTGCTGTAGAGGCAGAGTCAATCGTCGCATTTATCTGAAACCAAAATGCATACGTTATAACGGCTCAGTCTATTTGGAGCTGCTTTACTTCGTTCCATTTGCTTAGTCAATGTTTGTAAGATAAAAAGCTAAAAGGTTTGCTTGTCATAACTTATGGGTCATTTGTTGGCTCCTTTGCGAAAAATTACGAAGCCCATTCGGTCATTTTTCGTTAATTTTCGGTTTTAGCCTCGCACTTCGTGAATACTCTTCGTAAATGCATATTGATGACAATGTCCCACCGAAATGGCAAAATATTGCTTAGCTTATTTCCACTTTATATCGCCAAATGGCACAAAATATACAACTTGGTTGAATAAAAATATCTCAAAGTACAAAACAAAAGAAGTAGTTTATTGCTAAATCGCAAGATTGCAAGGATTGAAGTGGATTACAGTTTAGCTGGAAATTAAGGTTTTCTTTGTTTGCTGGAGAGGCAGTGTCAATCGTGACATTTATCTGAAACCAGAATGCGTACGTTATAACGGCTCAGTCTATTTTGAGCTGCTTTACTTCATTCCATTTGCTTAGTCAATGTTTTGTAAGATAGAAAGCTAAACGGTTTGCATGTCATAACTTATGAGTAAATTGTTGGCTCCCAGGAGAAAAATTACGGAGCCTCTTCGTCCATGTTTCGTTAATTTTCGGTTTTAGCCTCGCACTTCGTAAATACTCTTCGTAAATGCATACTAATGACACTGTTCCGCCAAAATGGCAATTTGTGGCTTAGCTTATTTCCACTTTACATCGCCAAATGGCAACTTGGTTGGATAAAAATATTCCATAGTACAAAATAAAAGTATTCTTTTAGAGATAAAGCGCAGGATTGCAAGGATTGAAGTGGATTACAGTTTAACTTGATATCAAAGTTGCCTTTGTTTGTAGGAGAGGCATTGTCAATCGTGACATTTATCTGAAATCAAAATTCGTGCGCTATAACGGCTCAGTCTATTTTGAGCCGCTTTACTTCGTTGCATTTGCTTAGCTAAGTGTGAAATAGGTTTTACTTCATGTAACTTAAAGTGAAAAGGAAAGGTCCGTTTGAGAGATGTTAACGAGTGTTAACCATTTGTTGGCTCCTAGGAGAAAAATTACGGAGCCTCTTCGTCAATATTTCGGGCACTTTCGGTTTTAGCCATCGCACTTCGTGAATACTCTTCGTACATGCATGCTAATGGCGCTGTTCCGCCGAAATGACAAAATGTTCGTTAGCTTATTTCCACGTTATATCGCCAAATGGCACAAAATATACAACTTGGTTGGATAAAAATATCTCAAAATACAAAAGAAAAGAAGTAGTTTATTGCTAAATCGCAGGATTGCAAGGATTCAAGAGGATAACAGTTTAGCTTGAAATGAAAGTTGCCTTTGTTTGCAGGAGAAGCAGTGTCAATCGTGACATTTACCTGAAACCAGAATGCGTACGTTATAACGGCTCAGTCTATTTGGAGCTGCTTTACTTCGTTCCATTTGCTTAGTCAATGTTTGTAAGATAAAAAGCTAAAATGTTTGCTTGTCATAACTTATGGGTCATTTGTTGGCTCCTTGGCGAAAAATTACGGAGCCTCTTCGGCAATTTTTCGTTAATTTTTCGGTTTTAGCCTCGCACTTCGTGAATACTCTTCCTAAATGCATATTGATGACAATGTCCCGCCGAAATGGCAAAGTGTCGCTTAACGTATTTCCAAGTTATATCGAAATAAGGTACAAAATATACAACTTTGTTGGATAAAAAGATCCTATAGTACAGAATAAAAATAGAAGATTAGAGATAAAGGGCAAGATTGCAAGGATTGAAGTGGATTACAGTTTAGATGGAAATCAAAGTTGCCTTGTTTGCTGGAGAGGCAGTGTTAATCAGGACATTTATCTGAAACCAGAATGCGTACGTTATAACGGCTCAGTCTATTTGGAGCTGCTTTACTTCGTTCCATTTGCTTAGTCAATGTTTGTAAGATAAAAAGCTAAAATGTTTGCTTGTCATAACTTATGGGTCATTTGTTGGCTCCTTGGCGAAAAATTACGGAGCCTCTTCGGCAATTTTTCGTTATTTTTTCGGTTTTAGCCTCGCACTTCGTGAATACTCTTCCTAAATGCATATTGATGACAATGTCCCGCCGAAATGGCAAAGTGTCGCTTAACGTATTTCCAAGTTATATCGAAATAAGGTACAAAATATACAACTTTGTTGGATAAAAAGATCCTATAGTACAGAATAAAAATAGAAGATTAGAGATAAAGGGCAAGATTGCAAGGATTGAAGTGGATTACAGTTTAGATGGAAATCAAAGTTGCCTTGTTTGCTGGAGAGGCAGTGTTAATCAGGACATTTATCTGAAACCAGAATGCGTACGTTATAACGGCTCAGTCTATTTGGAGCTGCTTTACTTCGTTCCATTTGCTTAGTCAATGTTTGTAAGATAAAAAGCTAAAAGGTTTGCTTGTCATAACTTATGGGTCATTTGTTGGCTCCTTTGCGAAACATTACGAAGCCTCTTCGGCAATTTTTCGTTAATTTTTCGATTTTAGCCTCGCACTTCGTGAATACTCTTCGTAAATGCATATTGATGACAATGTCCCGCCGAAATGGCAAAATGTCGCTTAGCTTATTTCCACTATATATCGCCAAATGGCACAAAATATACAACTTAGTTGGATAAAAAGATCCTATGGTACAAAATAAAAGTAGTAGTTTGGAGATAAAGCGCAGGATTGCAAGGATTCAAGAAGATTACAGTTTAGCTTGAAATGAAAGTTGAATTTGTTTGCTGTAGAGGCAGTGTCTATGTCGCACTTATCTGAAACCAAAATGCGTTTGTTATAGCGGCTCTGTCTTTTTTAGCTGCCTTACTTCGTTGTATTTGGTAAGTTAATGTTTGTAAGATGGAAAAAATAAATTGTTTGTCATAACTTATGAGTCATTTGTTGGCTCCTAGGAGAAAAATTACGGAGCCTCTTCGTCAATATTTCAGGCATTTTCTGTTTTAGCCATCGCACTTCGTGAATAGTCTTCGTAAATGCATACTGATGAGATTGTCCCACCGAAATGGCAAAATGTCGCTAAGCTTATTTCAACGTTATATCGCCAAATGGCACAAAATATACAAATTAGTTGGATAAAAAGATCCTATAGTACAAAATAAAAGTAGTGGTTTGGAGATAAAGCGCAGGATTGCAAGGATTCAAGAGGATTACAGTTTAGCTTGAAATGAAAGTTGCCTTTGTTTGCAGGAGAGGCAGTGTCAATCGTGACATTTATCTGAAACCAGAATGCGTACGTTATAACGGCTCAGTCTATTTTGTGCTGCTTTACTTCGTTCCATTTGCTTAGTCAATGTTTGTAAGATAGAAAGCTAAATGGTTTGCTTGTCATAACTTATGAGTCATTTGTTGGCTCCTAGGAGTAAAATTACGGAGCCTTTTCGGCCATTTTTCGGGAATTTTCGGTTTTAGCCTCGCACTTCTGTCCCGTCGCAATGGCAAAGTGTCGCTTAACTTATTTCTAAGTTATATCGGAAAATGGCACAAAAAATACAACTTTGTTGGATAAAAAATCCTATAGTACAAAATAAAAATAGAAGATTAGAGATAAAGGGCAGGATTGCAAGGATTGAAGTGGATTACAGTTTAGATGGAAATCAAAGTTGCCTTTGTTTGCTGGAGAGGCAGTGTCAATCAGGACATGTATCTGAAACCAGAATGCGTACGTTATAACGGCTCAGTCTATTTTGAGCTGCTTTACTTCGCTTCATTTGCTTAGACAACGTTTGTAACGTAGAAAACTAAATTGTTTGTTTGTCATAACTTAGCAGATATTTGTTGGCTCCTAGGAGAAAAATTACGGAGCCTCATCGGCCATTTTTCGGGAATTTTCGGTTTTAGCCTCGCACTTCGTGAATACTCTTTGTAAATGCATAGTAATGACACTGTTCCGCCGTAGTGGCAAGTTGTAGCTAAGCTTATTTCCACTTTACATCGCCAAATGGCACAAAATATACAACTTGGTTGGATAGAAAGATTCCATAGTACAAAATAAAAGTAGTCTTTTAGGTGTCAAAAATATGTTTTTTCCTAGCCATTTTCAATGATGTCATAATGACATCACAATGAGACATGGACACTGTCAATCTACTAACCTTATAATTTTGTACTATCTGCTAAATTTGAAGTCTAAAGCGGTAATACTTTAGGAGTTATGATGGGGTACGTTTTAAGACATATCAGTGTCCGTACATGAAGCTGGTCATCACAGCAGGGACAAGCCATGGAGCGGTGAGTACACGCTCTTTTGTGCTCCGCATTTGTACTCTATTTAGACCTTTTTAAGACTATGCACGACCAAACCAACTATCAGAACTATGACATAAGGACCTAGTGCTACTCTAGGAAACTATTTTCCCAACTGAAAGTGTTTGCTTTTGCGTAGTCAGCAGTTTATGTTTAGATATTTAACCCTCCCCTCAAGAAATCACTTTATGGCTTTTAGAGACAAAGGACGAGGGTTTATCTATACTTTTATGATAGATGTAGTTGATACAGCAGGAAAGGAACACTTTGGTGTAAGTTTTGCGTGAATTCATCATTGTGCTGAGGAGTAATTAATAACGGAATAATTAATTAGCTGCAAATTTCAGCCGTTAATAACATCGTCAGATCTTGTGTTTATGGCAGTGTTTATATCAATCGAGTTAGATCCCAAAGTGATCTAACCGTGTGGCTAAAGTCAAGGAAACAGCTTCTAAAACGTGCGAATTATTAACAGTTGAATTTTGTCCAATATGGCGGACCCAAAAGTGCGTCAAACATGCAAACGAGGCTATACTTTGAACGTTAATATCTCTGACGGGATTTATCACACTTCGTCAAATTTGCAGGATATATACAACGACTTTAATAGTATTTGCCAATACACTCGACGTTATTATTGGCTCAACGGTTTGTTTCTAGCCTTGTTTACAAGTTTTTCAAACATGGACACGAGGCTACAATTTGATCGTTAATATCTCTGAGGGGATTACATCAAACAAATACAAATTTGCAGGATATATAGCATGACTTTAATACTATCTGCGAATACACGGTTTTAATATCGGCTCAACCTTATACTTCTAGTTCAAAACCTCGTACACATGCGAAAACACCTCAACAGAAGCTAATATAATATAATATAATATGATATGATATGATATGATATGACATGACATGACATGACATGACATGATATGATATGGTATGATATGATATGATATGATATGATATGATATGATATAATATAATATAATATCATGCTTGTAATGGTGACGAAGCAGCGAAGGATGTCTTGAAGGTAAAAAGACAGAGTACCGTACAACAAGGACAAAGACATTAACTGGAACACGTTTCGCTCCGATTATCGCCACTGTGCAGTTCTTTACCAAGCAGCGGATACTTTGGGCCTTGAAATGCTACAAAGGTGCGCCTAACGGGCCTTGGGGTGCATGTCCTGGATCTCTCATTAACGAGATATTGATGACCTAGCCTCGAGGGTGCTACAAAGGTGCGCCAAACGGGCCTTGGGGTTCATGTCGATGATCTCTCAGCAATGAGAGATTGATGACCAAGCCTCAAGAGCCCTTGACACTGAGACATTATATGGAATGTACAAGTTAACGCTAGACTGTGCGCCAGAAAAGTTTCACTTAAACGAAGATCAAACAGGTGGCGATGCAGATGAGGACATTGAGAGAGTCGAGGAAGAGAAGAAGTCCAGGAAAAGAAAAGCCACACCAACAGACAGTGAGAGCGACTACGAACCTGTAAAGCAGACAAAGGAGAAAACAGCAAGTGCCCTTGTAACAGACAGCGAGAGAGATTTCCAAGCGCCCGTAAAGAAAACGAAAAACAAAACAGCAAGTCCCCTGAGGAGCGATGACGAAGCGCCCGTAAAGAAAACGAGAAAGGAAAGCAGCAAGTCCCCTGAAGAGCGACAGCGAGCAGAAGAAAAGAAGCCATCATAACGAGAGGATGTGTAGGACAACAGGCTGCTTCTTCTACGGATACAACCTTCAACGTCATATACAGATGCACGTCAGAAAGGGCCGCATAGAAGAGGAAGACATTCCCCGTTTGATGTAGCTCATTTGAGGCCAGTACGACGATTTTGAGATCCAGTGTGCTAAAAAGTGAGATTTTGCCAAAACTTGCTCCGCACTGCCCGAAACGTACGTTTTGTGCTCCTTTCATAGAATTGCACTGTTTTCGCATTTTTGCGATGATTTGAGGCCAGGACGACGATTTTGAGATCTGGTGAGCTCAAAGGTGTGATTTTGCAAAACTTTCTCCGCACGGCCCGAAACGCACGTTTTGTGCATTTTTCATGGAAATGCACTGTTTTCGCTTTTTTGCGATGATTTGAGGTCACGACGACGATTTTGAGATCTGGGAAGCTCAAAAGTGAGATTTTGGCAAAACTTGCATTTTTCATTGAAATGCACTGTTTTCGCATTTTTGCGATGGTTTGAGGCCAGGACGACGATTTTGAGATCTGGTGAGCTCAAAGGTGAGATTTTGCAAAACTTTCTCCGCACGGCCCGAAACGCACGTTTTGTGCATTTTTCATGGAAATGCACTGTTTTCGCTTTTTTGCGATGATTTGAGGTCAGTACGACGATTTTGAGATCT
Source organism: Cladopsammia gracilis (assembly GCA_022457155.1). Taxonomy (NCBI): domain Eukaryota; kingdom Metazoa; phylum Cnidaria; class Anthozoa; order Scleractinia; family Dendrophylliidae; genus Cladopsammia; species Cladopsammia gracilis. The sequence goes on along the minus strand of JAJGOT010000561.1, from coordinate 504,927 downwards.
AATGTGCTCAAAAGTAAGATTTTGCAAAAACTTGCTCCGCACTGCCCGAAACGTACGTTTTGTGCTCCTTTCAGAAAAATGCACGGTTTTCGCTTTTTGGCGATGATTTGAGACCAGTACGACGACTTTGAGATCCAGTGTGCTAAAAAGTGAGATTTTGCCAAAACTTGATCCGCACGGCCCGAAACGCCATTTTGTGAACTTTTCATAGAAATGCACCGTTTTCGCTTTTTGGCGATGATTTGAGGTCAGGACGACGATTTTGAGATCTGGTGAGCCAAAAGTGAGATTTTGCCAAAAGTTGCTCCGCACTGCCCGAAACGTACGTTTTGTGCATTTTTCATAGAAATGCACTGTTTTCGCTTTTTTGCAATGATTTGAGGTCATGACGACGATTTTGAGATCTCGTGAGCTCAAAAGTGAGATTTTGGCAAAACTTGCTCTGCACGGCCGGAAACGTACGTTTTATGCATTTTTCATAGAAATGCACTGTTTTCGCGTTTTGGCGATGATTTGAGGCCAGTGCGACGATTTTGAGATCTGGTGTGCTCAAAAGTGAGATTTTGCCAAAAGTTGCTCCGTATGGCCCGAAACGTACGTTTTATGCATTTTTCATAGAAATGCACTGTTTTTGCGTTTTGGCGATGGTTTGAGATCCGGTTAGCTCAAAAGTGAGATTTTGGCAAAACTTGCTCCGCACGGTCCCAAACGTGCGTTTTGTGCACTTTTTATAGAAATGCACTGTTGTCGCTTTTTGGTCACGATTTGAGGCCAGTAGGACGATTTCTAGATCCGGTGGCCTCAAAAGTGAAATTTGGCCAAAACGTGCTCTGCACGGCACGAAACCTACGTTTTGTGCATTTTTCATAGAAATCCACTGTTTTCGCTTTTCGCGATGATTTGAGGCCAGGACGACGATTTTGACATCTCGTTAACTCAAAAGTGACATTTTGCCAAAACATGCTCCGCACGGCCTGAAACGTACGTTTTGTGCATTTTTCATAGAAATGCACTGTTTTCGCTTTTTGGCGATGATTTGAGACCAGAACGACGATTTTGAGATCTGCTGTGCTCAAAAGTGAGATTTTGCCAAAACATGCTCCGTACGGCCGGAAAGGTACGTTTTATGTATTTTTCAAAGAAATGCACTGTTTTCGCGTTTTGGCGATGATTTGAGGCCAGTGCGACGATTTTGAGATCTAGTGTGCTCAAAAGTATGATTTTGCCAAAACTTGCACTGCACGGCCCCAAACGTGCGTTTTGTGCACTTTTTAAAAAATGGTTTGTTTTCGCTTTTTGGCGATGATTTAAGACCAGTTCGACGATTTTGAGATCTGGTTAGCTCAAAAGTGAGATTTTGGCAAAACTTGCTCCGTACGGCCCGAAACGTACGTTTTGTGCATTTTTCATAGAAATGCACTGTTTTCGCTTTTTTGCAATGATTTGAGGTCAGGACGACGATTTTGAGATCTCGTGAGCTCAAAAGTGAGATTTTGGCAAAACTTGCTCTGCACGGCCGGAAACGTACGTTTTATGCATTTTTCATAGAAATGCACTGTTTTCGCGTTTTGGCGATGATTTGAGGCCTGTGCGACGATTTTGAGATCTGGTGTGCTCAAAAGTGAGATTTTGCCAAAAGTTGCTCCGTATGGCCCGAAACGTACGTTTTATGCATTTTTCATAGAAATGCACTGTTTTTGCGTTTTGGCGATGGTTTGAGATCCGGTTAGCTCAAAAGTGAGATTTTGGCAAAACTTGCTCCGCACGGTCCCAAACGTGCGTTTTGTGCACTTTTTATAGAAATGCACTGTTGTCGCTTTTTGGTCACGATTTGAGGCCAGTAGGACGATTTCTAGATCCGATGGCCTCAAAAGTGAGATTTGGCCAAAACGTGCTCCGCACGGCCCGAAACCTACGTTTTGTGCATTTTTCATAGAAATGCACTGTTTTCGCTTTTCGCGATGATTTGAGGCCAGGACGACGATTTTGACATCTCGTTAACTCAAAAGTGACATTTTGCCAAAACATGCTCCGCACGGCCTGAAACGTACGTTTTGTGCATTTTTCATAGAAATGCACTGTTTTCGCTTTTTGGCGATGATTTAAGACCAGAACGGCGATTTTGAGATCTGCTGTGCTCAAAAGTGAGATTTTGCCAAAACTTGCTCCGTACGGCCGGAAACGTACGTTTTTATGTATTTTTCATAGAAATGCACTGTTTTCGCGTTTTGGCGATGATTTGAGGCCAGTGCGACGATTTTGAGATCTAGTGTGCTCAAAAGTATGATTTTGCCAAAACTTGCACTGCACGGCCCCAAACGTGCGTTTTGTGCACTTTTTAAAACAAGGTTTGTTTTCGCTTTTTGGCGATGATTTGAGACCAGTTCGACGATTTTGAGATCTGGTTAGCTCAAAAGTGAGATTTTGCCAAAACTTGCTCTGCGCGACTCGAGACGCACGTTTTGTGCACTTTTCATAGAAATGCACTATTTTCGCTGTTTGGCGATGATTTGAGACCAGTTCGACGACTTTGAGATCTGGTTAGCTCAAAAGTGAGATTTTGGCAAAACTTGCTCCGAACGGCCCGAAACGTACGTTTTGTTCATTTTTCATAGAAATGCACTGTTTTCGCTTTTTGGCGATGATTTAATACCAGAACGACGTTTTTGAGATCTGGTTAGCTCAAAAGCGAGATTTGGCCAAAAGTTGCTCCGCACGGCCCGAAACGTACGTTTTGTGCACTTTTCATAAAAATGCACGGTTTTCGCTTTTTGGCGATGATTTAAGACCAGTACGACGATTTTGAGATCCAGTGTGCTAAAAAGTGAGATTTTGCCAAAACTTCCTCCGCACGGCCCGAAACGTACGTTTTGTTCATTTTTCATAGAAATGCACTGTTTTCGCTTTTTGGCGTTGATTTCAGACCAGAACGACGATTTTGAGATCTGGTGAGCTCAAAAGTGAGATTTTGCCAAAACTTGCTCTGCGCGACTCGAGACGCACGTTTTGTGCACTTTTCATAGAAATGCACCATTTTCGCTGTTTGACGATGATTTGAGACCAGTTCGACGACTTTGAGATCTGGTTAGCTCAAAAGTGAGATTTTGGCAAAACTTGCTCCGAACGGCCCGAAACGTACGTTTTGTTCATTTTTCATAGAAATGCACTGTTTTCGCTTTTTGGCGATGATTTAATACCAGAACGACGTTTTTGAGATCTGGTTAGCTCAAAAGCGAGATTTGGCCAAAAGTTGCTCCGCACGGCCCGAAACGTACGTTTTGTGCACTTTTCATAAAAATGCACGGTTTTCGCTTTTTGGCGATGATTTAAGACCAGTACGACGATTTTGAGATCCAGTGTGCTAAAAAGTGAGATTTTGCCAAAACTTCCTCCGCACGGCCCGAAACGTACGTTTTGTGCATTATTCATAGAAATCGCTGTTGTCGTCATTTTTGCGATGATTTGAGGTCAGGACAACGATTTTGAGATCTGGTAAGCTCAAAAGTGAGATTTTGGCAAAACTTGCTCCGTACGGCCCGAAACGTACGTTTTGTGCATTTTTCATAGAAATGCACTGTTTTCGCTTTTTTGCAATGATTTGAGGTCAGGACGACGATTTTGAGATCTGGTGAGCTCAAAAGTGAGATTTTGGCAAAACTTGCTCTGCACGGCCCGAAACGTACGTTTTGTGCATTTTTCATAGAAATGCACTGTTTTTGCTTTTTTGCAATGTTTTGTGGTCAGGACGACGATTTTGAGATCTGGTGAGCTCAAAAGTGAGATTTTGCCAAAACTTGCTCCGTACGGCCGGAAACGTACGCTTTATGTATTTTTCATAGAAATGCACTGTTTTCCCTTTTTTGCAATGTTTTGTGGTCAGGACGACGATTTTGAGATCTGGTGAGCTCAAAAGTGAGATTTTGGCAAAACTTCCTCTGCACCTCCCGAAACGTAAGTTTTGTGCATTTTTCATAGAAATGTACTGTTTTCGCTTTTTGGCGATGATTTGAGACCAGAACGACGATTTTGAGATCTGCTGTGCTCAAAAGTGAGATTTTGCCAAAACTTGCTCCGTACGGCCGGAAACGTACGTTTTATGCATCTTTCATAGAAATGCACGGTTTTCGCTTTTAGGCGATGATTTAAGACCACTACGATGATTTTGAGATCCAGTGTGCTGAAAAGTGAGATTTTGCCAAAACTTCCTCCGCAAGGCCCGAAACGTACGTTTTGTACATTTTTCATAGAAATACACTGTTGTCGCTTTTTTGCGATGATTTGAGGTCAGGACGACGATTTTGAGATCTGGTGAGCTCAAAAGTGAGATTTTGCCAAAACGTGCTCCGCACGGTCCGAAACGCACGTTTTGTGCATTTTTCATAGAAATGCACTGTTTCCGCTTTTTTGCGATGATTTGAGGTCAGTACGACGATTTTGAGATCTGGTGAGCTCAAAAGTGAGATTTTGCCAAAACTTGCTCCGCTCGGCCCCAAACGTGCGTTTTGTGCGTTTTTCGTAGAAGTGCACTGTTAGTAGATAGAAAAGGCCGGTTCTGGCTCAGCAGAAATACGCCCAAAAACTTACCCGCAATCAAGCATAAATACACCAAAAAGTTACCCACCAACTCAACACATTCCCACTCTCCCAAATCAATGCACTAACTCAACACATTCCTACTTCCCTAAATCAATGCACATTATTCACTAGCAGAAATACGTTCAAAACAAATAACCCACTAACTCAACACATTCCTAGTTCCCCAAATCAATGCACATTATTCACTAGCAGAAATACGTTCAAAACAAATTACCCACTAACTCAACACATTCCTACTCACTCCCACTCATTCTAACTACCCCCAACCAATGCACACTTTCATTAAGCAGAAATACGCCCACAATCAACTGGTGTGGATTTTCATTCCTTCATGGAAAAAAGAAAAGAAACGAAAATGTCTGATTCCGAAGAAGAAGAAATTGATGGCACTCCTGAAATTATTCAAGAAACATATACAACAGGGCATTCTTACAAAAATCCCAGACTAGAACATTTCAAAAATATCATCCGCAAAAATCAGGGAAAGAACCACATTCCACTCAAAGATCTCGAATTTTATCAAAAAGAAATTCTTTCCCAAATTCCCCGTGACGAAGTCACAAGAAAAAAGGTCAGGGAGTTTGTCAAAGCTTCCAAATGGAAAAAAGTCAATGGCAACGATCATGAAATTTTCAATCACATAACAAATCGCGATGGGAATGATTATGAGCATCTTGAAAAGTTCCTCATTGATGATTTTAAATATTTTTCACTTGAATATGATGATCTTCATCTAAACAGAAAAAAGTTTCTTAATTTCAATCAAGTTCTTTTCTCCCTTGCGAAAAAGAATGGTTTTAGCCCCAATGAAGATGATTTCAAGCTTCTTGTTCTCCCATCAAAAAGGGTAGAACAAGAAAAAATAATCCAAACCATCTTCAAAAAAATAAATTGGAAAGAAAATGGACCTTGAAAAAATATCTTCCGACGAAGACAGCGATCACGAATTTTGTTTAACTTGCTCCGAAGAAGAATCAATGAGCGAAGATGAATCCCCAACCACTTCAGATGAGGAATTCATTGTCACCACTTCCGACGAAGAGGAAGAGGAAACCATCTCCCAACTGATTGATGAAAATGAACAACTCATTGCAGAAAATGAAAAACTCAAGAAAAAACTCAAAACCCAATGAATATGACTGCCAACGCATTCATATTTCTTCAACATCACTCAATGGAATCCACGAATTGAATCTGTCATCATATCCTTTCCATTTCACAAGTGCTTCTCCACTCTCTTCATCTCGTTCTAACACTTCTTCAATCCGGAAGACATCTTGCTCGGTGCGTTGGAGTCCTTGTGTATAGAAGGAACCTGTCACTTCTTCTCCCAACAAGTCTTCCAATTTATACGTCACTGGTTTCGTATGTATCACTTCCTTCACCACAAACACTTCTTCAGTCCAGTTGGGGGTGAAACCTTTATCGAAAACTTTTTGCTTGAACTTTGTGATTCTCACTCTGTCTGCAACTTTGAATTTTGCCACGCCACGTTTCACCCAGAGTTGGTCCTGAAAGAGATTTGCGAAAACTTGTCTCTCATTCTTTTTCAAACTTGCTTCCACTGGAGTCATGCCAATGCTTGAATGTTTGGTGTTGTTATAATTATCCACTATCTTTTCCAACCGATCAAAATAAACTGTGTTATTCCTAGCACTAAACATTTTCCAGATCCGGGTTTTGATTGTTCTGTTCCATCTTTCAACCACAGATGATTTTTCTTCATTTTGAGTTGAATAGAGTTCCACGTCATTTTTACCCATCAAAGTCTGAACAGTTTTGTTCCAAAACTCTTTTCCTTTGTCAACCCAAATCATCTTTGGTTTTCGTTCCTTGAAGATGTTCTCAAACGCATCAGCAACTGACTCTCCTCGTTTATTCATCAAGGGGCGGATCCATCCATATTTGGAGAAGACATCGATAACCATTAACAAATATCGAATGTCTTCATTCCATTCAGCATATTTTCCCATTTCAACCAAATCTGCTGCCCATATTTCATCAATCCCTTTCACAAACACTCTTCGCTTTGGAAACTTTCTTCTGACTGGTTTGTGTAACTCATTTGCTAGATTTTGAGCCCAGTCGTCACTCAAAATCTCTTCCCGTTTTCTGGCACACCCAATCCAAGTTTTTGCTTCGTGTTGATCAGAAATATTGCTGTTTGTCCCCATTTAGGCATTTCACCATACGGAATCTTATCCAATGCATCAACCATTTGCCTATCGCAATCACCTTTGTTTGTTTTCCCACTTTTAGTTCGATCGTAACAAATGTCGTGATAAGCAGAAATTTCATCCACTTTATTATACGGTTTATCTATCCATTGCAATACTTCTCCTGTATTAGGATCATATTTCAGCTGATCCTGCAAAGGATTGTAAGGTCCCATATATTTATACTGACCTGGAGTGAATCCAGCTTTTGGTCTTGGTAGTTTCCCTATCAATGCGTGGATATCCACAGCACCACCATCCAAATCTTTTCGGTCGGTCTTGTATTTTCTGTTTGGTCGGACGGCCACACTCAGTTGGTTCATCATATCAGACGCTGTTTTTACTAGAAATGGTTTTGTTTTTTCCAACGCAAAATCCACTGCTTTTTTCTGTGCTTTTTTATTTCGTAGCAATTCACTTGCCCCGAATCTTCCCATTTCAACTGTTTTCTTTCCCAACCAAGGCAAAGCATGTGCCATACCCGTCAAAGCCAGTTCACCAAAGCCCCCACCTTGTGAGGGCAGACTCAGTTTCCCCGTACGAAGCTTGTCTTTTTGATTCCACAGGAAGCGCAGTGACAGAAAAACATCTTTCTTCCATTTTTTGCAGTGAAATACCCAGATGGTTTCACGCACCCTGTCACGCGTTTCTCTTTCAGACAGTATGATTCCATTTTCATTCGAAATATTCTTTTATGAACGTTTCATTTTTCATGGGGTCTTTCAAATCAAATACAGCTAGACAATCATAGAAAGACCTGCTATGAATCTCATTCAAGAAATACAGACAATAATAACCGCATCTAACTGACTCTAAAGCTTGAATGCGATGCCCTCCATTGAAAATATACGGCTTCTTCAACTTCCGAGCAAATTCCACAAACTCAATTGGAGGCGGCAGGCAAAATGAATCGAAATAATAAATTAGATCTTTCTGCACAAATGTTGCAACCCAATGCGTCCCATTCCCAATTGAATCATCCAGATTGATGATGCAACAACCGGTTCTATGAATATGATCCGTTGAGTCTCTTGAAAAGATTCCTTTGAACGCTGGAATTTTCAGAAACTTCACCCAGTCCATAAGATCAAAATTTGACAAGGGGATATCTTTCCAAGGAGGTTTCATTCCACTTCGCTCCACTCCGCTTCGCTTCACAGAATTGCTCCTAGAACTGGGATGCTGTTGAATGGACTGTTGTCTCCTAATAGAAGTCCAGCTCCTTTCATTTGATTTTTTTCCTTTTCCACGCCATTCCCCAATGAATGGAGGAGGTATGAATGGATAAAGCTGAGCGGAGCGAAGCTGAGCGGAGCGAAGACCACCTGGTTTTGGAGCCACTTGCAATCCCGCAGCAGCTTTCCCAGGAACTTGCAATCCTGAGCCGAATAATTTCGATGCCAGCTCAATAGCCATCGGGATTCCTATCGCGGCTAGTGTTCCAAGAAGTCCACCATTAATTTGTCGCTGTGTGGGTTTGAAATTTATTCCACTGCCCAGCTTAAGTCCTCTTTTAACAGAATCTAATTGGCTTTTAGTTAACTCTTTCACTCTCCCAAGTTGCGGAAGAAAGTTGAATGGCACGGCAATACCTTTTCCGAATATTTTATCAATCCCCAAGCTCCCCAAAGCACTCAACGCTCCAGTCGCAAGATGCGGGGCAACGTTTGAAAGCCCCTTTGTTGCAAATGGAAGCAGCTTCGATCCCAGGGAAATCAATGAAGTCCAAAGGCTTCCACCCACACCTTTTCTGATTTGTGTTTTAGAGATTGACAATTCAACTCCCCGTCCCAAACTGATTGCTTTTTGAACTTTGTTTATTTGAGTCTTTGTCAACAACAGTTCATCTGACCCTTTCAATTCATTTCGCGAAAGTCTCAATGTTATGGAAGAGTTATTTTTCACAGCTTTTGCAAGCTTTGTTTTTTGCCCATCTGATAATTTCACACCATATGGAATATACGACGTCATTTCGATATTTTCAATATCGAAATAACTTTTAGGCTTTGATCAGAAGTTTGTTTGATGCTGTATACAACTCAATTTCTTTTTCATGCAACACCAAGGCGTTCAATGTGTACTGTGTTGCATTTGCTCCATTCAATTCGTATCGGAAAGTCAGAGACACAGCCCCTCTTTCACATCATCTTCTTGGTTTCGGAGATCGAAGTAAAGCATTCCATAAAGATTTTTGAAATTTGCTCGGGTAATCAATGGTCCGCTCAAAACGTCATTATAAGTGGAATTGAATGCCATCAAAGCTCGATAAAGCCTAGATTCCTCATCAGTTGTCATTTCCAATTGAGGGTAATAAATTGAGTTGTTCAACTCCAGTTGGGCTCGACTGAAGTGCCGGTTGTTTGCTCCAATGCTGAATGTCGTGAATTTGAAGATATCATGTGTCTGGCTATTGTAAGATGCTGTTGGAACAACCCAAATCAACACATGTCGCGGCCTTCGAAGCCCCGTGGAAATGCGGAAGTAGCTATTCACAGCTGCTGTTTCTGCTATTTCATGGTGTTCTTTCAAATATGTCCACTTTTTCGGTTTTAGATAATCTTCAAGATATTGTTTCAAGCCTTTTCCGTTGAAAATGATTTTAGGGCACCACAATCTGAGTTTAGTGACAATTACTTTGGAATCTGGCGCAGCGCCTTTTCTGGAAATCAGATTGTTGTCATTTTCAAGTGCCAACACAAGACTTGTCTTTATATTTGGGTGAAGGTTATTTTTGAAAGCCGCGAAATAACTGTATAAATTCAGAGGAATTGATATTTTGTTGATATTCGCGGCATCAGTCAGAATTTTTCGTCTGGCAAAACTTTCATTATAACGAGCCTGAGCTGGTCGCGCTTCGGTTGTTCCTGTATCTGTATCAGGATAGAAGAACTGATCTTGCCCAACTGAATCGGCATAGGTTTTCGTGTATTTCAAGAGCGTCAATGCATTCGCTGATTCATTTGCTCTTGAGTTGTTATAGATGGTTTGCCATTGCATTCTACTTTGATTGATTTTATGAACGTCAGGCCATTCGTTGTCGTGCAATCCTGATTACCGTTATTTGGCCCCGCGGTTATTCCAGTTGCACTGTCAGCTGTTGTAACAAGCTGAAAGTCAACCTCCAGATATGCATTGTACCAATCAATTGGGTTTGCCTCTGAGGAATTATCGACGTTGAAGCGATAATCGCTTTTTGTCTGCCTGTTGTCGTTTGCAATGTTGCTATTGAGTGGTGTTTCTAGATCATAATATGTATATTCGTATCTTTTTACGAATTCCGGGTTTCTAAAATTGGCTGCCATTTTATTATATAGTTTTTTCTTTTCAGAGGAGGTCGTTATAAACATCTTTCACATATTGGAAATCCACCTTTGGCTCACTTTGTTTTCTCAGAAGTTCCCCAATTTCTTTTCCTTTTGTTTCCGGGGCCACGCTCGGTTTCTTTGTTGTGAATTTATCATAAATTGTTTCACCAATGACTTGTCCAGTCTTTTCTCCAACTTTCTCTGCTCCTTTTTCAACTAATTTTTCTACCGCCTTTGAAGCTGATTTTGAAGCTGTTTTTCCTGTTAATTTAGCTGCGAGTTTCGATAAAACGTCAGGAAACCCGCCTCCACCCCACGTGTTTTCACCTGTATCAGGATCTCTTTCTCTTCTTTCATCCATTTTTAATTACCACAGTCAAAGCAATATCAATATCATTCAAATCAACTTCTCGGTCTTCATCATCAGTAATGTAGAAGGTGACCTCAGAAATATACGGAGAGTTTATTTGATGCCACAAGTAATTTATTGGCGGATGAATTTCAAATGGCAATGATCTGGTTTTAGTGTTGGTTGAGAACGTGTAAAGCACATTTGACCTTTTCCCGGAGATAATTGAATCGCTCAAAAGACTGCATCTGAGATAGAGATTGTCAACACTGTTTGATATATTTGGAAAATTCGTTCCGTAGCCACTAGCTGTCAGTTTAGCTGCATCAAATCCCAACAAGACGTGAAAGTTTCCACTGTTTGCAAAATCAATTTGAAAGTTATATTGAAGTTGAATGAAAACTTTGAAAGTGGTCAAATCAAACAACACATTTATACCAGTTTTTCCAATGCTTTTGTGAATGAATTCGTTGATGTCTTCATAGTCATAAATTCCTGCAGGAAAGGTTATTGTTTTCCATGTCTTGCCCTTGTCTTTTGAAATCACCAACTTGTTGTTGCCGTATTTAGGCCTGATATTATGCCAGCTTGCAGTCATGGAAAGATGATCCAAAGCCATATAGTGCGGTTTATTCTCTTCCAATTGCAACTCTGGAGAAAACCGCGTTGTGAAATTCCCTGGTTTATTTTGTGGGTTTTGTTTTCTTGCATCAATTGATTTAAAGACAAGTACTCGATTTACATCCATTATTTTAAATACTTCTGATAAAGTTTTTCATGCATTGTTCTATCGATTGCTCCGATTCTCAAGAGTTCACCATTTATTTGGGAAAGATCATTCCTCAAGACAGGAGAATTGTTTCCAGCAGCCATTGAGCCAATCAAAATCTTCATCCGATCTGCCAGCTCTTCTGGCTTTTGATAGAAGACAACGCTGGATCCCACCATCCTTGATTTACCTGAGGATTTGTGAGGTGGCATATTTGATAGTGTGTTCAAATCGTTGAAAATCCTCACGGCATTCAAGGAATAGTTCTTTTTCGGGTTGAATCTTTTTGTTAGCAGGTCAATGAGTGATTTATCCGCATCTGCTTGATAGACCAGTTTCCCACCCGCGTAGCCATCTAATTTCATTTCATTGAAAAGTTTGGGGACATCAATGAGGAGCCCACCATAGTGATCGTTTTGAATCTTGAAGGCATTTCTTTTTGGCTGTTTGTATTTTCGAACGCCCGTTCCTTTTTTTTTGTATTTCGGCAAAGCTTGAATCATCCTTATTGTGGATAGGTAGTTATCAAATATTGGTCTTTCGACGTTTCTTTGTTGTTCTAATTCTTTAACTTTCTTCTCCTTATTTCGTCGGGGTGAGCCCTTTTTTGTTTTTAACTCCAGTTATTTGGTCACTTGTCTTTTTTCTTACTTTCTTTGCTTGTTGCTCAATTTTGACTAAGTCCTCTTCTGATACATCAAGTAGCGCATTAGGTTCTGGTAAACCGATCGAATTGATGAAGATTAAGTCTTCTGCGGAAAATATATTGTTCGGACTAACGGTTAACAGTTTTTCTTTCTCTTTGCCCGTCGCCCCAAGCTCCTCTTCACCTTCTCTGCCGGGTATTTGAGCCATCCTCTTGGATGCCTTGAACCAAAGCAAGTTGATTTTGCCGGAGTTGCTCAATCACTGCATCTTGTTTGGTATTTCGTCTTCTTCTGTTGCTCAAGCAAGGGTTCTCTGAGGGTTTTGAAATAATCACTCATGACAACATCCCGCCCTTTTTCTCGGTCTTTCATTTCATTCTTCACCTCTGTGACTGCTTTCGCAATCTGATATCCCTGTAGTTCGCGTTCGGCCAACTTCTTTATTCTTTCAAGATCCATTTTAAGTGTTGAAACAACATTTATCTCCAAAGATAAATGTTGTTTCAACACTTAAAATGAAGATTCCAAATTATGATCGAAACGCGAGCGGAGCGAAGCCAGCGAACCGAAAGTACTGTGATTTCCTTGATGAAGATTTCCGAATGCTCATTGCGGGTCAAACCCGTTGCGGAAAAACAAACACGCTTATGCACATGTTGCGAAAACCTCTCGTCTTCTATGATAAAATTTATTTCTACTCTCCCAATCAACAGCAAGACAAAATCGTTGATCTACAAAAGTTGATGGAAGGTGTCAGCCAAAAAGTCCGGTATCCAGTTCTCGAAATTCTGGGGCCAGATGACATCATGAATACCTCAGATTATCCAAGCAACAATCGGAAAGTCGTCGTGTTTGATGACCTCATGAACTCATCCGATCGAATTCAAAAACAAATCGCCAATCATTGGACAGATGGAAGGCATCACGGAATCAGTCCAATTTATCTTTCCCAGTGCTATTATGATGTTCCACAAAAGATTCGTTTGAATTGTTCACACATGCTGCTTTATCCACCAGCAACAAAAACTCACCTCGATCTCATTGCAAAGGAGAATTTGATTGACTCCCATCTTTTCAGCAGATTGAACCCATTCGAATTCCTTTTCCTTGACAAAGAAAAGAGAAGCGTTGCTAAAAACTTTGATGAACCTGTTTAAAATGGGAATATTCAACAATATAGAACGATACACAGGTGTTGATATGAGGGAATACATAAAAAATTTCAACAAAGAAGTTCAACAAGGCGGTTTGAAATTAGACGTCAACAATAATTATGATATCCAACAAAAACGACTGGCTAATGTTGCCGAAGGAGTTGACAATGATGACGCGATTACAAAACATCAAGTTGACACGCTTGCAACGCAGTTGCGGGCAGATTCACTTCAGGTTGATGGTTCCTCGCATATGACTGGGGATCTTGATCTCAGGGGACAGAAGTTGGTCAACCCCGGGGAAATAGAAATGAATCACAAACTGATCACAAATCTGGAAACTGATGAAGACAATGATTTGTCAGCGGTGAATATGATCACTCTGAAAAAATTCCACCCTGATGCTCCTGAACCAACGCATGAAGTCACAAAGGATATTGATTTGAAGACGTTGTTTTCTGTCAAGAATGCCAAACAACAAGATTTCTCGTTTTATCGCACAAACTACAACACTCTAATGCCTTTCGAAGATATCCGAAACACGTTTCTCAGTCGCAAAGAAGAATTTCCGATGGAGGTTCAACTCGACATGAATCATCACAGCATCACTAACCTCAAAGACCCGAAGTTTGGGGGAGAAGCTGCAACTAAGAGTTATGTGGATGGGCAGACTGGAACAAAACTTTCCCTTTCAGGTGGAACAGTGACTGGGGAGTTGAATATGAACACCTTTAAAATCACAAATCTGCCAACGCCAGACGTAGGTGCTGATGCCGTTCCAAAACAATTTGTGGATGGTGCTATGAATCTGCAGAAGCAAGATCTGGAAGCCAAGATCACGAAATCCGCGGACGACTTGAAAACATTCGTGAATAAGTCTCATATCACGTCAACATCCCACCCGAAGAACGCATTCCGCTATCTGATGGAAGATGTGGATGAATCCAGTTCTGAGCATGATATGACAGTGACTGGAATAACGGATTTTTCAAGTTCACCGCATCTTTTCAATAAGAAGGCGTATGATTTGCAAATAACAAAAGACGACAGTAATCGACACTCTGGGAGACTTGGATTCAACATGTACCAACTTCCAGAGGGAGAATACACCGTGTGCATTGAATTCTTACCCGCGTCAATGGATGGGGTTAGTGTTAATGTCGTGAGCACCAGCCTGAATATTAATCAACAATCAACAAAGAAGTTTTCCACTTATGCCAGATTTATCATCCACATGCATAAATGGAGGATCTCCCCACCTGAATATATCTATCTGGATCTGAAGTGGCAGGGAACCCCTGAATCAGCTGAAAAAGGAGATGCAAATCTGATCATATATGGTGTTGCTGGCTCACAGTCGGATGTTCCAAGTGCAGTCTTTGATGCTCCTTTTGTTTTCGAAGCAGGGAAGTCCGGCAGAGCCGAGATGGTCATGCAAACGGATTTAGATATGAATGGGCACCAACTGCTTGGAACCAGAGTCGTTGTGGAAACCGGGGCTTATCGCTGTGCAGCGAATCAGGCTTTTTTTCTATTTGTTGGGTCTAATTTTCTTTTCTTCCCAATTAAAACAAAGCTGATTGAAGCCGGTATCTTTTATCAAGATCAGAAAAAAACACCAAGATTGGATCTTTCTTTGACAATGACTGTGAAAGGGCGGAAGCAAACGTTGACTTGGAATGGACGGCGTGGGCCAAGTTTCAAATATGATCTGGGAGATGGGGTTGCCATCCCAGCGATGACTTCATTCAATTTTTCTCCTCAAAGTGGGTTGAAGATTGACCCAAATGCTTGGGTCTTTCTTTCTCTTGTGTTTGTGATTTTTTTATTTTCCCACCCAAAATGAAGCGGAAACAAAGCATCTTTGGTTTCAACCACATCAACCCATGCATTGGGGAAGAAAAACTGACCGAGATCAAGCAACTCTTCCGATTCTATCACAAAAGATATTGGTGTTTGAAAAGAGCTCACAAACATTTCAAGAGAATGAACCTGCTCGTGAATTTGACATCTTCCGCTCTTGTTGCGATTGGAACGATCGCGGGGGCAGCAACAATGAATCCCATCGTTTTGGGAGTGATTTCAGGTGCAGGATTGGTCGCCAAAACAGGGAATGAAATGAAGAAATATGGAAACAAAATTGACATGGCGAAGTTCGCGTTCACCACCTATGAAAAAACACTGACTGAGTTGCGTTTTGCCTTGAGGAGTGGAACATTTGATCGAAGTGAATTCCTTTCTGCAATGGAAGCGGTGGATGGAATTGTGATTGATTTGGGGTTGGATTTGGAGAAGTTTGAGAGAAAATATGATTTGCCGTTTAAATGATTCAGCAGAGCTGGATTCATCACCTTTGGTGAGGAATCAATCTTCTTCTTCAAATGGAGCGATAAAATCATCTTCAAATGACTCTGCATCGGATTCATCTTCACTCTCACCGTTCGCCTCACGCAGGCTGCGCCGCCGCTCCGCTTCCTCTTCCTGAATCGCAACTACCCCATAATCCTCCACAAGACGGGGCAATACCCAGTCGTAGGAGTATCTATAAGGACCCTCCATGCGAATGCCTTCCACAACATCACTATTATCAAATCCTGTGAGTATATTCATATCATGGCAGGCCTCAACACAATGCTTGCGTCCTTGCTCTGTAAGCCATGAATGATCCCATTCCTCATCCAACTTAAAATCAGCTTTCATTTCTTGAAAATGTTGGTCGAACTCAGCTAGTTTTTCAGCAGCTTTCTTATCGAACTCAGCGCGTTTTGCTTCTTTCAGTCGTTCTTCCTCCCAATGTGGTGGGTCTAAAGACTTATTAGCAGCCGCACATAATTGTGAATAGCTATCTTCGGGAATGATAGCTTTTTCAGACTCTTTTCGCTTCTCATAATCTTCACGGCGTTTCATCTCCTTCCACCTTTCGTGTGCTTCTTTCCTTCCAAAGAATTCGCGGCGAGATTCTAGAATGTCTCCACTATATTTCTGATTTGTCAACTCAAACGCTTCTCGCAGTTTTCTTTCCTTTGCATCAAACTTTTCACGCTTTTCCTTTTCACTTCTTGGGGCATGACGCCATTCCTTAAACATTTGTCGATTAAACTTATGCGTTTCTTTTCTTAGCTGATCTTGGTTTGCTTTTCGTTTCTCTTGCATTGCTGTCATATTTTTCATATCTTATAAGTTCTTCGCGGTGATGCTTTTCTTGCAGTTGTTGTATCTTTTCTCGTCTTGTTAGCTCCAGTTTATTTGGTGGGAAAAAAAATAAAAAAAACTTTGAAAAAAAATAATCCCAAGTAAAATGGACCTGAAAGACTTGAAAATAAGTGAAATCAAAACCGAAGCACCGACAATGAAAAACACCAACCATCCATTTGTGGAAATTCCTATCCGGTTCAAAGAACGACCTATCACCCTCCAATTGACCAAATGTTGTTTCAAAATATTTGAAAATGAAAACGGATTTTCCCTGCCGATCAACCTAGATCAATCTCCTCCTGAACTCAAAGAAAAGTTTCAAGAGATCCAAGAACAAATCAGAAAGTTAGCCATGGAAAAGCAGCCTGCAGTTAGGAAACTGAATTGGCGATTTGGAAAATACTCAGCCAATGATTTCAACTTGATCAAAACGGATCGAAGTGAGATGGAAAAAGTTTGGGGAAAGTTGTGGACAACCACGAAAGGAAACATCTCTGTCCCATTCTCAAAATTCGGTGAAGGAGAAGTTGGAACAAGAAAGTCCGTTCGGTTTGATCCCCATGATCATATTGGAGAAAAACTGACAGGGCATGTGATCTTTCGAATTTCCCGCATCTTTTGTGGAAATTGCCAATCCATCACATGTTCAATCAATTCAGCTTTTGTGTCAAAATTCCATGGCAGCGCTTCAGCGTTTGATAACTTTGAAGATAATGAGGAGGAGTGGTAAGTTTTTCATTTCTTGGAAATGAAAAGATGGTTCAGCGGGGCCTTTTCCTGAGTTTTGCATGCAGTCGTTTTTGCCGCAAGTTGTCAATGAAGATTTGTAAGTCATGCCGCATCCATGTGATTTTGTGAGAAAGTTCTTGTGCGTCAAGGAAATGATTCTTCTTCTTGAGGACTTGGTTGAAGAAAACCGTTTGGGAGATGTTGAATTTTGCAAAGACATCCTCAATATTGAAAAAATCAACATCATCAATCTTTATAACTGGCCCCACATCAATCTCTTTCTGAATGTTGAAAACTTTGTTGTCGGATTTTCTTGTGAAAACTGGGTTGGTAATTTGCCTCTTAAGAACATTCACGATGCCTGAAGCTGAAATTCCGGTTGCAGCCGATGCTTCCCGATATGTGAAAAAAACTTGCTTCTCTTTTCCTTCTTCTTGAATCGAAAACTTCATTTTATTTGGATTTTTATTTTTTCAAATAAAATGGTGACTTTGAAAGAGTTGAGATCGTTCGCGAAATCATCCGGGTTGCGCGGATGGTCCCGATTGAAAAAAGATGATTTGATTTTGTTTTTGGTTGAAAATCTTTGGTCGGGGAGAGGAAGAGGGGATCAACCAAAAATGAACAAAGCAGCTCGTTTGAGAATTCGGAAAAACAAAAATGTCAACCCCTTGGATGTTGAAAATGAACAAATTGATGTCCCTATTCTAGTTCCAGAACGAAGAACAATTCCTCCCAAAGAAATTCCTTCAGTCATTCAACAACAAACGGAAACGATTTCTGATTGGTTGAATTGGTTGGAAAAATGCTCAGATTGTGAAGCAGCCTGATCCTGAGATTGATGACTTGAGAAGACGACTTGAAAGTTTGCGAACTATAGAAAGAGCTTCTGCCTTCAGGGGATTTGCGAAAGAAATTATAATCCCAGGGCGACTGGGAGAACTGCCAAGACAATTCTTCCAAAGGGTGAGGCCGCAAATAGGAGCGCTTATTCGTCAACACACGATGACTGAAGTCAAACTAATTATGAATTGCCTGATGGCTAGAACAGTTTTGGCAACTGGGGAAGTGGTTGAAGAAGAAGCCAACTTTCACTCTCGGGTCATGACAAATCTTGAAGGAACTGACAAATTGGAAGCTGTTGACTCGATGACTGACCGAGTAATGGAGAACATGGCGACTCTCCAAATGAGGGGATCCAATTGGAGGTTTGTGAGAGTGAGAGAGTTGGTCATTCCCTTCGCAACCTTTCAACCTCTGCGTGGGAGTTCATGGATGAAACTTCCAGCAGGATTGAAGAATAAGAAAGCTGTGGTGAACATGAAGAATGAAGAGGATATGTGTTTCAAGTGGTGTGTGACAAGAGCCCTCAATCCAGTTGATAAAAATGCAGAAAGAATCTCAATCGAATTGAGAGAACAAAGCAGAGAGTTGGATTGGAATGGTTTGTCATTCCCAACACCTTTGAGTGACATTGGGAAGTTTGAAGGAAGGAATTTGGGACTGGCAGTGAATGTGTTTGGTTATGAAGGTGGAACTGTCTTTCCTTTGAGAATTTCTGAGAAAGCAGGACAAAACATTGACTTGTTGTGGTTAAAGAAGGTTGATGAGGATAGAAAGGAGAAAACGCATTTCTGTTGGATAAAGAACCTCAGTCGACTTCTCTCAAATCAAGTTTCAAATCATGAAAAAGCACTTGTGTTTTGCCGAAGGTGTTTGAATCACTTTCCCGATAATGATAAGTTGAAACGGCATGAAGAGTCTTGTTCCCAGTTTGAAGCAGTGAAGATTGTCATGCCAGCAGAAGGGAGTGTTGTGCAGTTCAAAAACTACCACCGAAAGATGAAATTTCCATTTGTGATATATATATATATGTGTTCAGCCGCTAGGTGAGAACTCCTTCACAGAAAAGTTTCAAAAACATGTGGCTTGTTCATTTGCGTTTCATTTAGTGTGAGACTTTGTGAAGAAAGATCCTGTCTTGTTCCAAGCAGATAGTGATGAAGAGGATGTTGGGAAGAAGTTTGTTGAGGAATTGAGCCGGTTTGTGTTGGGTGTGCAAGAGGAGGTGAAATTCCCTAAGAGGATGATCTTTAGCCTAAAAGAACGAAAACAGTTTGAGGAAGCCAGCTGCTGTTGGATATGTGAAAAAGAATTTGCAGTGAATGATAAACGAGTTCGAGACCACTGCCATTTCACTGGGAAATTCAGAGGAGCAGCTCATGAATCTTGCAATCTAAATTTCAAGAAACCAAAGTTCACCCCGGTGATTTTCCACAACTTGAAAAGATATGACGTGCATCTCATTGTGAAGAGTTTGGGATTAAGTAAAGTGGATATCAGTTGCCTCCCAAATAATGAAGAGAAGTTCATTTCCTTCTCTAAGAAGCTAAAAATTGGGGAAATAGAACAAGGGGGGCTTAAACCACCTAAAATAATTTGGCATGAAATTCGGTTATTGGATTCAGCTGCATTCATGGCAGCGCCTTTGGGAAAATTGGTGAAGAATCTAAGGGATGATGACTTCATTGAAACGAAAAAGGTGTTTGGGGAGAAGTGGGAGTTGTTCAAACGGAAAGGAATCTTCCCATATGAGTGGCTAGATTCAGTGGAGAAATTTAAGGAGAAAGAACTCCCTGAAAAAGAGGCCTTCTATTCGACTTTGAATGATGAAGGAGTGAGTGATGAAGACTTGGAACATGCAAAACTGGTTTGGGATGAGATGGGAATGGATAACATGGGAGACTTCCATGATGCCTATCTGAAGGCGGATGTCACTCTGTTAGCGGATGTCTTTCAAGAGTTCAGAAAAGTTTGCCGGACTCATTACAACTTAGATCCAGCTTGGTTCTTCACTTCACCCGGTTTAGCACGGGATGCTGCTTTGAAGGAAAGTGAAGTTGAACTGGAATTGTTGACAGACCCAGAGATGCTGCTTTTCTTCGAGCGAGGAATTCGGGGAGGAGTTTCAACTATCTTCCACAGGAGAGCAAAGGCAAACAACAAGTTCATTGGTGATGACTTTGATGAAAACCAGCCGTCAAAGTATCTGGCTTATTGGGACGCGAATGGTTTGTATGCATGGGCAATGTCAAATCCATTGCCAGTTGGGAGCTTCCAGTGGATGAGTGAAGAAGAGTTGGAAAGATGGGGTGATGAAAGTTGCGTCCTGGAAGTGGATGTGGATATTCCCAAAGAGTTGCATGACCATTTCAATGACTTTCCACCGCTTCCAGAACGACTGATGATGGGAAAGACGGAGAAGCTGATTCCCAACTTGAGAAACAAGCGGAAAATGATTGTGCACCGCCAACTGCTGAAGCAAGCTTTGGAGTTGGGATGTGAGTTGAAGAAAGTAAGAAGAGGAGTGAAGTTCAGGGAAGAGTGCTGGTTGAAGTCATTCATTGACAAGAATGTCATCTTGCGACAACAGTCCAAAAATGCATTTGAGAAGGATTTCTTCAAGTTGATGAATAATGCGGTCTTTGGGAAAACGATGGAAAACATCAGGAAAAGGAAAGATGTGCAGTTAGTGTGTCTGGGAAAGAAATTCTGCAAGTTAGTCGCCAAACCAAACTTTGAGCATTTCACCATCTTTGATGAAAATCTTGTGGGAGTTCATATGAAACGGACTAAGATGACATTTGACAAGCCAGTATATGTAGGGCAGGCGATATTGGATGTCTCGAAGAGTTTGATGTATGACTTCCATTATGGATATGTGAAGAAAAAATGGGAAAAGGCTCAGTTGTGTTTCACCGATACAGATTCGTTGCTATATGAGATTGAGACGGATGATTTGTTTGTGGATATAGCAAAGGATGTGCCAAAGCATTTTGACACGTCAGAGTTTGATGAATCACATCCCAGAGTTGTTGACGGAACGATAACGCGAATGAACAAGAAAGTATTGGGTTTGATGAAGGATGAAGCTTGTGGGGGAGTAATTGAAGAGTTTGTGGGATTGAGAGCAAAGTGTTATACCTTCAAAGTGCATGGCGGTAGTGGGACAAAGAAATGTAAGGGTGTGAAGAAACGCGTTGTGAAGAAAGGAATCACTCATGACGCATGACGACTATGTTGACTGCCTGGAAACGAAGAACCCACAGATGAGGGTTATGAATTGCATACGAAGTTCAAAACATGAAATCTTCACACAGAGAATTAACAAGACAGCTTTGAGTGCTGATGATGATAAGAGATATGTGAAAGAAGATGGAATTAGCACATGGGCTTGGGGGCATTGGAGACTTGGAGAAACGAGACAACGCGATGTGAGTGAAGTGAGTGAGGAAAATAAAGAGAAGTGAAAGATGTGGAGAAAGATGTTCTGATAAATGAAATGAATGTGAAAGTTTATGTGAAAGGATTGACTAGATATGCAACCTTGTAATGAGTGAGAATTGTTTACCTTCAGGTGGAGGTGAGTAGGAATGTGTTGAGTTCGTGGGTAATTTGTTTTGAACGTATTTCTGCTAGTGAATAATGTGCATTGATTTGGGGAAGTAGGAATATGTTGAGTTAATGGGTAATTTCTTTTAAACGTATTTCTGCTAGTGAATAATGTGCATTGATTTAGGGAAGTAGGAATGTGTTGAATTAGTGCATTGATTTGGGAGAGTGGGAATGTGTTGAGTTGGTGGGTAATTTTTTGGTGTATTTATGCTTGATTGAGGGTAAGTTTTTGGGCGTATTTCTGCTGTGAGCCAGAACCGGCCTTTTCTATCTACTACTGTTTTCGCTTTTTGGCGATGATTTGAGCTCAGTTTTTTTTTTCGCTTTTTGACGACTTAGATTGTGAAGAAAATATAGTCATTGGTGGATAAGAAAGGTGGCGTTATGGTACCCAGAAAAATGGTTATAGAGAATATTGAATGTTTCCAAAATGAATTGGGCCTTGTTGACGTTTGGAGAATTAAAAATCCACAATCCAGAAGTTACACTTGGAGCCAAAAATCTCCACCAATTTTCTGTCGTTTAGATTACTGGCTGATATTAAACAACTTACAGGATTTTGTAAATACAACCGATCATTCCAGCTATAAAAACTGATCATGCAGCAATTGAGTTGAATTGAACCGACTCCAATCAAAACTTAAAGGGGCCCGGCTTCTGGAAAATGAACGTCTCTCTTCTTGAAGATCCGAATTATCTGGAAGAATTAAAACAAAATATTCCACTTTGGAAAACAACAGGAAGCGAGAATGTATCAGACAAAAGGTGCATCTGGGATTGGATTAAGTATAATATTCGGAACCATGGTGTTTTGTTCTCGAAAAAGAAAGCCAAAGAAAGATCTGCACTGGAAAAAAACTTACTACAAGCATACGAGGAAGCAACTAAAAAATTCGAACAGGACCCTTCCGACTCTAACCTAAATACTCTAATGAAGCAAAAGAAACTCTAGAAAGTTATTATGAGGACAAAACAAGGGGTGTAATTATTCGCGCAAGGGCACGATGGCACGAGCATGGCGAGAGAAGTACAAAATATTTTCTAAATTTAGAGAAGCGTAATCACGTCAAAAAACATATAAGAAATAAGTGGTGTCATTACATCTGATCCTTTTGGGATACTGAACGAACGAAAACGTTTTTACCATCGCTTGTACCAATCAAACATAACAGATGAGGATAAAGAAAATGGAAACGAATTTTTAAATAATTTGAATATACCAAGATTATCAGAAGAACAAAAACAATCTTGTGAAGGAGAAATATTTGTTGAAGAAATTACAGCCATTCTTAACATTTTTGAGAGTAACAAATCTCCTGGTAATGATGGAATACCAATAGAATTTAACAACAGTTGCTGGGAATTAATTTGTGATCCATTTATGGAAAGTGTGAGGGAGTGTTTCAACCACGGCGAAATGTCTAGCTCTCAAAGAAAAGCAATTATAACTCTTATAGAAAAGCAACATAAAGATCGAACTCTCATTGAAAATTGGAGGCCAATCTCTCTTATTAACGTGGATGCAAAAATAATTTCAAAACTTATTGCTTTAAGATTAAAGAAAGTTTTACCGAATATCATACATCATAAGCAAACAGGTTATGTTGAAGATCGCTATATTGGTGAGACTATTCGATTAATTTTCGATATAATGGAATTTACAGACAGTAAGAATATTCCAGGTATCTTGATTTTCATTGACTTTAAAAAAGCTTTCGACTCTTTAGAATGGCATTATCTTTTCAGTTGCGTTGAGGCGTTTAATTTTGGCCCCAATTTTATAAATTGGGTCAAAATGTTTTATATAAATATTCAACGCTGTGTAATGAATAATGGAATGACATCAGACTATTTTACTTTAGAACGTGGTGTGAGGCACGGTGATCCCTTGTCCCCCTACCTCTTTATCTTAGCTGTTGAAAGCTTGGCAATCTCCATTCGTCAAAATGTTGGTATCAAAGGAATGAAAATAGGAAATTATGAAGCCAAGCTATTGCAATACGCAGACGATACCACAGCAACCCTGTTTGATGAAAATTCTGCAAAAACGCTATTTGAAGAACTAGAAGTATTTAAAATCTTCAGTGGGTTGGAGATAAATAGTTCTAAAACAGAAGGAATGTGGATTGGTTCGCTTTAAAGAAAAGACGAAAAACCGTTTGGTATTAAATGGCCAAGTGAACCCATTAACGCTTTAGGAACCTTTTTTACATATGACCTATCATTATTTTACGAAGAAAGCTTTCAAGAGAAGGTTGACAGCATAAAGCAGCTGACAAATACATGGTCATCAAGAGGACTGTCCATTTATGGTAAAGTAACTACAATCAAATCATTACTTATTCCAAAACTAGTTTTTATATCTTCGGTTCTTTCACCTCCAAGTAAAATCATCAAACAAGTAAATAGTTTGATTTCTCCTTTTTATGGAATGGAAAGGATAAAGTAACAAGACTCTCTTCTATAAATAGTTATGAAGACGGTGGCATTAAAATGACAGATATTGGAAGCTTGGTCAAAGCTGTACGATTAGCTTGGCTAAAATGTATTTTCCTACGTAATGTTGGTGGTCTTTTGCTTTTTAAATGTAATTATGCAATGGACGATCTTTCAATTAACTCAGTTTTCTACAGAGAACTTTCAGACTGTTGCTTAGAATTTCGAAATCTCTTTTTAACTAATAAAGAACGGCTCTGTATAATTTGCATTAACAAAGATATAAGAATAGATGGAAAACCAGTTTTTTATAAATCTTATTATGACTCGGGGATACATATCATTAAAGATCTCTTGTTCAATCTCGACAATATAGAATCCTTTAATGTAATTAATAACATAGTTGAGAAAGCTAATTTTCTTACATGGACAGGTCTTAGGAAATAATAGAGTACACTACCTTCACAGATAATACTTATTTTATAAAGGGAAATGAGATTTTTGACATAGTGGAAAGAAAACGAAGGACTATTATTCTTTAATAATATCAAATAAAGCACAATTACCTAGTTATGCAAAGAATTTAAAACATGATTTTGGCTTATCTGAGGAAGACTTAAAAATTGCTTACAACCTTCCCCACTTAACAGCACAGGAGCCTTACGTTAAATCCTTTCAATATAAAGTTTTAAATTCAATACTTTACATCAATGCAAAACGTTTTAAAATTGGATATCTAAAGCATGACAAATGTACTTTCTGCAAGACTGAATATGAAACAATGTCACTTTCTCCTTTACCGTCGACACTCACATGTTGTGGAAAATGTTGAACAGTATTATTTAACAATAACAAAGGAATTTCACGGGTTGCGTTTACGAGAGGTTATAATTGGAAAAACGATGTCAAAATGTCCCTTGTTAAATTATCTGATATTAATTGGTAAATTGTATTTATGGGATTGCAGAATGAAACAGGTACTTCCAAACATCGAAGGTTTCAAATTTAAAGTAAGAATTAAATACTAAGTTCAAAAATATATTTCCACTAAGAATAATAAACTAGAAACCTTTTATGAAAAATGGCCAAAAGACGTTTCCCCCCTTTAATTACGTTCGTGTGTATGTTTGTGTGTGTTTTTGTTTTATCTTAGGGTGTTCTGTAAATAACTGTCAATTTCTCTTTTATGAACATAATTAAGCATTAATACAAGCCTCATTCAGCAATTGCGCGGCTGTGTTTGGCTGTAATGTATATAATCTGTGAAATCTTTACAATTGTAAGTATGTCTGTTATGGCAGTTGTTTAGAATGTAATTTTTTTCTTTATAAGTAGTTCTTGGTAATTAAAGTAAAAATATTATAATCGCTTTTTGGCGATGATTTGAGATCAGGACAATGATTTTGAGATCTGGTGAGCTCAAAAGTGAGATTTTGCCAAAACTTGCTCTGCACGACCCGAAACGCACGTTTTGTGCACTTTTCATAGAAATGCACTATTTTCGCTTTTTGGCGATGATTTGAGACCAGTTCGACGATTTTGAGATCTGGTTAGCTCAACGGTGAGATTTTGGTAAAACTTGCTCCGCACGGCCCGAAACGTACGTTTTGTGCATTTTTCATAGAAATGTACTGTTTTCGCTTTTTGGCGATGATTTGAGGTCAGGACGACGATTTTGAGATCTGGTGAGCTCAAAAGTGAGATTTTGCCAACACTTGCTCCGCACGGCCGGAAACGTACGTTGTGCGTTTTTCGTAGAAGTACACTGTTTTCGCTTTTTGGCGATGATTTAAGGTCGGTTTTTTTTCGCTTTTTGAAGACAGATTGTGAAGAAAATATAATCATTGGAGGTGATTTTAACTGTCGTCTTGACTCTAAGCTGGATAAGAAAGTAGGCGTTATGGTACCTAGAAAAATGGTTATAGACAATATTGAATGTTTCCAAAATGAATTGGGCCGTGTTGACGTTTGGAGAATTAAAAATCCGCAATCTAGAAGTTTCACTTGGAGCCAAAAATCTCCACCAATTTTCTGTCGTTTAGATTACTGTCTGATATCAAACAACTTACAGGACTTTGTAAATACAACCGATCATTCCAGCTATAAAAACTGATCATGCAGCAATTGAGTTGAATTGAACCGACTCCAATCAAAACTTAAAGGGGCCCGGCTTCTGGAAAATGAACGTCTCTCTTCTTGAAGATCCGAATTATCTGGAAGAATTAAAGCAAAATATTCCACTTTGGAAAACAACAGGAAGCGAGAATGTATCAGACAAAAGGTGCATCTGGGATTGGATTAAGTATAATATTCGGAACCATGGTGTTTTGTTCTCGAAAAAGAAAGCCAAAGAAAGATCTGCACTGGAAAAAAACTTACAACAAGTATACGAGGAAGCAACTAAAAAATTCGAACAGGACCCTTCCGACTCTAACCTAAATACTCTAATGAAGCAAAAGAAACTCTAGAAAGTTATTATGAGGAAAAAACAAGGGGTGTAATTATTCGCGCAAGGGCACGATGGCACGAGCATGGCGAGAGAAGTACAAAATATTTTCTAAATTTAGAGAAGCGTAATCACGTCAAAAAACATATAAGAAAACTATTAATAAGTGGTGCCATTACATGTGATCCTTTTGGGATACTGAACGAATAAAAACGTTTTCACCATAGCTTTTACCAATCAAACGTAACAGATGAGGATAAAGTAAATGGAAACGAATTTTTTAATAATTTGAATATACAAAGATTATCAGGAGAGTTGAATTTAACCGACTCCAATCGAAACTTAAAGGGGCCCGGCTTCTGGAAAATGAACGTCTCTCTTCTGGAAGATCCGAATTATCTGAAAGAATTAAAACAAAATATTCCACTTTGGAAAACAACAGGAAGCGAGAATTTACCAGACAAAAGGTGCATCTGGGATTGGATTAAGTATAACATTCGGAACCATGCTATTTTCTTCTCGGAAAAAGAAAGCCAAAGAACGATCAGCAATGGAAAAAAAAGTTACAACAAGTATACGAGGAAGCAACTAAAAAATTCGAACAGGACCCTTCCGACTCTAACCTAAATACTCTAATGAAGCAAAAGAAACTCTAGAAAGTTATTATGAGGAAAAAACAAGGGGTGTAATTATTCGTGCAAGGGCACGATGGCACGAGCATGGCGAGAGAAGTACAAAATATTTTCTAAATTTAGAGAAGCGTAATCACGGCAAAAAACATATAAGAAATAAGTGGTGTCATTACATCTGATCCTTTTGGGATACTGAACGAACGAAAACGTTTTTACCATCGCTTGTACCAATCAAACATAACAGATGAGGATAAAGAAAATGGAAACGAATTTTTAAATAATTTGAATATACCAAGATTATCAGAAGAACAAAAACAATCTTGTGAAGGAGAAATATTTGTTGAAGAAATTACAGCCATTCTTAACATTTTTGAGAGTAACAAATCTCCTGGTAATGATGGAATACCAATAGAATTTAACAACAGTTGCTGGGAATTAATTTGTGATCCATTTATGGAAAGTGTGAGGGAGTGTTTCAACCACGGCGAAATGTCTAGCTCTCAAAGAAAAGCAATTATAACTCTTATAGAAAAGCAACATAAAGATCGAACTCTCATTGAAAATTGGAGGCCAATCTCTCTTATTAACGTGGATGCAAAAATAATTTCAAAACTTATTGCTTTAAGATTAAAGAAAGTTTTACCGAATATCATACATCATAAGCAAACAGGTTATGTTGACGATCGCTATATTGGTGAGACTATTCGATCAATTTTCGATATAATGGAATTTACAGACAGTAAGAATATTCCAGGTATCTTGATTTTCATTGACTTTAAAAAAGCTTTCGACTCTTTAGAATGGCATTATCTTTTCAGTTGCGTTGAGGCGTTTAATTTTGGCCCCAATTTTATAAATTGGGTCAAAATGTTTTATATAAATATTCAAAGCTGTGTAATGAATAATGGAATGACATCAGACTATTTTACTTTAGAACGTGGTGTGAGGCAGGGTGATCCCTTGTCCCCCTACCTCTTTATCTTAGCTTTTGAAAGCTTGGCAATCTCCATTCGTCAAAATGTTGATATCAAAGGAATGAAAATAGGAAATTATGAAGCCAAGCTATTGCAATACGCAGACGATACCACAGCAACCCTGTTTGATGAAAATTCTGCAAAAACGCTATTTGAAGAACTAGAAGTATTTAAAATCTTCAGTGGGTTGGAGATAAATAGTTCTAAAACAGAAGGAATGTGGATTGGTTCGCTTTAAAGAAAAGACGAAAAACCGTTTGGTATTAAATGGCCAAGTGAACCCATTAACGCTTTAGGAACCTTTTTTACATATGACCTATCATTATTTTACGAAGAAAGCTTTCAAGAGAAGGTTGACAGCATAAAGCAGCTGACAAATACATGGTCATCAAGAGGACTGTCCATTTATGGTAAAGTAACTACAATCAAATCATTACTTATTCCAAAACTAGTTTTTATATCTTCGGTTCTTTCACCTCCAAGTAAAATCATCAAACAAGTAAATAGTTTGATTTCTCCTTTTTATGGAATGGAAAGGATAAAGTAACAAGGCTCTCTTCTATAAATAGTTATGAAGACGGTGGCATTAAAATGACAGATATTGAAAGCTTGGTCAAAGCTGTACGATTAGCTTGGCTAAAACGTATTTTCAGCGATAACGAAAGTACGTGGAAATTCTACTTGTTACATGTCCTACGTAATGTTGGTGGTCTTTTGCTTTTTAAATGTAATTATGCAATGGACGATCTTTCAATTAACTCAGTTTTCTACAGAAAACTTTCAGACTGTTGCTTAGAATTTCGAAATCTCTTTTTAGCTAATAAAGAACGGCTCTGTATAATTTGGAATAACAAAGATATAAGAATAGATGGAAAACCAGTTTTTTATAAATCTTATTATGACTCGGGGATAAATATCATTAAAGATCTCTAGTTCAATCTCGACAATATAGAATCCTTTAATGTAATTAATAACATAGATGAGAAAGCTAATTTTCTTACATGGACAGGCCTTAGGCGCGCAATTCCCTCTTCTTTGAAAATAATAGAGTACACTACCTTATAGAAGAGTAAGAGTACCTACCTACACTATCTTAGGGTGTTCTGTAAATGACTGTCAATTTCTCTTTTATCAACATCATTAAGCATTAATACAAGCCTCATTCAGCAATTGCGCGGCTGTTTTTTGGCTGTAATGTATATAATCTGTGAAATCTTGACAATTGTAAGTATGTCTGTTATGGCGGTTGTTTAGAATGTAATTTTTTTCTTTTTAAGTAGTTCTTGGTAATTAAAGTAAAAATATAATAATAATAATAATAATAATAATAATAATAAACTGTTTTCGCTTTTTGGCGATGATTTGAGGCCAGTACGACGATTTTGAGATCTGATGTGCTCAAAAGTGAGATTTTGCCAAAACTTGCTCCGCACGGCCCCAAACATACCTTTTATGGTTTTTTCATAGAAATGTACTGTTCTCGCTTTTTGGCGATGATTTAAGGCTTTGTTGTCAAAAGTGAGATTTTGACAAAACGTGCTGCGCATGGCCCCAAACGATCGTATTGTGCGCTTTTCATAGAAATGCCACTGCTTTCCAGATTTGGCGATGATTTGAGGCAGGTACGACGATTTCCAGATCTGGTGTGCTCAAAACTGAGATTTTGCCAAAAGGTGCTCCGCACAGCCTGAAACGAACGTTTTGTGCACTTTTCATGGCAATGCCACTGATTTCGAGATTTTGTGGTGATTTGAGGCCAGAACGACGATTTTCAGATCTGGTGTGCTCCAAAGTCAGGTTACCAGAATTTGCCAAAACTTGCCAAAACTTGCTCCGCGCGGCCCCAAACGATCGTTTTGTGCACTTTTTATAGAAATTGCACTGTTTTCCAGATTTGGTGGTGATTTGAGGCTAGAACGACGTTTTCAGATCTGGTGTGCTCAAAAGTGAGATTTTGCCAAAACTTGCTCCGAACGGCCCCAAACGTGCGTTTTGTGCACTTTTCATAGAAATGCACTGTTTTCGGTTTTTAGCGATGATTTGGGGCCAGTACGAAGATTTTGAGATCTTGTGTGCGGAAAAGTGAGATTTCGACAAAAGTTGCTCCGCACGGCCCCAAACGTGCGTTTTGTGCACTTTTCATAAGAATCGCGCTGTTTTCTCGATTTGGCGTAAATTTGAGAGCAGTACGACGATTTTGAGATCTAGTGCGTTCAAAAGTGAGATTTAGCCAAAACTTGCTCCGCACGGCAACAAACGTGGGATTTGTGCATTTTTCATGGAAATACCACTGTTTTCGCTTGGCGATGATTTGAGGCCATTACGACGATTTAAGATGGAAAAATAAATTGTTTGTTTGTCATAACTTATGAGACATTTGTTGGCTCCTAGGAGAAAATTACGGAGCTTCTTCGTCAATATTTCGGGCATTTTCGGTCTTAGCCGTCGCACTTCGTGAATACTGCTCGTAAAAGCATATTGATGACAAAATAAAGAAGTCCAACATTCTTCAATGGGCAGGCCTTCGGCAGTCCATACCGTCATCGTTAAAATTTAAACATCTGTCCCCACCTATAACTTCTCCATCTTTCTTGATCGACAATGGTATATTTGATGCGATGATAAAGAAGTCGAAAGATTACTATAAGTTACTGGTTAGGAACAAAGCACAACTTCCTAACATTGTTAATAAGCTGCAAAATGATTTTCTTATCTCAACTGAACAATTAAGACTAGTTTTCAAATTACCCCATTGTGTTGCACTTGAATCTTATGTTAAAGCCTTCCAGTATAAAGTACTTAATTCAATTCTTTACACCAACACCAAGTTATACAAAATAGGTTTCAGAACGAATGATTTATGTACTTTCTGTCAAACCCAATCGGAATCGCTATATCACTTACTCTACTTATGCTCTCATTCCAAGAAGTTTTGGAATGATTTCGAATCCTATTGGTACTTCTCTCAAATTAGCAAGTTCACCTTACTCTACAAAATGTTTTGCTTGGAATAACAAATGTTACTAAAAGCCCTTTGCTTAGATTGCTAAACTACTTTATAATAATTGGGAAACTGTTTCTATGGGATTGTAGAAGAAATCAAATTCTTCCAAAGATTGAAGGATTCCAACACAAAATTGTAAGTAAATATGAAACGGAAAAATGCATAAGTAAGAAGGATTTTGTTAAAAAGAAATGGATACTTACCCCTTTTATTTCAGTTAATATAGTTGGTAATAAGTGATATAGCCGTAGAATGTATGTATTATCTAGTATATGTTTATCTGTTCACCCTATTGTCTGTATTGTTGTGTAATTTAAATGTCACATGGTATTGTTTTTTGTTTGTCAATAATGGCAGAATAAAAATATAATGATGACAATGTCTCGCCGAAATGGTAAATTGTGGCTTAACTAATTTCCACTTTATATCGCCAAATGGCACAAAATATACAACTCGGTTGGATAAAAATATTCCATAGTATAAGACAAAAGAAGTAGTTTAGAGATGAAGCGCAGGATTGCAAGGATTGAAGTGTATTACAATTTAGCTGGAAATCAAAGTTGCCTTTGTTTGCTGTACAGGCAGTGTCAATTGTGGCATTTATCTCAAACCAAAATGCGTTCGTTCGTTATAACGGCTCAGTTTATTTTGAGCTTCTTTGCTTCGTTGCATTTGCTAAGTTAATGTTTGTAAGGTGGAAAAATAAATTGTTTGTTTCTCATAACTTATGAGTCATTTGTTGGCTCCTAGGAGAAACATTACAGAGCCTCTTCGGCCATTTTTTGGGAATTTTCGGTTTTAGCCTCGCACTTCGTGAATACTCTTCGTAAATGCATAGTAATGACACTGTCCCGCCGCAATGGCAAAGTGTCGCTTAACTTATTTCTAAGTTATATCGAAAAATGGCACAAAATGTACAACTTTGTTGGATGAAAAGAATCTATAGTACAAAAAAAAATAGAAGATTAGAGATAAAGGGCAGGATTGCAAGGATTTAAGTGGATTACAGTTTAGATGGAAATCAAAGTTGCCTTTGTTTGCTGTAGAGGCAGAGTCAATCGTCGCATTTATCTCAAACCAAAATGCCTGCGTTATAACGTCTCAGTTTATTTTGAGCTTCTTTACTTCGTTGCATTTGCTAAGTTAATGTTTGTAAGGTGGAAAAATAAATTGTTTGTTTATCATAACTTATGAGACATTTGTTGGCTCCTAGGAGAAAAATTACGGAGCCTCTTCGTTAATATTCGGGCATTTTCGGTTTTAGCCATCGCACTTCGTGAATACTCTTCGTAAATGCATACTAATGATAATGTTCCGTCGAAATGGCAAAATGCCGCTTAGCTTATTTCCACGTTATATCGCCAAATGGCACAAAATATACAACTTGGTTGGATTAAAATATCCTATAGCACAAAATAAAAGTAGTAGTTTGGAGACAAAGCGCAGGATTGCAAGGATTGAAGTGGATTACAGTTTAGCTGGAAATCAAAGTTGCCTTTGCTTCCTGGAGAGGCAGTGTCAATCGTGACATTTATCTGAAACCAGAATGCGTACGTTATAACGGCTCAGTCTATTTTGTGCTGCTTTACTTCATTCCATTTGCTTAGTCAATGTTTTGTAAGATAGAAAGCTAAACGGTTTGCATGTCATAACTTATGAGTAAATTGTTGGCTCCCAGGAGAAAAATTACGGAGCCTCTTCGTTAATATTCGGGCATTTTCGGTTTTAGCCTCGGCACTTCGTGAATACTCTTCGTATATGCATAGTAATGACACTGTCCCGCCGAAATGGCAAAATGTCGCTTAGCTTATTTCCACGTTATATCGCCAAATGGCACAAAATATACAACTTGGTTGGATAAAAATATCCTATAGCACAAAATAAAAGTAGTAGTTTGGAGACAAAGCGCAGGATTACAAGGATTCAAGAGGATTACAGTTTAGCTTGAAATGAAAGTTGCCTTTGTTTGCAGGAGAGGCAGTGTCAATCGTGACATTTATCTGAAACCAGAATGCGTACGTTATAACGGCTCAGTCTATTTTGTGCTGCTTTACTTCGTTCCATTTGCTTAGTCAATGTTTGTAAGATAGAAAGCTAAAAGGCGTGCTTGTCATAACTTATGAGTCATTTGTTGGCTCCTAGGAGTAAAATTACGGAGCCTTTTCGGCCATTTTTCGGGAATTTTCGGTTTTAGCCTCGCACTTCGTGAATACTCTTCGTAAATGCATAGTAATGACACTGTCCCGCCGCAATGGCAAAATGTCGCTTAACTTATTTCCACTTTACATCGACAAATGGCACAAAATGTACAACTTAGTTGGATAAAAATATTCCATAGTACAAAATAAAAGTAGTCTTGTAGAGATAAAGCGCAGGATTTCAAGGATTGAAGTGGATTACAGTTTTGCTGGAAATCAAAGTTGCCTTTGTTTGCTGTAGAGGCAGTGTCAATCGTCGTATTTATCTGAAATCAAAATGCGTGCGTTATAACGGCTCAGTCTATTTTGTGCTGCTTTACTTCGTTCCATTTGCTTAGACAATGTTTGTAACGTAGAAAACTAAATTGTTTGTTTGTCATAACTTAGGAGATATTTGTTGGCTCCTAGGAGAAATATTACGGAGCCTCTTTGTCAATATTTCGGGCATTATCGGTTTTAACCGTCGCACGTCGTGAATACTCTTCGTAAATGCATAGTAATGACACTGTCCCGCCAAAATGACAAAATGTCGCTTAGCTTATCTCCACGTTATATCGCCAAATGGCACAAAATATACAACTTGGTTGGATAAAAATATTCCATAGTACAAAATAAAAGTAGTCTTGTAGAGATAAAGCGCAGGATTGCAAGGATTGAAGTGGATTACAGTTTTGCTGGAAATCAAAGTTGCCTTTGCTGTAGAGGCAGAGTCAATCGTCGCATTTATCTGAAACCAAAATGCATGCGTTATAACGGCTCAGTCTATTTGGAGCTGCTTTACTTCGTTCCATTTGCTTAGTCAATGTTTGTAAGATAAAAAGCTAAAAGGTTTGCTTGTCATAACTTATGGGTCATTTGTTGGCTCCTTTGCGAAAAATTACGAAGCCCCTTCGGTAATTTTTCGTTAATTTTCGGTTTTAGCCTCGCACTTCGTGAACACTCTTCGTAAATGCATATTGATGACAATGTCCCGCCAAAATGACAAAATGTCGCTTAGCTTATCTCCACGTTATATCGCCAAATGGCACAAAATATACAATTTTGTTGGATAAAAAGATCCTATAGTACAAAATAAAAATAGAAGATTAGAGATAAAGGGCAGGATTGCAAGGATTGAAGTGGATTACAGTTTAGATGGAAATCAAAGTTACCTTGTTTGCTGGAGAGTTAGTGTTAATCAGGACATTTATCTGAAACCAGAATACGTACGTTATAACGGCTCAGTCTATTTGGAGCTGCTTTACTTCGTTCCATTTGCTTAGTCAATGTTTGTAAGATAAAAAGCTAAAAGATTTGCTTCTCATAACTTATGAGTCATTTGTTGGCTCCTAGGAGTAAAATTACGGAGCCTTTTCGGCCATTTTTTGGGAATTTTCGGTTTTAGCCTCGCACTTCGTGAATACTCTTCGTAAATGCATAGTAATGACACTGTCCCGCCGCAATGGCAAAGTGTCGCTTAACTTATTTCTAAGTTATATCGGAAAATGGCACAAAATGTACAACTTTGTTGGATAAAAAGATCCTATAGTACAAAAAAAATAGAAGATTAGAGATAAAGGGCAGGATTGCAAGGATTTAAGTGGATTACAGTTTAGATGGAAATCAAAGTTGCCTTTGTTTGCTGTAGAGGCAGAGTCAATCGTCGCATTTATCTCAAACCAAAATGCCTGCGTTATAACGTCTCAGTTTATTTTGAGCTTCTTTACTTCGTTGCATTTGCTAAGTTAATGTTTGTAAGGTGGAAAAATAAATTGTTTGTTTATCATAACTTATGAGACATTTGTTGGCTCCTAGGAGAAAAATTACGGAGCCTCTTCGTTAATATTCGGGCATTTTCGGTTTTAGCCATCGCACTTCGTGAATACTCTTCGTAAATGCATACTAATGATAATGTTCCGTCGAAATGGCAAAATGCCGCTTAGCTTATTTCCACGTTATATCGCCAAATGGCACAAAATATACAACTTGGTTGGATTAAAATATCCTATAGCACAAAATAAAAGTAGTAGTTTGGAGACAAAGCGCAGGATTGCAAGGATTGAAGTGGATTACAGTTTAGCTGGAAATCAAAGTTGCCTTTGCTTCCTGGAGAGGCAGTGTCAATCGTGACATTTATCTGAAACCAGAATGCGTACGTTATAACGGCTCAGTCTATTTTGTGCTGCTTTACTTCATTCCATTTGCTTAGTCAATGTTTTGTAAGATAGAAAGCTAAACGGTTTGCATGTCATAACTTATGAGTAAATTGTTGGCTCCCAGGAGAAAAATTACGGAGCCTCTTCGTTAATATTCGGGCATTTTCGGTTTTAGCCTCGGCACTTCGTGAATACTCTTCGTATATGCATAGTAATGACACTGTCCCGCCGAAATGGCAAAATGTCGCTTAGCTTATTTCCACGTTATATCGCCAAATGGCACAAAATATACAACTTGGTTGGATAAAAATATCCTATAGCACAAAATAAAAGTAGTAGTTTGGAGACAAAGCGCAGGATTACAAGGATTCAAGAGGATTACAGTTTAGCTTGAAATGAAAGTTGCCTTTGTTTGCAGGAGAGGCAGTGTCAATCGTGACATTTATCTGAAACCAGAATGCGTACGTTATAACGGCTCAGTCTATTTTGTGCTGCTTTACTTCGTTCCATTTGCTTAGTCAATGTTTGTAAGATAGAAAGCTAAAAGGCGTGCTTGTCATAACTTATGAGTCATTTGTTGGCTCCTAGGAGTAAAATTACGGAGCCTTTTCGGCCATTTTTCGGGAATTTTCGGTTTTAGCCTCGCACTTCGTGAATACTCTTCGTAAATGCATAGTAATGACACTGTCCCGCCGCAATGGCAAAATGTCGCTTAACTTATTTCCACTTTACATCGACAAATGGCACAAAATGTACAACTTAGTTGGATAAAAATATTCCATAGTACAAAATAAAAGTAGTCTTGTAGAGATAAAGCGCAGGATTTCAAGGATTGAAGTGGATTACAGTTTTGCTGGAAATCAAAGTTGCCTTTGTTTGCTGTAGAGGCAGTGTCAATCGTCGTATTTATCTGAAATCAAAATGCGTGCGTTATAACGGCTCAGTCTATTTTGTGCTGCTTTACTTCGTTCCATTTGCTTAGACAATGTTTGTAACGTAGAAAACTAAATTGTTTGTTTGTCATAACTTAGGAGATATTTGTTGGCTCCTAGGAGAAATATTACGGAGCCTCTTTGTCAATATTTCGGGCATTATCGGTTTTAACCGTCGCACGTCGTGAATACTCTTCGTAAATGCATAGTAATGACACTGTCCCGCCAAAATGACAAAATGTCGCTTAGCTTATCTCCACGTTATATCGCCAAATGGCACAAAATATACAACTTGGTTGGATAAAAATATTCCATAGTACAAAATAAAAGTAGTCTTGTAGAGATAAAGCGCAGGATTGCAAGGATTGAAGTGGATTACAGTTTTGCTGGAAATCAAAGTTGCCTTTGCTGTAGAGGCAGAGTCAATCGTCGCATTTATCTGAAACCAAAATGCATGCGTTATAACGGCTCAGTCTATTTGGAGCTGCTTTACTTCGTTCCATTTGCTTAGTCAATGTTTGTAAGATAAAAAGCTAAAAGGTTTGCTTGTCATAACTTATGGGTCATTTGTTGGCTCCTTTGCGAAAAATTACGAAGCCCCTTCGGTAATTTTTCGTTAATTTTCGGTTTTAGCCTCGCACTTCGTGAACACTCTTCGTAAATGCATATTGATGACAATGTCCCGCCAAAATGACAAAATGTCGCTTAGCTTATCTCCACGTTATATCGCCAAATGGCACAAAATATACAATTTTGTTGGATAAAAAGATCCTATAGTACAAAATAAAAATAGAAGATTAGAGATAAAGGGCAGGATTGCAAGGATTGAAGTGGATTACAGATTAGATGGAAATCAAAGTTACCTTGTTTGCTGGAGAGTTAGTGTTAATCAGGACATTTATCTGAAACCAGAATACGTACGTTATAACGGCTCAGTCTATTTGGAGCTGCTTTACTTCGTTCCATTTGCTTAGTCAATGTTTGTAAGATAAAAAGCTAAAAGATTTGCTTCTCATAACTTATGAGTCATTTGTTGGCTCCTAGGAGTAAAATTACGGAGCCTTTTCGGCCATGTTTCGTTAATTTTCGGGTTTAGCCTCGCACTTCGTGAATACTCTTCGTAAATGCATGTTGATGACAATCTATCGCCGAAATGGCAATTTGTGGCTTAGCTTATTTCCACTTTACATCGCCAAATGGCACAAAATATACAACTTGGTTGGATAAAAATATTCCATAGTACAAAATAAAAGTAGTCTTTTAGAGATAAAGCGCAGGATTGCAAGGATTGAAGTGTATTACAGTTTAGCTTGATATCAAAGTTGCCTTTGTTTGCAGGAGAGGCATTGTCAATCGTGACATTTATCTGAAATCAAAATGCGTGCGTTTTAACGGCTGAGTCTATTTTGGGCCGCTTTACTTTGTTGCATTTGCTTAGCTAATGTTTGTAAGATGGAAAAATCAATTGTTTGTTTGTTATAACTTATGAGCAATTTGTTCGCTCCTAGGAGAAAAATTACGGAGCCTCATCGGCCATTTTTCGGGAATTTTCGGTTTTAGCCTCGCACTTCGTGAATACTCTTTGTAAATGCATAGTAATGACACTGTTCCGCCGTAGTGGCAAGTTGTGGCTAAGTTTATTTCCACTTTACATCTCCAAATGGCACAAAATATACAACTTGGTTGGATAGAAAGATTCCATAGTACAAAATAAAAGTAGTCTTTTAGGTGTCAAAAATATGTTTTTTCCTAGCCATTTTCAATGATGTCATAATGACATCACAATGAGACATGGACACTGTCAATCTACTAACCTTATAATTTTGTACTATCTGCTAAATTTGAAGTCTAAAGCGGTAATACTTTAGGAGTTATGATGGGGTACGTTTTAAGACATATCAGTGTCCGTACATGAAGCTGGTCATCACAGCAGGGACAAGCCATGGAGCGGTGAGTACACGCTCTTTTGTGCTCCGCATTTGTACTCTATTTAGACCTTTTTAAGACTATGCACGACCAAACCAACTATCAGAACTATGACATAAGGACCTAGTGCTACTCTAGGAAACTATTTTCCCAACTGAAAGTGTTTGCTTTTGCGTAGTCAGCAGTTTATCTTTAGATATTTAACCCTCCCCTCAAGAAATCACTTTATGGCTTTTAGAGACAAAGGACGAGGGTTTATCTATACTTTTATGATAGATGTAGTTGATACGGCAGGAAAGGAACACTTTGGTGTAAGTTTTGCGTGAATTCATCATTGTGCTCAGGAGTAATTAATAACGGAATAATTAATTAGCTGCAAATTTCAGCCGTTAATAACATCGTCAGATCTTGTGTTTATGGCAGTGTTTATATCAATCGAGTTAGATCCCAAAGTGATCTAACCGTGTGGCTAAAGTCAAGGAAACAGCTTCTAAAACGTGCGAATTATTAACAGTTGAATTTTGTCCAATATGGCGGACCCAAAAGTGCGTCAAACATGCAAACGAGGCTATACTTTGAACGTTAATATCTCTGACGGGATTTATCACACTTCGTCAAATTCGCAGGATATATACAACGACTTTAATAGTATTTGCCAATACACTCGACGTTATTATCGGCTCAACGGTTTGTTTCTAGCCTTGTTTACAAGTTTTTCAAACATGGACACGAGGCTACAATTTGATCGTTAATATCTCTGAGGGGATTACATCAAACAAATACAAATTTGCAGGATATATAGCATGACTTTAATACTATCTGCGAATACACGGTTTTAATATCGGCTCAACCTTATGCT
The DNA here is from genome assembly GCA_022457155.1 of Cladopsammia gracilis. NCBI lineage: Eukaryota > Metazoa > Cnidaria > Anthozoa > Scleractinia > Dendrophylliidae > Cladopsammia > Cladopsammia gracilis. The sequence continues at coordinate 465,970 of JAJGOT010000561.1, read as the reverse complement.
TCTAGTTCAAAACCTCGTACACATGCGAAAACACCTCAACAGAAGCTAATATAATATAATATAATATAATATGATATATGATATGATATGATATGACATGACATGACATGACATGATATGATATGATATGATATGATATGATATGATATGATATGATATGATATGATATGATATGATATGATATGATATAATATAATATAATATCATGCTTGTAATGGTGACGAAGCAGCGAAGGATGTCTTGAAGGTAAAAAGACAGAGTACCGTACAACAAGGACAAAGACATTAATTGGAACACGTTTCGCTCCGATTATCGCCACTGTGCAGTTCTTTACCAAGCAGCGGATGCTTTGGGCCTTGAAATGCTACAAAGGTGCGCCTAACGGGCCTTGGGGTGCATGTCCTGGATCTCTCATTAACGAGATATTGATGACCTAGCCTCGAGGGTGCTACAAAGGTGCGCCAAACGGGCCTTGGGGTTCATGTCGATGATCTCTCAGCAATGAGAGATTGATGACCAAGCCTCAAGAGCCCTTGACACTGAGACATTATATGGAATGTACAAGTTAACGCTAGACTGTGCGCCAGAAAAGTTTCACTTAAACGAAGATCAAACAGGTGGAGATGCAGATGAGGACATTGAAAGAGTCGAGGAAGAGAAGAAGTCCAGGTAAAGAAAAGCCACACCAACAGACAGTGAGAGCGACTACGAACCTGTAAAGCAGACAAAGGAGAAAACAGCAAGTGCCCTTGTAACAGACAGCGAGAGAGATTTCCAAGCGCCCGTAAAGAAAACGAAAAACAAAACAGCAAGTCCCCTGAGGAGCGATGACGAAGCGCCCGTAAAGAAAACGAGAAAGGAAAGCAGCAAGTCCCCTGAAGAGCGACAGCGAGCAGAAGAAAAGAAGCCATCATAACGAGAGGATGTGTAGGACAACAGGCTGCTTCTTCTACGGATACAACCTTCAACGTCATATACAGATGCACGTCAGAAAGGGCCGCATAGAAGAGGAAGACATTCCCCGTTTGATGTAGCTCATTTGAGGCCAGTACGACGATTTTGAGATCCAGTGTGCTAAAAAGTGAGATTTTGCCAAAACTTGCTCCGCACTGCCCGAAACGTACGTTTTGTGCTCCTTTCATAGAATTGCACTGTTTTCGCATTTTTGCGATGATTTGAGGCCAGGACGACGATTTGAGATCTGGTGAACTCAAAGGTGAGATTTTGCAAAACTTTCTCCGCACGGCCCGAAACGCACGTTTTGTGCATTTTTCATGGAAATGCACTGTTTTCGCTTTTTTGCGATGATTTGAGGTCAGGACGACGATTTTGAGATCTGGGAAGCTCAAAAGTGAGATTTTGGCAAAACTTGCATTTTTCATTGAAATGCACTGTTTTCGCATTTTTGCGATGGTTTGAGGCCAGGACGACGATTTTGAGATCTGGTGAGCTCAAAGGTGAGATTTTGCAAAACTTTCTCCGCACGGCCCGAAACGCACGTTTTGTGCATTTTTCATGGAAATGCACTGTTTTCGCTTTTTTGCGATGATTTGAGGTCAGTACGACGATTTTGAGATCTGGTGTGCTCAAAAGTAAGATTTTGCAAAAACTTGCTCCGCACTGCCCGAAACGTACGTTTTGTGCTCCTTTCATAAAAATGCACGGTTTTCGCTTTTTGGCGATGATTTGAGACCAGTACGACGACTTTGAGATCCAGTGTGCTAAAAAGTGAGATTTTGCCAAAACTTGATCCGCACGGCCCGAAACGCCATTTTGTGAACTTTTCATAGAAATGCACTGTTTTCGCTTTTTGGCGATGATTTGAGGTCAGGACGACGATTTTGAGATCTGGTAAGCTCAAAAGTGAGATTTTGCCAAAAGTTGCTCCGCACGGCCCGAAACGCACGTTTTGTGTATTTTACATAGAAATGCACTGTTTCGCGTTTTGTCGATGATTTGAGACCAGAACGACGATTTTGAGATCTGGTGAGCTCAAAAGTGAGATTTTGGCAAAACTTGCTCCGAATGGCCCGAAACGTACGTTTTGTGCTCCTTTCAGAAAAATGCACGGTTTTCGCTTTTAGGCGACGATTTGAGACCAGTACGACGATTTTGAGATCCAGTGTGCTAAAAAGTGAGATTTTGCCAAAACTTGCTCCGCACGGCCCAAAACGCACGTTTTGTGCGCTTTTCATAGAAATGCACTGTTTTCGCTTTTTGGCGATGATTTGAGGTCAGGTCGACAATTTTGAGATCTGGTGAGCTCAAAAGTGAGATTTTCCCAAAACTTGCTCCGCACGGTCCGAAACGTACGTTTTGTTCATTTTTCATAGAAATGCACTGTTTTCGCTTTTTGGCGATGATTTGAGACCAGAACGACGATTTTGAGATCTGGTGAGCTGAAAAGTGAGATTTGGCCAAAAGTTGCTCCGCACGGCCTGAAACGTACGTTTTGTGCATTTTTCATAGAAATCGCTGTTGTCGTTTTTTTTTTGCGATGATTTGAGGTCAGGACGACGATTTTGAGATCTGGTAAGCTCAAAAGTGAGATTTTGGCAAAACTTGCTCCGTACGGCCCGAAACGTACGTTTTGTGCATTTTTCATAGAAATCGCTGTTGTCGTTTTGTTTTTTTGCGATGATTTGAGGTCAGTACGACGATTTTGAGATCTGGTGAGCTCAAAAGTGAGATTTTAGCAAAACTTGCTCCGCACGGTCCCAAACGTGCGTTTTGTGCACTTTTTATAGAAATGCACTGTTGTCGCTTTTGGGTCACGATTTGAGGCCAGTAGGACGATTTCTAGATCCAGTGGGCTCAAAAGTGAGATTTGGCCAGAACGTGCTCCGCACGTCCCGAAACCTACGTTTTGTGCATTTTTCATAGAAATGCACTGTTTTCGCTTTTTGGCGATGATTTGAGACCAGTTCGACGACTTTGAGATCTGGTTAGCTCAAAAGTGAGATTTTGGCAAAACTTTCTCCGAACGGCCCGAAACGTACGTTTTGTTCATTTTTCATAGAAATGCACTTTTTTCGCTTTTTGGCGATGATTTAATACCAGAACGACGATTTTGAGATCTGGTTAGCTAAAAAGTGAGGTTTGGCCAAAAGTTGCTCCGCACGGCCCGAAACGTACGTTTTGTGCACTTTTCATAAAAATGCACGGTTTTCGCTTTTTGGCGATGATTTAAGACCAGTACGACGATTTTGAGATCCAGTGTGCTAAAAAGTGAGATTTTGCCAAAACTTCCTCCGCACGGCCCGAAACGTACGTTTTGTGCATTTCTCATAGAAATCGCTGTTGTCGTTTTTTTTGCGATGATTTGAGGTCAGGACAACGATTTTGAGATCTGGTAAGCTCAAAAGTGAGATTTTGGCAAAACTTGCTCCGTACGGCCCGAAACGTACGTTTTGTGCATTTTTCATAGAAATGCACTGTTTTCGCTTTTTTGCAATGATTTGAGGTCAGGACGACGATTTTGAGATCTCGTGAGCTCAAAAGTGAGATTTTGGCAAAATTTGCTCTGCACGGCCGGAAACGTACGTTTTATGCATCTTTCATAGAAATGCACTGTTTTCGCGTTTTGGCGATGATTTGAGGCCAGTGCGACGATTTTGAGATCTAGTGTGCTCAAAAGTATGATTTTGCCAAAACTTGCACTGCACGGCCCCAAACGTGCGTTTTGTGCACTTTTTAAAAAAAGATTTGTTTTCGCTTTTTGGCGATGATTTGAGACCAGTTCGACGATTTTGAGATCTGGTTAGCTCAAAAGTGAGATTTTGGCAAAACTTGCTCCGAACGGCCCGAAACGTACGTTTCGTTCATTTTTCATAGAAATGCACTGTTTTCGCTTTTTGGCGATGATTTCAGACCAGAACGACGATTTTGAGATCTGGTGAGCTCAAAAGTGAGATTTTGCCAAAACTTGCTCTGCGCGACTCGAGACGCACGTTTTGTGCACTTTTCATAGAAATGCACTATTTTCGCTGTTTGGCGATGATTTGAGACCAGTTCGACGACTTTGAAATCTGGTTAGCTCAAAAGTGAGATTTTGGCAAAACTTGCTCCGAACGGCCCGAAACGTACGTTTTGTTCATTTTTCATAGAAATGCACTGTTTTCGCTTTTTGGCGATGATTTGAGGTCAGGACGACGATTTTGAGATCTCGTGAGCTCAAAAGTGAGATTTTGGCAAAACTTGCTCTGCACGGCCCGAAACGTAAGTTTTGTGCATTTTTCATAGAAATGCACTGTTTTCGCTTTTTTTGCAATGTTTTGTGGTCAGGACGACGATTTTGAGATCTGGTGAGCTCAAAAGTGAGATTTTGCCAAAACTTGCTCCGTACGGCCGGAAACGTACGTTTTATGTATTTTTCATAGAAATGCACTGTTTTCGCTTTTTTGCAATGTTTTGTGGTCAGGACGACGATTTTGAGATCTGGTGAGCTCAAAAGTGAGATTTTGGCAAAACTTCCTCTGCACCTCCCGAAACGTAAGTTTTGTGCATTTTTCATAGAAATGTACTGTTTTCGCTTTTGGCGATGATTTGAGACCAGAACGACGATTTTGAGATCTGCTGTGCTCAAAAGTGAGATTTTGCCAAAACTTGCTCCGTACGGCCGGAAACGTACGTTTTATGCATTTTTCATAGAAATGCACGGTTTTCGCTTTAAGGCGATGATTTAAGACCAGTACGACGATTTTGAGATCCAGTGTGCTGAAAAGTGAGATTTTGCCAAAACGTGCTCCGCAAGGCCCGAAACGTACGTTTTGTACATTTTTCATAGAAATACACTGTTGTCGCTTTTTTGCGATGATTTGAGGTCAGGACGACGATTTTGAGATCTGGTGAGCTCAAAAGTGAGATTTTTCCAAAACGTGCTCCGCACGGTCCGAAACGCACGTTTTGTGCATTTTTCATAGAAATGCACTGTTTCCGCTTTCTTGCGATGATTTGAGGTCAGTACGACGATTTTGAGATCTGGTGAGCTCAAAAGTGAGATTTTGCCAAAACTTGCTCCGCTCGGCCCCAAACGTGCGTTTTGTGCGTTTTTCGTAGAAGAGCACTGTTAGTAGATAGAAAAGGCCGGTTCTGGCTCACAGCAGAAATACGCCCAAAAACTTACCCGCAATCAAGCATAAATACACCAAAAAATTACCCACCAACTCAACACATTCCCACTCTCCCAAATCAATGCACTAACTCAACACATTCCTACTTCCCTAAATCAATGCACATTATTCACTAGCAGAAATACGTTCAAAACAAATAACCCACTAACTCAACACATTCCTACTTCCCCAAATCAATGCACATTATTCACTAGCAGAAATACGTTCAAAACAAATTACCCACTAACTCAACACATTCCTACTCACTCCCACTCATTCTAACTACCCCCAACCAATGCACACTTTCATTAAGCAGAAATACGCCCACAATCAACTGGTGTGGATTTTCATTCCTTCATGGAAAAAAGAAAAGAAAAGAAAATGTCTGATTCCGAAGAAGAAGAAATTGATGGCACTCCTGAAATTATTCAAGAAACATATACAACAGGGCATTCTCACAAAAATCCCAGACTCGAACATTTCAAAAATATCATCCGCAAAAATCAGGGAAAGAACCACATTCCACTCAAAGATCTCGAATTTTATCAAAAAGAAATTCTTTCCCAAATTCCCCGTGACGAAGTCACAAGAAAAAAGGTCAGGGAGTTTGTCAAAGCTTCCAAATGGAAAAAAGTCAATGGCAACGATCATGAAATTTTCAATCACATAACAAATCGCGATGGGAATGATTATGAGCATCTTGAAAAGTTCCTCATTGATGATTTTAAATATTTTTCACTTGAATATGATGATCTTCATCTAAACAGAAAAAAGTTTCTTAATTTCAATCAAGTTCTTTTCTCCCTTGCGAAAAAGAATGGTTTTAGCCCCAATGAAGATGATTTCAAGCTTCTTGTTCTCCCATCAAAAAGGGTAGAACAAGAAAAAATTATCCAAATCGTCTTCAAAAAAATAAATTGGAAAGAAAATGGACCTTGAAAAAATATCTTCCGACGAAGACAGCGATCACGAATTTTGTTTAACTTGCTCCGAAGAAGAATCAATGAGCGAAGATGAATCCCCAACCACTTCAGATGAGGAATTCATTGTCACCACTTCCGACGAAGAGGAAGAGGAAACCATCTCCCAACTGATTGATGAAAATGAACAACTCATTGCAGAAAATGAAAAACTCAAGAAAAAACTCAAAACCAAATGAATATGACTGCCAACGCATTCATATTTCTTCAACATCACTCAATGGAATCCACGAATTGAATCTGTCATCATATCCTTTCCATTTCACAAGTGCTTCTCCACTCTCTTCATCTCGTTCTAAAACTTCTTCAATCCGGAAGACATCTTGCTCGGTGCGTTGGAGTCCTTGTGTATAGAATGAACCTGTCACTTCTTCTCCCAACAAGTCCTCCAATTTATACGTCACTGGTTTCGTATGTATCACTTCCTTCACCACAAACACTTCTTCAGTCCAGTTGGGGGTGAAACCTTTATCGAAAACATTTGCTTGAACTTTGTGATTCTCACTCTGTCTGCAACTTTGAATTTTGCCACGCCACGTTTCACCCAGAGTTGGTCCTCAAAGAGATTTGCGAAAACTTGTCTCTCATTCTTTTTCAAACTTGCTTCCACTGGAGTCATGCCAATGCTTGAATGTTTGGTGTTGTTATAATTATCCACTATCTTTTCCAACCGATCAAAATAAACTGTGTTATTCCTAGCACTAAACATTTTCCAGATCCGGTTTTTGATTGTTCTGTTCCATCTTTCAACCACAGATGATTTTTCTTCATTTTGAGTTGAATAGAGTTCCACGTCATTTTCACCCATCAAAGTCTGAACAGTTTTGTTCCAAAACTCTTTTCCTTTGTCAACCCAAATCATCTTTGGTTTTCGTTCCTTGAAGATGTTCTCAAACGCATCAGCAACTGACTCTCCTCGTTTATTCATCAAGGGGCGGATCCATCCATATTTGGAGAAGACATCGATAACCATCAACAAATATCGAATGTCTTCATTCCATTCAGCATATTTTCCCATTTCAACCAAATCTGCTGCCCATATTTCATCAATCCCTTTCACAAACACTCTTCGCTTTGGAAACTTTCTTCTGACTGGTTTGTGTAACTCATTTGCTAGATTTTGAGCCCAGTCGTCACTCAAAATCTCTTCCCGTTTTTTGGCACACCCAATCCAAGTGATTGATCAGAAATCTTGCTGTTTGTCCCCATTTAGGCATTTCACCATACGGAATCTTTTCCAGTGCAGCAACCATTTGCCTATCGCAATCACCTTTGTTTGTTTTCCCACTTTTAGTTCGATCGTAACAAATGTCGTGATAAGCAGAAATTTCATCCACTTTATTATACGGTTTATCTATCCATTGCAATACTTCTCCTGTATTAGGATCATATTTCAGCTGATCTTGCAAAGGATTGTAAGGTCCCATATATTTATACTGACCTGGAGTGAATCCAGCTTTTGGTCTTGGTAGTTTCCCTATCAATGCGTGGATATCCACAGCACCACCATCCAAATCTTTTCGGTCGGTCTTGTATTTTCTGTTTGGTCGGACGGCCACACTCAGTTGGTTCATCATATCAGACGCTGTTTTTACTAGAAATGGTTTTGTTTTTTCCAACGCAAAATCCACTGCTTTTTTCTGTGCTTTTTTATTTCGTAGCAATTCACTTGCCCCGAATCTTCCCATTTCAACTGTTTTCTTTCCCAACCAAGGCAAAGCATGTGCCATACCCGTCAAAGCCAGTTCACCAAAGCCCCCACCTTGTGAGGGCAGACTCAGTTTCCCCGTACGAAGCTTGTCTTTTTGATTCCACAGGAAGCGCAGTGACAGAAAAACATCTTTCTTCCATTTTTTGCAGTGAAATACCCAGATGGTTTCACGCACCCTGTCACGCGTTTCTCTTTCAGACAGTATGATTCCATTTTCATTCGAAATATTCTTTTATGAACGTTTCATTTTTCATGGGGTCTTTCAAATCAAATACAGCTAGACAATCATAGAAAGACCTGCTATGAATCTCATTCAAGAAATACAGACAATAATAACCGCATCTAACTGACTCTAAAGCTTGAATGGGATGCCCTCCATTGAAAATATACGGCTTCTTCAACTTCCGAGCATATTCCACAAACTCAATTGGAGGCGGCAGGCAAAATGAATCGAAATAATAAATTAGATCTTTCTGCACAAATGTTGCAACCCAATGCGTCCCATTCCCAATTGAATCATCCAGATTGATGATGCAACAACCGGTTCTATGAATATGATCCGTTGAGTCTCTTGAAAAGATTCCTTTGAACGCTGGAATTTTCAGAAACTTCACCCAGTCCATAAGATCAAAATTTGACAAGGGGATATCTTTCCAAGGAGGTTTCATTCCACTTCGCTCCACTCCGCTTCGCTTCACAGAATTGCTCCTAGAACTGGGATGCTGTTGAATGGACTGTTGTCTCCTAATAGAAGTCCAGCTCCTTTCATTTGATTTTTTTCCTTTTCCACGCCATTCCCCAATGAATGGAGGAGGTATGAATGGATAAAGCTGAGCGGAGCGAAGCTGAGCGGAGCGAAGACCACCTGGTTTTGGAGCCACTTGCAATCCCGCAGCAGCTTTCCCAGGAACTTGCAATCCTGAGCCGAATAATTTCGATGCCAGCTCAATAGCCATCGGGATTCCTATCGCGGCTAGTGTTCCAAGAAGTCCACCATTAATTTGTCGCTGTGTGGGTTTGAAATTTATTCCACTGCCCAGCTTAAGTCCTCTTTTAACAGAATCTAATTGGCTTTTAGTTAACTCTTTGACTCTCCCAAGTTGCGGAAGAAAGTTGAATGGCACGGCAATACCTTTTCCGAATATTTTATCAATCCCCAAGCTCCCCAAAGCACTCAACGCTCCAGTCGCAAGATGCGGGGCAACTTTTGAAACCCCCTTTGTTGCAAATGGAAGCAGCTTCGATCCCAGGGAAATCAATGAAGTCCAAAGGCTTCCATCCACAACTTTTCTGATTTGTGTTTTAGAGATTGACAATTCAACTCCCCGTCCCAAACTGATTGCTTTTTGAACTTTGTTTATTTGAGTCTTTGTCAACAACAGTTCATCTGACCCTTTCAATTCATTTCGCGAAAGTCTCAATGTTATGGAAGAGTTATTTTTCACAGCTTTTGCAAGCTTTGTTTTTTGCCCATCTGATAATTTCACACCATATGGAATATACCACGTCATTTCGATATTTTCAATATCGAAATAACTTTTAGGCTTTGATCAGAAGTTTGTTTGATGCTATATACAACTCAATTTCTTTTTCATGCAACACCAAGGCGTTCAATGTGTACTGTGTTGCATTTGCTCCATTCAATTCGTATCGGAAAGTCAGAGACACAGCCCCATCTTTCACATCATCTTCTTGGTTTCGGAGATCGAAGTAAAGCATTCCATAAAGATTTTTGAAATTTGCTCGGGTAATCAATGGTCCGCTCAAAACGTCATTATAAGCGGAATTGAATGCCATCAAAGCTCGATAAAGCCTAGATTCCTCATCAGTTGTCATTTCCAATTGAGGGTAATAAATTGAGTTGTTCAACTCCAGTTGGGCTCGACTGAAGTGCCGGTTGTTTGCTCCAATGCTGAATGTCGTGAATTTGAAGATATCATGTGTCTGGCTATTGTAAGATGCTGTTGGAACAACCCAAATCAACACATGTCGCGGCCTTCGAAGCCCCGTGGAAATGCGGAAGTAGCTATTCACAGCTGCTGTTTCTGCTATTTCATTGTGTTCTTTCAAATATGTCCACTTTTTCGGTTTTAGATAATCTTCAAGATATTGTTTCAAGCCTTTTCCGTTGAAAATGATTTTAGGGCACCACAATCTGAGTTTAGTGACAATTACTTTGGAATCTGGCGCAGCGCCTTTTCTGGAAATCAGATTGTTGTCATTTTCAAGTGCCAACACAAGACTTGTCTTTATATTTGGGTGAAGGTTATTTTTGAATGCCGCGAAATAACCGTATAAATTCAGAGGAATTGATATTTTGTTGATATTCGCGGCATCAGTCAGAATTTTTCGTCTGGCAAAACCTTCATTATAACGAGCCTGAGCTGGTCGCGCTTCGGTTGTTCCTGTATCTGTATCAGGATAGAAGAACTGATCTTGCCCAACTGAATCGGCATAGGTTTTCGTGTATTTCAAGAGCGTCAATGCATTCGCTGATTCATTTGCTCTTGAGTTGTTATAGATGGTTTGCCCATTGCATTCTACTTTGATTGATTTTATGAACGTCAGGCCATTCGTTGTCGTGCAATCCTGATTACCGTTATTTGGCCCCGCGGTTATTCCAGTTGCACTGTCAGCTGTTGTAACAAGCTGAAAGTCAACCTCCAGATATGCATTGTACCAATCAATTGGGTTTGCCTCTGAGGAATTATCGACGTTGAAGCGATAATCGCTTTTTGTCTGCCTGTTGTGATTTGCAATGTTGCTATTGAGTGGTTTTTCTAGATCATAATATGTATATTAGTATCTTTTTACGAATTCCGGGTTTCTAAAATTGGCTGCCATTTTATTATATAGTTTTTTCTTTTCAGAGGAGGTCGTTATAAACATCTTTCACATATTGGAAATCCACCTTTGGCTCACTTTGTTTTCTCAGAAGTTCCCCAATTTCTTTTCCTTTTGTTTCCGGGGCCACGCTCGGTTTCTTTGTTGTGAATTTATCATAATTTTTTTCACCAATGACTTGTCCAGTCTTTTCTCCAACTTTCTCTGCTCCTTTTTCAACTAATTTTTCTACCGCCTTTGAAGCTAATTTTGAAGTTGTTTTTCCTGTTAATTTAGCTGCGAGTTTCGATAAAACGTCAGGAAACCCGCCTTCTGATAAAGTTTTTCATGCATTGTTCTATCGATTGCTCCGATTCTCAAGAGTTCACCATTTATTTGGGAAAGATCATTCCTCAAGACAGGAGAATTGTTTCCAGCAGCCATTGAGCCAATCAAAATCTTCATCCGATCTGCCAGCTCTTCTGGCTTTTGATAGAAGACAACGCTGGATCCCACCATCCTTGATTTACCTGAGGATTTGTGAGGTGGCATATTTGATAGTGTGTTCAAATCGTTGAAAATCCTCACGGCATTCAAGGAATAGTTCTTTTTCGGGTTGAATCTTTTTGTTAGCAGGTCAATGAGTGATTTATCCGCATCTGCTTGATAGACCAGTTTCCCACCCGCGTAGCCATCTAATTTCATTTCATTGAAAAGTTTGGGGACATCAATGAGGAGCCCACCATAGTGATCGTTTTGAATCTTGAAGGCATTTCTTTTTGGCTGTTTGTATTTTCGAACGCCCGTTCCTGTTTTTTTGTATTTCGGCAAAGCTTGAATCATCCTTATTGTGGATAGGTAGTTATCAAATATTGGTCTTTCGACGTTTCTTTGTTGTTCTAATTCTTTAACTTTCTTCTCTTATTTCGTCGGGGTGAGCCCTTTTTTGTTTTTAACTCCAGTTATTTGGTCACTTGTCTTTTTTCTTACTTTCTTTGCTTGTTGCTCAATTTTGACTAAGTCCTTTTCTGATACATCAAGTAGCGCATTAGGTTCTGGTAAACCGATCGAATTGATGAAGATTAAGTCTTCTGCGGAAAATATATTGTTCGGACTAACGGTTAACAGTTTTTCTTTCTCTTTGCCCGTCGCCCCAAGCTCCTCTTCACCTTCTCTGCCGGGTATTTGAGCCATCTCTTGGATGCCTTGAACCAAAGCAAGTTGATTTTGCCGGAGTTGCTCAATCACTGCATCTTGTTTGGTATCTGTCTTCTTCTGTTGCTCAAGCAAGGGTTCTCTGAGGGTTTTGAAATAATCACTCATGACAACATCCCGCCCTTTTTCTCGGTCTTTCATTTCATTCTTCACCTCTGTGACTGCTTTCGCAATCTGATATCCCTGTAGTTCGCGTTCGGCAAACTTTATTCTTTCAAGATCCATTTTAAGTGTTGAAACAACATTTATCTCCAAAGATAAATGTTGTTTCAACACTTAAAATGAAGATTCCAAATTATGATCGAAACGCGAGCGGAGCGAAGCCAGCGAACCGAAAGTACTGTGATTTCCTTGATGAAGATTTCCGAATGCTCATTGCGGGTCAAACCCGTTGCTGAAAAACAAACACGCTTATGCACATGTTGCGAAAACCTCTCGTCTTCTATGATAAAATTTATTTCTACTCTCCCAATCAACAGCAAGACAAAATCGTTGATCTACAAAAGTTGATGGAAGGTGTTAGCCAAAAAGTCCGGTATCCAGTTCTCGAAATTCTGGGGCCAGATGACATCATGAATACCTCAGATTATCCAAGCAACAATCGGAAAGTCGTCGTGTTTGATGACCTCATGAACTCATCCGATCGAATTCAAAAACAAATCGCCAATCATTGGACAGATGGAAGGCATCACGGAATCAGTCCAATTTATCTTTCCCAGTCCTATTATGATGTTCCACAAAAGATTCGTTTGAATTGTTCACACATGCTGCTTTATCCACCAGCAACAAAAACTCACCTCGATCTCATTGCAAAGGAGAATTTGATTGACTCCCATCTTTTCAGCAGATTGAACCCATTCGAATTCCTTTTCCTTGACAAAGAAAAGAGAAGCGTTGCTAAAAACTTTGATGAACCTGTTTAAAATGGGAATATTCAACAATATAGAACGATGCACAGGTGTTGATATGAGGAAATACATAAAAAATTTCAACAAACAAGTTCAACAAGGCGGTTTGAAATTAGACGTCAACAATAATTATGATATCCAACAAAAACGACTGGCTAATGTTGCCGAAGGAGTTGACAATGATGACGCGATTACAAAACATCAAGTTGACACGCTTGCAACGCAGTTGCGGGCAGATTCACTTCAGGTTGATGGTTCCTCGCATATGACTGGGGATCTTGATCTCAGGGGACAGAAGTTGGTCAACCCCGGGGAAATAGAAATGAATCGCAAACTGATCACAAATCTGGAAACTGATGAAGACAATGATTTGTCAGCGGTGAATATGATCACTCTGAAAAAATTCCACCCTGATGCTCCTGAACCAACGCATGAAGTCACGAAGGATATTGATTTGAAGACGTTGTTTTCTGTCAAGAATGCCAAACAACAAGATTTCTCGTTTTATCGCACAAACTACAACACTCTAATGCCTTTCCAAGATATCCGGAACACGTTTCTCAGTCGCAAAGAAGAATTTCCGATGGAGGTTCAACTCGACATGAATCATCACAGCATCACTAACCTCAAAGACCCGAAGTTTGGGGGAGAAGCTGCAACTAAGAGTTATGTGGATGGGCAGACTGGAACAAAACTTTCCCTTTCAGGTGGAACAATGACTGGGGAGTTGAATATGAACACCTTTAAAATCACAAATCTGCCAACTCCAGAGGTAGGTGCTGATGCCGTTCCAAAACAATTTGTGGATGGTGCAATGAATCTGCAGAAGCAAGATCTGGAAGCCAAGATCACGAAATCCGCGGATGACTTGAAAACATTCGTGAATCAGTCTCATATCACGTCAACATCCCACCCGAAGGACGCATTCCGCTATCTGATGGAAGATGTGGATGAATCCAGTTCTGAGCATGATATGACAGTGACTGGAATAACGGATTTTTCAAGTTCACCGCATCTTTTCACAAACATTTCAAGAGAATGAACCTGCTCGTGAATTTGACATCTTCCGCTCTTGTTGCGATTGGAACGATCGCGGGGGCAGCAACAATGAATCCCATCGTTTCGGGAGTGATTTCAGGTGCAGGATTGGTCGTCAAAACAGGGAATGAAATGAAGAAATATGGAAACAAAATTGACATGGCGAAGTTCGCGTTCACCACCTATGAAAAAACACTGACTGAGTTGCGTTTTGCCTTGAGGAGAGGAAAATTTGATCGAAGTGAATTCCTTTCTGCAATGGAAGCGGTGGATGGAATTGTGATTGATTTGGGGTTGGATTTGGAGAGGTTTGAGAGAAAATATGACTTGCTGTTTGAATGATTCAGCAGAGCTGGATTCATCACCTTTGGTGAGGAATCAATCTTCATCTTCAAATGGAGCGATAAAATCATCTTCAAATGACTCTGCATCGGATTCATCTTCACTCTCACCGTTCGCCTCACGCAGGCTGCGCCGCCGCTCTGCTTCCTCTTCCTCAATTGCAACTACCCCATAATCCTCCACAAGACGGGGCAATACCCAGTCGTAGGAGTATCTATAAGGATCCTCCATGCGAATGCCTTCCACAACATCACTATTATCAAATCCTGTGAGTATATTCATATCATGGCAGGCCTCAACACGATGCTTGCGTTCTTGCTCTGTAAGCCATGAATGATCCCATTCCTCATCCAACTTAAAATCAGCTTTCATTTCTTGAAAATGTTGGTCGAACTCAGCTAGTTTTTCAGCAGCTTTCTTATCGAACTCAGCGCGTTTTGCTTCTTTCAGTCGTTCTTCCTCCCAATGTGGTGGGTCTAAAGACTTATTAGCAGCCGCACATAATTGTGAATAGCTATCTTCGGGAATGATAGCTTTTTCAGACTCTTTTCGCTTCTCATAATCTTCACGGCGTTTCATCTCCTTCCACCTTTCGTGTGCTTCTTTCCTTCCAAAGAATTCGCGGCGAGATTCTAGAATGTCTCCACTATATTTCTGATTTGTCAACTCAAACGCTTCTCGCAGTTTTCTTTCCTTTGCATCAAACTTTTCACGCTTTTCCTTTTCACTTCTTGGGGCATGACGCCATTCCTTAAACATTTGTCGATTAAACTTAGCTGATCTTGGTTTGCTTTTCGTTTCTCTTGCATTGCTGTCTTATATTTTTCATATCTTATAAGTTCTTCGCGGTGATGCTTTTCTTGCAGTTGTTGTATCTTTTCTCGTCTTGTTAGCTCAAGTTTATTTGGTGGGAAAAAAAATTTAAAAACTTTGAAAAAAATAATCCCAAGTAAAATGGACCTGAAAGACTTGAAAATAAATGAAATCAAAACCGAAGCACCGACAATGAAAAACACCAACCATCCATTTGTGGAAATTCCTATCCGGTTCAAAGAACGACCTATCACCCTCCAACTGACCAAATGTTGTTTCAAAATATTTCAAAATGAAAACGGATTTTCCCTGGCGATCAACCTAGATCAATCTCCTCCTGAACTCAAAGAAAAGTTTCAAGAGATCCAAGAACAAATCAGAAAGTTAGCCATGGAAAACCAGCCTGCAGTTAGGAAACTGAATTGGCGAGATGGAAAAAGTTTGGGGAAAGTTGTGGACAACCACGAAAGGAAACATCTCTGTCCCATTCTCAAAATTCGGTAAAGGAGAAGTTGGAACAAGAAAGTCCGTTCGGTTTGATCCCCATGATCATATTGGAGAAAAACTGACAGGGCATGTGATCTTTCGAATTTCCCGCATCTTTTGTGGAAATTGCCAATCCATCACATGTTCAATCAATTCAGCTTTTGTGTCAAAATTCCATGGCAGCGCTTCAGCGTTTGATAACTTTGAAGATAATGAGGAGGAGTGGTAAGTTTTTCATTTCTTGGAAATGAAAAGATGGTTCAGCGGGGCCTTTTCCTGAGTTTTGCATGCAGTCGTTTTTGCCGCAAGTTGTCAATGAAGATTTGTAAGTCATGCCGCATCCATGTGATTTTGTGAGAAAGTTCTTGTGCGTCAAGGAAATGATTCTTCTTCTTGAGGACTTGGTTGAAGAAAACCGTTTGGGAGATGTTGAATTTTGCAAAGACATCCTCAATATTGAAAAAATCAACATCATCAATCTTTATAACTGGCCCCACATCAATCTCTTTCTGAATGTTGAAAACTTTGTTGTCGGATTTTCTTGTGAAAACTGGGTTGGTAATTTGCCTCTTAAGAACATTCACGATGCCTGAAGCTGAAATTCCGGTTGCAGCCGATGCTTCCCGATATGTGAAAAAAACTTGCTTCTCTTTTCCTTCTTCTTGAATCGAAAACTTCATTTTATTTGGATTTTTATTTTTTCAAATAAAATGGTGACTTTGAAAGAGTTGAGATCGTTCGCGAAATCATCCGGGTTGCGCGGATGGTCCTGATTGAGAAAAGATGATTTGATTTTGTTTTTGGTTGAAAATCTTTGGTCGGGGGGAGGAAGAGGAGATCAACCAAAAATGAACAAAGCAGCTCGTTTGAGAATTCGGAAAAACAAAATTGTCAACCCCTTGGATGTTGAAAATGAACAAATTGATGTCCCTATTCTAGTTCCAGAACGAAGAACAATTCCTCCCAAAGAAATTCCTTCAGTCATTCAACAACAAACGGAAACGATTTCTGATTGGTTGAATTGGTTGGAAAATGCTCAGATTGTGAAGCAGCCTGATCCTGAGATTGATGACTTGAGAAGACGACTTGAAAGTTTGCGAACTATAGAAAGAGCTTCTGCCTTCAGGGGATTTGCGAAAGAAATTATAATCCCAGGGCGACTGGGAGAACTGCCAAGACAATTCTTCCAAAGGGTGAGGCCGCAAATAGGAGCGCTTATTCGTCAACACACGATGACTAAAGTCAAACTAATTATGAATTGCCTGATGGCTAGAACAGTTTTGGCAACTGGGGAAGTGGTTGAAGAAGAAGCCAACTTTCACTCTCGGGTCATGACAAATCTTGAAGGAACTGACAAATTGGAAGCTGTTGACACGATGACTGACCGAGTAATGGAGAACATGGCGACTTTCCAAATGAGGGGATCCAATTGGAGGTTTGTGAGAGTGAGAGAGTTGGTCATTCCCTTCGCAACCTTTCAACCTCTGCGTGGGAGTTCATGGATGAAACTTCCAGCAGGATTGAAGAATAAGAAAGCTGTGGTGAACATGAAGAATGAAGATGAGATGTGTTTCAAGTGGTGTGTGACAAGAGCCCTCAATCCAGTTGATAAAAATGCAGAAAGAATCTCAATCGAATTGAGAGAACAAAGCAGAGAGTTGGATTGGAATGGTTTGTCATTCCCAACACCTTTGAGTGACATTGGGAAGTTTGAAAGAAGGAATTTGGGACTGGCAGTGAATGTGTTTGGTTATGAAGGTGGAACTGTCTTTCCTTTGAGAATTTCTGAGAAAGCAGGACAAAACATTGACTTGTTGTGGTTGAAGAAGGTTGATGAGGATAGAAAGGAGAAAACGCATTTCTGTTGGATAAAGAACCTCAGTCGACTTCTCTCAAATCAAGTTTCAAATCATGAAAAAGCACTTGTGTTTTGCCGAAGGTGTTTGAATCACTTTCCCGATAATGATAAGTTGAAACGGCATGAAGAGTCTTGTTCCCAGTTTGAAGCAGTGAAGATTGTCATGCCAGCAGAAGGGAGTGTTGTGCAGTTCAAAAACTACCACCGAAAGATGAAATTTCCATTTGTGATATACGCTGATTTTGAAACGAGACAACTTCCAATTTCTTCTGTTCAGCCGCTAGGTGAGAACTCTTTCACAGAAAAGTTTCAAAAACATGTGGCTTGTTTATTTGCGTTTCATTTAGTGTGAGACTTTGTGAAGAGAGATCCTGTCTTGTTCCGAGCAGATAGTGATGAAGAGGATGTTGGGAAGAAGTTTGTTGAGGAATTGAGCCGGTTTGTGTTGGGTGTGCAAGAGGAGGTGAAATTACCTTAGAGGATGATCTTTAGCCTAAAAGAACGAAAACAGTTTGAGGAAGCCAGCTGCTGTTGGATATGTGAAAAAGAATTTGCAGTGAATGATAAACGAGTTCGAGACCACTGCCATTTCACTGGGAAATTCAGAGGAGCAGCTCGTGAATCTTGCAATCTAAATGTCAAGAAACCAAAGTTCACCCCGGTGACTTTCCACAACTTGAAAGGATATGACGCGCATCTCATTGTGAAGAGTTTGGGATTAAGTAAAGGGGATATCAGTTGCCTCCCAAATAATGAAGAGAAGTTCATTTCCTTCTCTAAGAAGCTAAAAATTGGGGAAATAGAACAAGGGGGGCTTAAACCACCTAAAATAATTTGGCATGAAATTCGGTTCTTGGATTCTGCTGCATTCATGGCAGCGTCTTTGGGAAACTTGGTGAAGAATCTAAGGGATGATGACTTCATTGAAACGAAAAAGGTGTTTGGGGAGAAGCGGGAGTTGTTCAAACGGAAAGAAATCTTCCCATATGAGTGGCTGGATTCAGTGGAGAAATTTAAGGAGAAAGAACTCCCTGAAAAAGAGGCCTTCTATTCGACTTTGAATGATGAAGGGGTGAGTGATGAAGACTTGGAACATGCAAAACTGGTTTGGGATGAGATGGGAATGGATAACATGGGAGACTTTCATGATGCCTATCTGAAGGCGGATGTCACTCTGTTAGCGGATGTCTTTCAAGAGTTCAGAAAAGTTTGCCAGACTCATTACAACTTAGATCCAGCTTGGTTCTTCACTTCACCCGGTTTAGCATGGGATGCTGCTTTGAAGGAAAGTGAAGTTGAACTGGAATTGTTGACAGACCCAGAGATGCTGCTTTTCTTCGAGCGAGGAATTCGGTGAGGAGTTTCAACTATCTTCCACAGGAGAGCAAAGGCAAACAACAAGTTCATGGGTGATGACTTTGATGAAAACCAGCCGTCAAAGTATCTGGCTTATTGGGACGCGAATGGTTTGTATGCATGGGCAATGTCAAATCCATTGCCAGTTGGGAGCTTCCAGTGGATGAGTGAAGAAGAGTTGGAAAGATGGGGTGATGAAAGTTGCGTCCTGGAAGTGGATGTGGATATTCCCAAAGAGTTGCATGACCATTTCAATGACTTTCAACCGCTTCCAGAACGACTGATGATGGGAAAGACGGAGAAGCTGATTCCCAACTTGAGAAACAAGCGGAAAATGATTGTGCATCGCCGACTGCTGAAGCAAGCTTTGGAGTTGGGATGTGAGTTGAAGAAAGTAAGAAGAGGAGTGAAGTTCAGGGAAGAGTGCTGGTTGAAGTCATTCATTGACAAGAATGTCATCCTGCGCAACAGTCCAAAAATGCATTTGAGAAGGATTTCTTCAAGTTGATGAATAATGCGGTCTTTGGGAAAACGATGGAAAACATCAGGAAAAGGAAAGATGTGCAGTTAGTGTGTCAGGGAAAGAAATTCTGCAAGTTAGTCGCCAAACCAAACTTTGAGCATTTCACCATCTTTGATGAAAATCTTGTGGGAGTTCATATGAAACGGACTAAGATGACATTTGACAAGCCAGTATATGTAGGGCAGGCGATATTGGATGTCTCGAAGAGTTTGATGTATGACTTCCATTATGGATATGTGAAGAAAAAATGGGAAAAGGCTCAGTTGTGTTTCACCGATACAGATTCGTTGCTATATGAGATTGAGACGGATGATTTGTTTGTGGATATAGCAAAGGATGTGCCAAAGCATTTTGACACGTCAGAGTTTGATGAATCACATCCCAGAGTTGTTGACGGAACGATAACGCGAATGAACAAGAAAGTATTGGGTTTGATAAAGGATGAAGCTTGTGGGGGAGTAATTGAAGAGTTTGTGGGATTGAGAGCAAAGTGTTATTCCTTCAAAGTGCATGGCGGAAGTGGGACAAAGAAATGTAAGGGTGTGAAGAAACGCGTTGTGAAGAAAGGAATCACTCATGACGACTATGTTGACTGCCTGGAAACGAAGAACCCACAGATGAGGGTTATGAATTGCATACGAAGTTCAAAACATGAAATCTTCACACAGAGAATTAACAAGACAGCTTTGAGTGCTGATGATGATAAGAGATATGTGAAAGAAGATGGAATTAGCACATGGGCTTGGGGGCATTGGAGACTTGGAGAAACGGAACAAGGCGATGTGAGTGAAGTGAGTGAAGAAAATAAAGAAGTGATTCAAAAAATTAATCAAAGAAGCGGAGCGGAGCGAAGTGAAGAAGAGATAAAAGCAGCAAAGCTTGAAAAGAAACGAAATCAAGTTACCCGCTACTTAAAACTTAGAGAAGGAATAGAGCATGTTGAGTTATGGGCTTTGGTAAGAAAATTTCATGTGGAGAAAGATGTTCTGATAAATGAAATGAATGTGAAAGTTTATGTGAAAGGATTGACTAGATATGCAACCTTGTAATGAGTGAGAATTGTTTACCTTCAGGTGGAGGTGAGTAGGAATGTGTTGAGTTAGTGGGTAATTTGTTTTGAACGTATTTCTGCTAGTGAATAATGTGCATTGATTTGGGGAAGTAGGAATATGTTGAGTTAGTGGGTAATTTCTTTTAAACGTATTTCTGCTAGTGAATAATGTGCATTGATTTAGGGAAGTAGGAATGTGTTGAATTAGTGCATTGATTTGGGAGAGTGGGAATGTGTTGAGTTGGTGGGTAATTTTTTGATGTATTTATGCTTGATTGAGGGTAAGTTTTTGGGCGTATTTCTGCTGTGAGCCAGAACCGGCCTTGGCTTTATCTACTACTGTTTTCGCTTTTTGGCGATGATTTGAGGTCAGTTTTTTTTTTCGCTTTTTGAAGACTTAGATTGTGAAGAAAATATAATCATTGGAGGTGATTTTAACTGTCCTCTTGACTCTAAGCTGGATAAGAAAGGTGGCGTTATGGTACCTAGAAAAATGGTTATAGAGAATATTGAATGTTTCCAAAATGAATTGGGCCGTGTTGACGTTTGGAGAATTAAAAATCCACAATCCAGAAGTTACACTTGGAGCCAAAAATCTCCACCTATTTTCTGTCGTTTAGATTACTGGCTGATATCAAACAACTTACAGGATTTTGTAAATACAACCGATCATTCCAGCTATAAAAACTGATCATGCAGCAATTGAGTTGAATTGAACCGACTCCAATGAAAACTTAAAGGGGCCCGGCTTCTGGAAAATCAACGTCTCTCTTCTTGAAGATCCGAATTATCTGGAAGAATTAAAACAAAATATTCCACTTTGGAAAACAACAGGAAGCGAGAATGTATCAGACAAAAGGTGCATCTGGGATTGGATTAAGTATAATATTCGGAACCATGGTGTTTTGTTCTCGAAAAAGAAAGCCAAAGAAAGATCTGCAATGGAAAAAAACTTACAACAAGTATACGAGGAAGCAACTAAAAAATTCGAACAGGACCCTTCCGACTCTAACCTAAATACTCTAATGAAGCAAAAGAAACTCTAGAAAGTTATTATGAGGAAAAAACAAGGGGTGTAATTATTCGCGCAAGGGCACGATGGCACGAGCATGGCGAGAGAAGTACAAAATATTTTCTAAATTTAGAGAAGCGTAATCACGTCAAAAAACATATAAGAAATAAGTGGTGTCATTACATCTGATCCTTTTGGGATACTGAACGAACGAAAACGTTTTTACCATCGCTTGTACCAATCAAACGTAACAGATGAGGATAAAGAAAATGGAAACGAATTTTTAAATAATTTGAATATACTAAGATTATCAGAAGAACAAAAACAATTTTGTGAAGGAGAAATATTTGTTGAAGAAATTACAGCCATTCTTAAAATTTTTGAGAGTAACAAATCTCCTGGTAATGATGGAATACCAATAGAATTTAACAACAGTTGCTGGGAATTAATTTGTGATCCATTTATGGAAAGTGTGAGGGAGTGTTTCAACCACGGCGAAATGTCTAGCTCTCAAAGAAAAGCAATTATAACTCTTATAGAACAGCAACATAAAGATCGAACTCTCATTGAAAATTGGAGGCCAATCTCTCTTATTAACGTGGATGCAAAACTAATTTCAAAACTTGTTGCTTTAAGATTAAAGAAAGTTTTACCGAATATCATACATCATAAGCAAACAGGTTATGTTGAAGATCGCTATATTGGTGAGACTATTCGATCAATTTTCGATATAATGGAATTTACAGACAGTAAGAATATTCCAGGTATCTTGATTTTCATTGACTTTAAAAAAGCTTTCGACTCTTTAGAATGGCATTATCTTTTCAGTTGCCTTGAGGCGTTTAATTGTGGCCCCAAGTTTATAAATTGGGTCAAAATGTTTTATACAAATATTCAAAGCTGTGTAATAAATAATGGAATGACATCAGACTATTTTACTTTAGAATGTGGTGTGAGGCAGGGTGATCCCTTGTCCCCCTACCTCTTTATCGTAGCTGTTGAAAGCTTAGCAATCTCCATTCGTCAAAATGTTGATATCAAAGGAATTAAAATAGGAAATTATGAAGCCAAGCTATTGCAATACGCAGACGATACCACAGCAACCCTGTGATGAAAATTCTGCAAAAACGCTATTTGAAGAACTAGAAGTATTTAAAAACTTCAGTGGGTTGGAGATAAATAGTTCTAAAACAGAAGGAATGTGGATTGGTTCGCTTTAAAGAAAAGACGAAAAACCGTTTGGTATTAAATGGCCAAGTGAACCCATTAAAGCTTTAGGAACCTTTTTTACATATGACCTATCATTATTTTACGAAAAAAGCTTTCAAGAGAAGGTTGACAGCATAAAGCAGCTGACAAATACATGTTCATATAGAGGACTGCCCATTTCTGGTAAAGTAACTATAATCAAATCATTACTTATTCCAAAACTAGTTTTTATATCTTCGGTTTTTTCACCTCCAAGTAAAATCATCAAACAAGTAAATAGTTTGATTTCTCCTTTTTATGGAATGGAAAGGATAAAGTAACAAGGCTCTCTTCTATAAATAGTTATGAAGACGGTGGCATTAAAATGACAGATATTGAAAGCTTGGTCAAAGCTGTACGATTAGCTTGGCTAAAACGTATTTTCAGCGATAATGAAGTCCGTGGAAATTCTACTTGTTACATGTCCTACGTAATGTTGGTGGTCTTTTGCTTCTTAAATGTAATTATGCAATGGACGATCTTTCAATTAACTCAGGTTTCTACAGAGAACTTTTTAGCTAATAAAGAACGGCTCTGTATAATTTGCATTAACAAAGATATAAGACTAGATGGAAAACCAGTTTTTTATAAATCATATTATGACTCGGGGATACATATCATTAAAGATCTCTTGTTCAATCTCGACAATATAGAATCCTTTAATGTAATTAATAACATAGTTGAGAAAGCTAATTTTCTTACATGGACAGGTCTTAGGCGCGCAATTCCTTTTTCTTTGAAAATAATAGAGTACACTACCTTCACAGATAATACTTATTTTATAAAGGGAAATGAGATTTTTGATATAGTGGAAAGAAAACGAAAGACTGTTATTCTTTAATAATATCAAATAAAGCACAATTACCTAGTTATGCAAAGAATTTAAAACATGATTTTGGCTTATCTGACGAAGACTTAAAAATTGCTTACAACCTTCCCCACTTAACAGCACAGGAGCCTTACGTTAAATCCTTTCAATATAAAGTTTTAAATTCAATACTTTACATCAATGTAAAACGTTTTAAAATTGGATATCTCCAGCATGACAAATGTACTTTCTGCAAGACTGAATATGAAACATTGTCACTTTCTCCTTTACCGTCGACACTCACATGTTGTGGAAAATGTTGAACAGTATTATTTAACAATAACAAAGGAATTTCACGGGTTGCGTTTACGAGAGGTTATAATTGGAATAACGATGTCAAAATGTCCCTTGTTAAATTATCTGATATTAATTGGTAAATTGTATTTATGGGATTGCAGAAAGAAACAGGTACTTCCAAACATCGAAGGTTTCAAATTTAAAGTAAGAATTAAATACCAAGTTCAAAAACATATTTCCACTAAGAATAATGAACTAGAAACCTTTTATGAAAAATGGCCAAAAGACGTTTCCCCCCTTTAATTACGTTCGTGTGTATGTTTGTGTGTGTTTTTGTTTTATCTTAGGGTGTTCTGTAAATAACTTTCAATTTCTCTTTTATCAACATAATTAAGCATTAATACAAGCCTCATTCAGCAATTGCGCGGCTGTGTTTGGCTGTAATGTATATAATCTGTGAAATCTTGACAATTGTAAGTATGTCTGTTATGGCAGTTGTTTAGAATGTAATTTTTTTCTTTATAAGTAGTTCTTGGTAATTAAAGTAAAAATATTGTAACAATAATAATAAAAAGAACTGTTTTCGCTTTTTGGCGATGATTTGAGGCCAGTACGACGATTTCGAGATCTGGTGTGCTCAAAAGTGAGATTTTGCCAAAACTTGCTCCGCACGGCCCGAAACGTACGTTTTGTGCACTTTTCATAGAAATGCACTGTTTTCGCTTTTTTTGCGATGATTTGAGGTCAGTACGACAATTTTGAGATCTGGCGTGCTCAAAAGTAAGATTTTGCAAAAACTTGCTCCGCACTGCCCGAAACGTACGTTTTGTGCTCTTTTCATAAAAATGCACTGTTTTCGCTTTTGGGCGATGATTTGAGGTCAGGACGACGATTTTGAGATCTGGTGTGCTCAAAAGTGAGATTTTGCCAAAACTTGCTCCGTACGGCCCCAAACGTACGTTTTATGCATTTTTCATAGAAATGCACTGTTTTCGCGTTTTGGCGATGATTTGATGCCAGTGCGACGATTTTGAGATCTGGTGTGCTCAAATGTATGATTTTGCCAAAACTTGCTCCGCACGGCTCCAAACGTGCGTTTTGTGCACTTTTCATAGAAATGCTTTGTTTTGGCTTTTTGGAGATGATTTGAGACCAGTTCGACGATTTTGAGATCTGGTGAGCTCAAAAGTGAGATTTTGCCAAAACTTGCTCTGCACGACCCGAAACGCACGTTTTGTTCACTTTTCATAGAAATGCACTATTTTCGCTTTTTGGCGATGATTTGAGACCAGTTCGACGATTTTGAGATCTGTTTTTTTCAACGGTGAGATTTTGGTAAAACTTGCTCCGCACGGCCCGAAACGTACGTCTTGTGCATTTTTCATAGAAATGTACTGTTTTCGCTTTTTGGCGATGATTTGAGGTCAGGACGACGATTTTGAGATCTAGTGAGCTCAAAAGTGAGATTTCGCCAAAAATTGCTCCGCACGGCCCGAAACGTACGTTTTGTGCACTTTTCATAAAAATGTATGGTTTTCGCTTTTTGGCGATGACTTAAAACCAGTACGACGATTTTGAGATCTGGTTATTTCAAAAGTGAGATTTTGGCAAAACTTGCTCCGCACGGTCCGAAACGTACGTTTTGTGCATTTTTCATAGAAATGCACTGTTGTCGCTTTTTTGCGATGATTTGAGGTCAGGACGACGATTTTGAGATCTGGTGAGCCCAAAAGTGAGATTTTGCCAAAACTTGCTCCGCACAACCCGAAAGGCACGTTTTGCGCACTTTTCATAGAAATGCACTGTTTGGCTTTTTGGCGATGATTTGAGGTCAGTACGACGATTTTGAGATCTGGTGAGCTCAAAAGTGAGATTTTGCCAAAACGTGGAGTCCGAAACGCACGTTTTGTGCATTTTTCATAGAAATGCACTGTTTTCGATTTTTTGCGATGATTTGAGGTCAGTACGACGATTTTGAGATCTGATGAGCTCAAAAGTGAGATTTTGCCAAAACTTGCTCCGCACGGCCCGAAACGTACGTTTTGTGCACTTTTCATAAAAATGTACGGTTTTCGCTTTTTGGCGATGATTTAAAACCAGTACGACGATTTTGAGATCTGGTTATTTGAAAAGTGAGATTTTGGCAAAACTTGCTCCGCACGGTCCGAAACGTACGTTTTGTGCATTTTTCATAGAAATGCACTGTTGTCGCTTTTTTGCGATGATTTGAGGTCAGGACAACGATTTTGAGATCTGGTGAGCCCAAAATTGAGATTTTGCCAAAACTTGCTCCGCACAACCCGAAAGGCACGTTTTGCGCACTTTTCATAGAAATGCACTGTTTGGCTTTTTGGCGATGATTTGAGGTCAGTACGACGATTTTGAGATCAGGTGAGCTCAAAAGTGAGATTTTGCCAAAACGTGGAGTCCGAAACGCACGTTTTGTGCATTTTTCATAGAAATGCACTGTTTTCGATTTTTTGCGATGATTTGAGGTCAGTACGACGATTTTGAGATCTGGTGAGCTCAAAAGTGAGATTTTGCCAAAACTTGCTCCGCTCGGCCCCAAACGTGCGTTTTGTGCGTTTTTAGTAGAAGTACACTGTTTTCGCTTTTTGGCGACGATTTAAGGTCGGTTGTTTTTTCGCTTTTTGAAGACAGATTGTGAAGAAAATATAATCATTGGAGGTGATTTTAACTGTCCTCTTGACTCTAAGCTGGATAAGAAAGGTTGCGTTATGGTACCTAGAAAAATGGTTATAGACAATATTGAATGTTTCCAAAATGAATTGGGCCGTGTTGACTTTTGGAGAATTAAAAATCCGCAATCTAGAAGTTTCACTTGGAGCCTAAAATCTCCACCAATTTTCTGTCGTTTAAATTACTGGCTGATATCAAACAACTTACAGGACTTTGTAAATACAACCGATCATTCCAGCTATAAAAACTGATCATGCAGCAATTGAGTTGAATTGAACCGACTCCAATGAAAACTTAAAGGGGCCCGGCTTCTGGAAAATGAACGTCTCTCTTCTTGAAGATCCGAATTATCTGGAAGAATTAAAACAAAATATTCCACTTTGGAAAACAACAGGAAGCGAGAATGTATCAGACAAAAGGTGCATCTGGGATTGGATTAAGTATAATATACGGAACCATGGTGTTTTGTTCTCGAAAAAGAAAGCCAAAGAAAGATCTGCAAGGGGAAAAAACTTACAACAAGTATACGAGGAAGCAACTAAAAAATTCGAACAGGACCCTTCCGACTCTAACCTAAATACTCTAAATGAAGCAAAAGAAACTCTAGAAAGTTATTATGAGGAAAAAACAAGGGGTGTGTAATTATTCGCGCAAGGGCACGATGGCACGAGCATGGCGAGAGAAGTACAAAATACTTTCTAAATTTATGGAAGCGTAATCACGTCAAAAAACATATAAGAAAACTATTAATAAGTGGTGCCATTACATCTGATCCTTTTGGGATACTGAACGAATAAAAACGTTTTCACCATAGCTTTTACCAATCAAACGTAACAGATGAGGATAAAGAAAATGGAAACGAATTTTTTAATAATTTGAATAAACAAAGATTATCAGAAGAGTTGAATTTAACCGACTCCAATCGAAACTTAAAGGGGCCCGGCTTCTGGAAAATGAACGTCTCTCTTCTTGAAGATCCGAATTATCTGAAAGAATTAAAACAAAATATTCCACTTTGGAAAACAACAGGAAGCGAGAATTTACCAGACAAAAGGTGCATCTGGGATTGGATTAAGTATAATATTCGGAACCATGCTATTTTGTTCTCGGAAAAGGAAAGCCAAAGAACGATCAGCAATGGAAAAAAACTGACAACAAGTATACGAGGAAGCAACTAAAAAATTCGAACAGGACCCTTCCGACTCTAACCTAAATACTCTAATGAAGCAAAAGAAACTCTAAAAAGTTATTATGAGGAAAAAACAAGGGGTGTAATTATTCGCGCAAGGGCACGATGGCACGAGCATGGCGAGAGAAGTACAAAATATTTCCTAAATTTAGAGAAGCGTAATCACGTCAAAATACATATCAGAAATAAGTGGTGTCATTACATCTGATCCTTTTGGGATACTGAACGAACGAAAACGTTTTTACCATCGCTTGTACCAATCAAACATAACAGATGAGGATAAAGAAAATGGAAACGAATTTTTAAATAATTTGAATATACCAAGATTATCAGAAGAACAAAAACAATCTTGTGAAGGAGAAATATTTGTTGAAGAAATTACAGCCATTCTTAACATTTTTGAGAGTAACAAATCTCCTGGTAATGATGGAATACCAATAGAATTTAACAACAGTTGCTGGGAATTAATTTGTGATCCATTTATGGAAAGTGTGAGGGAGTGTTTCAACCACGGCGAAATGTCTAGCTCTCAAAGAAAAGCAATTATAACTCTTATAGAAAAGTAACATAAAGATCGAACTCTCATTGAAAATTGGAGGCCAATCTCTCTTATTAACGTGGATGCAAAAATAATTTCAAAACTTATTGCTTTAAGATTAAAGAAAGTTTTACCGAATATCATACATCAACAGGTTATGTTGAAGATCGCTATATTGGTGAGACTATTCGATCAATTTTTGATATAATGGAATTTACAGAAGTAAGAATATTCCAGGTATCTTGATTTTCATTGACTTTAAAAAAGCTTTCGACTCTTTAGAATGGCATTATCTTTTCAGTTGCCTTGAGGCGTTTAATTGTGGCTCCAATTTTATAAATTGGGTCAAAATGTTTTATACAAATATTCAAAGCTGTGTAATGAATAATGGAATGACATCAGACTATTTTACTTTAGAACGTGGTGTGAGGCAGGGTGATCCCTTGTCCCCCTACCTCTTTATCTTAGCTGTTGAAAGCTTGGCAATCTCGATTCGTCAAAATGTTGATATCAAAGGAATGAAAATAGGAAATTATGAAGCCAAGCTATTGCAATACGCAGACGATACCACAGCAACCCTGTTTGATAAAAATTCTGCAAAAACGCTATTTGAAGAACTAGAAGTATTCAAAAAATTCAGTGGGTTGGAGATTAATAGTTCTAAAACAGAAGGAATGTGGATTGGTTCGCTTTAAAGAAAAGACGAAAAACCGTTTGGTATTAAATGGCCAAGTGAACCCATTAAAGCTTTAGGAACCTTTTTTACATATGACCTATCATTAGTTTACGAAAAAAGCTTTCAAGAGAAGGTTGACAGCATAAAGCAGCTGACAAATACATGGTCATATAGAGGACTGTCCATTTATGGTAAAGTAACTACAATCAAATCATTACTTATTCCAAAACTAGTTTTTATATCTTCGGTTCTTTCACCTCCAAGTAAAATCATCAAACAAGTAAATAGTTTGATTTCTCCTTTTTATGGAATGGAAAGGATAAAGTAACAAGGCTCTCTTCTATAAATAGTTATGAAGACGGTGGCATTAAAATGACAGATATTGAAAGCTTGGTCAAAGCTGTACGATTAGCTTGGCTAAAACGTATTTTCAGCGATAACGAAAGTACGTGGAAATTCTACTTGTTACATCTCCTACGTAATGTTGGTGGTCTTTTGCTTTTTAAATGTAATTATGCAATGGACGATCTTTCAATTAACTCAGTTTTCTACAGAAAACTTTCAGACTGTTGCTTAGAATTTCGAAATCTCTTTTTAGCTAATAAAGAACGGCTCTGTATAATTTGGAATAACAAAGATATAAGAATAGATGGAAAACCAGTTTTTTATAAATCTTATTATGACTCGGGGATACATATCATTAAAGATCTCTTGTTCAATCTCGACAATATAGAATCCTTTAATGCAATTAATAACATAGTTGAGAAAGCTAATTTTCTTACATGGACAGGTCTTAGGCGCGCAATTCCCTCTTCTTTGAAAATAATAGAGTACACTACCTTATAGAAGAGTAAGAGTACCTACCTACACTATCTTAGGGTGTTCTGTAAATGACTGTCAATTTCTCTTTTATCAACATCATTAAGCATTAATACAAGCCTCATTCAGCAATTGCGCGGCTGTTTTTTGGCTGTAATGTATATAATCTGTGAAATCTTGAAAATTGTAAGTATGTCTGTTATGGCGGTTGTTTAGAATGTAATTTTTTTCTTTTTAATAGTCCATGAGCTAATTCCCAAAAAGTGGCTAAAAATGCATTTTCGTTGCACCCCCCATGGGACATAGTTTCCTTGGTATCAAAATAAAGTTAAGGATGTGCTTTATCAAAATCAGCTTGTTTCCAGACACGAAACCTGTGCATGAGCGAGAAAACGGGGTGTTTTTAAGGGTAGAGTAGGTGGGATTACACTTTGTTCCTTAAACTGGGATTGATACATAACGAAACATGCTTGTTATTCGACTTGTCTTATCTTCAACCTCTCTAACTCAAACTTAGAGGAGGTGAGCATCTGATAGTGTGAATTGCAAATAACGCTGTTGCACGATTGTAACATGTTACCATGGCAATCATCAGTTACTAGGGCATTTCATTGGCGAGCCATTTCTATCTATTCTAGATCCCAAAATCAAAATGATTAATATATTATTTCTATTTCTATTTCTGGGGATATAGGATATTTTTTCGTTTACTAATAGAAAGAAGATAGAAAATGAAGTATATGTCTGTAATCTGCTGACCAAGTTAAACTCAAACTTTGAGGAGAAAAGTATCCCATTTTGTGAATTGTTATAAACGAAAACATCTTTATACATTTGTGACATATTACCATGGTAATATTTGTTAAGGTGTTTAATAAGAGACATTTGTTTTGAAAAAAAAATCATTTCCTATACTATATTGTTATGAAAAAAGCTACAATTCACATTTCGTTAAAAAAAAATAAAACATTTGTGCTGTTATGGCCTGTTCGTAAATCATCTGTGTTCACAACTGATCACAGGACGGGATTGTGAAAGAAGTTATTGTTCTCAAATTTTAATTTGGCTGCTTCCCATTTTTCCCATGATGCTTTGTCTACAAGTGGAGCCCATAAGTCTGGACGCCATGTTGGAAAGTTTGAGAGATTTAAAGGTAAGGAATTAGGTGCTTCTTTAATCTCTTTTTTTTTTTTTGCAACAAGCTTTTTTGTTCGCTAAATTAGAAGATTTGTAAATGGTTTGTATTGGAAAAAGAAAACAAAATGTTTTGTTGGTGATTTTCCTAGAAGAACTGTTTAAAAAACAGGTGAATACATGTGAAAATTAATCGTCTCATTTGTCCAGAAAGGGTAGACATTAAGATACGAATTAGTAGTCTTCGGTAAAAGGACTCATAATACTACTTTATACATGAAAAAATTGCCATCTACATGTTCCTTCAGGTATGGGAACGACACATTGTACCAATGGGATTGTCATCCAACGAAAGCCCTTAACTTGTGCATTTACCACCTCCAACTAATTCTGTCAAAATGTATCGAAACAGATTTGTTGCCATACCATGCAGGGCGTCGTCAAGGTCCAACACCAAGACGGGCAAATGTTAAGCAATTGATTGAGACGAACCCAGATATCTCCAAGCAAGGAAGAGACACAGACCTTGGCTGGATGCTCTGCAGACAAGCGTTTCAGCTTACTATATTTATTGTCGTTGAGGATCAGCCCCAAGTGATCCCAGCACAGAACGGTTTTAATATGAAATGACAGGAGAAGAATGTTCCCCGCGAACATTGTATTGGTTTCTGTCAAGTCATCGAAACTAATCCAACAGAATTACCAGCAGTTTACACTGTGCTACAAAGATCCTTCCAAATGGCTAATCAGCTTGGCCAGCATGATGTCATTGTTTTTTTGTTTTGGATCGGGCAATATATGCGAAGGCGCTTGATATCATCTCGCAGAATGAGGAACATTTTCAGCGTATAGTTATGGCTGCACTATTGGCAAGTGGTTTGGAGAAGCAGGCCTTGCAGACATACTTGTGGAGAGTGGCATTGTTGGTTCTGGATCTGTCTTGGGAGTTCTGGAAGGCCAACATTATAATCGAGCTGTACGAATGCACAACGTATCTAAAATTACTACTGCGCGGCTCACCGTAAAAGATCGCAATAAAATGATTAGAAATTAAGGGAGAGTTCTCATGCCCACAAGGAAAAAAGAGCAAAAAAAGACTAAAAGTTCGGTTTGCAATCAAAAGACGAGGAAGAGTAATAGCTAAAAGTACACAGCCAAATTATACAGATTACTTCCATTAACATTTTAAACTATAAAAATGTGACTGTTGTATATTGTTTGTGCATTTCAGATCGTTTTTGAAGGAATGCATCGCATTCAGCGGCAAGGGTTCCAGTCATGGCTAGCAAAGCATTCTGAATTGCCCTTGCAAATTTCATAGAAAACATCAGGCGCAATTTTTCTCACAAAAAGTTCGAGAACTTTCTTAAAAGTGAACAGTTCAAGATGATGTCTAACCTGTAGGAAGAATACTGCAGCGAAGACAATGGCCCGTTGAAGACCTTTTGGAACAATTATCTGGACATGGCTGAGTTTCTGTTGCGTTTTATTGGAGCAACAGGAGAAGGAAACCAGCAACACTATCTCAACTGTATGAACGGTGTGCTGCCATGGTTCTTTGCATATGACCATACCAATTATTCCCGACATTTGCCCGTGTACTTGATGCACATGTTGTTCACAAAGTAAAAGGTGAGTTCAGAGGTCTGCAGCATATGGTTTCTCCCAAATAGCAGTTGATCAGGCAATCGAACAAACGTTGAACAGAAACACGAAAACTAAAGGTGTTATTAGCGGGGTTTAGTTTAAAAAGCGGAGAAGTTCAAAGATGGCTACTTACTGCACATTCGCGCGCTAAATACATGGAAAAGTGCCGTGACTTGGTGGGGATGAAGGAAGTTGGAAATAAATCCCATAAAAAAGCCATCAAGTCGCGCGTGAAAAAGGATGAAGCAAGTGTAAACCGGTTCAGGGAATCATTGAAGACTGGATAAATCCATTTGAAGAGACGGATGAACTTGTCAGTCTCAGTTCAGGTTTTGTAGCAAGTGAAAGCATGAAAGATGATCTCCTAAGAGCGAAAGAAAAAGGAAACACTGCTTTTTTTCTCGATTGTTGACCAATGCTTTTAGGTTTTTCGACCCGTTGCCGAAACTAAAACTAGCAACTTTCCACCAGGCTTTGAAGAAGAAGTCTGTAATCACAAATACATGGCAAGAGCATCATACTCAGAGCAGATAGAAATCTGTTTGCTAGATTGTTAGTCATTGATATTTAGCAGCTTTGGATGGTACATTGGCCAAGACTAACAAATCACTTTTAACTAGCCTGGTTGAGAAGGGAGTAAAGTTCCACTCCACCCTTCAACCATCCACAGGTGTCATATTTGATGCCATGTCGATTCTCCAAATGGTAGTTAGAGTACCCGACAAATTTGGTGACCTGGCGGTAACGGTGTTTGACACAATTTTCACACATGCAGGGAATGCATCAAGAATCGACTTTGTTGGGGACCAACATCCAGAAATATCTGTAAAGAATATTGAAAGGTAGAAGCGAGGAAACGGAAGGCAGATCTCCATTCACATCTTGAGTCCGCAACAACGGTGCCCTCGACAATGGAAGACATTCCTAGGAAATGGACGCAACAAGACGTGCCTGCTTAACTTTCTTGTGCGTGAATGGTCCATTTTAAATGTATACGCACAGAAGATTGGAGATCGTTCCCTGTACAATTTACACATGGTAAAACCTGCACAAAACTTGTTCCAAGTGGTGGTACTATGTGTGCAACAACTGTCAACGAACTGTGTACAGAACAAGAAGAAGCCAATACTAGGATGTTTTTACATGCGCTTTCACTCATCTCAGGGTGGGCATTATAAAATCAGAATTAGATCCTCAAACACCGATGTAGAGATGCTGGCATGTTACCACCATAAGAAAATTCCCGCCAGGATTGTACTTGTAAGTGGTACTCAAAGACGTTCACACGTGGTGAGTATACCAGATATTTGTCAGTTCCTTGGTGTTGATGTGTGTCGAGCCTTATTGGGCCTTCATGCTCTGACAGGCTGTGATACCGTAAGTATCTTTGCTGGAAAGGGAAAGAAGAATTAATTTGAGATTATAACAGGAGATCAACGTCTACGAAAGATGATTCAGTGTCTTGGAGAGAGCGTGTCAGCTACCCGGGAAGATGTGCAGCACATAGAAGAATTTGTATGTTCCCCATACAACAAGCCTGGCAAATGTGTGAACGATCTTCGTTATACTCTCTTCTGCAAGTCAACCAAAGTACAGTCACATCAGCTACCATCAACGAGGGCATCTCTTGCTAAAAATGTTCAGCGAGCAAATTACCCTACGGTAGCTAATCCAAGTGGTGCTGGTTGGCTCGTTAAAGATGGCACCCTTACGATTGACTGGACGGATCAGGCTGCAGCCCCTGATGAAGTTATGGAGTTAGTTTCCTGTAGATGCAAAAGCCAATGTAATACCCAACGATGTTAGAGTTCCTGTGTGAAAAGTATCCTCCCTTGCAGTGATGCTTGCATTTGTGGCGAACAATACCTGAGACATCCAGTGATATTCATGACAGTGAGGACGACGACGATGATGATGATGACCATGACAAGAGCGATGGTGATATCTAAAGCCGATGATACTGGTGATATACATTGACAAAATTGGATTTACAGTATTTCAAATATGTTGAGAGAACCATTTTCTGTGGATTAGTTGGTTTCTGATAGTGGAATGTTAAAATAACCAAACCTAACCCACATAGACACCTGTAGACAGAGATTGCTTTGGCACCATATTATATCTCTTTATTTCGGTTTTCTACCTGTAGGGACAAATAACAAAACGATATTTTCCAAAAGTCACCATTGTTATGTTGTATTGTTAGAAATAATATATTAATCATTTTGATTTTGGGCCGGGATCTAGAATAGAGAGAAATGGCTCACCAATGAAATGCCATAGTAAATGTTGCCATGGTGACATGTTACAATCGTGCAACAGTGTTATTTGCTATTCTTACTATCAAATGCTCACCTCCTCCAAGTTTGAGTTAGAGAGGATAAAGATAAGATAAGTAGAATAACAAGGATGTATCGTTATGTATCATTCCCAGTGTAAAGAACAAAGTATGACCCCACCCACCCCACCATTAAAAACACCCACTTCTCTCGCTCATGCACAGGTTTCGCGTCTGGAAACAAGTTGATTATGATAAAGCACACCGTTAGCTTTATTTTGATACCAAAGAAACTATGTCCCATTAGGGGTGCTACGAAAATGAATTTTTTGCCTCACAGCTCATGGACTATAAGTAGTTCTTGGTAATTAAAGTAAAAATATAATAATAATAATAATAATAATAATAATAATAATAATAATAATAATAATAAACTGTTTTCGCCTTTTGGCGATGATTTGAGGCCAGTACGACGATTTTGAGATCTGGTGTGCTCAAAAGTGAGATTTTGCCAAAACTTGCTCCGCTCGGCCCCAAACGTGCGTTTTGTGCACTTTTCATAGAAATGCACTGTTTTCGTTTTTTGGCGATGATTTGAGGCCAGTACGACGACTTTGAGATCTGATGTGCTCAAAAGTGAGATTTTGCCAAAACTTGCTCCGCACGGCCCAAAACATACCTTTTGTGCTGTTTTCATAGAAATGCACTGTTCTCGCTTTTTGGCGATGAATTAAGGCCTTGTTGTCAAAAGTGAGATTTTGACAAAACGTGCTGCGCATGGCCCCAAACGATCGTATTGTGCACTTGTCATAGAAATGCCACTGCTTTCCAGATTTGGCGATGATTTGAGGCAGGTACGACGATTTCCAGATCTGGTGTGCTGAAAACTGAGATTTTGCCAAAAGGTGCTCCGCACAGCCTGAAACGAACGTTTTGTGCACTTTTCATGGCAATGCCACTGATTTCGAGATTTTGTGGTGATTTGAGGCCAGAACGACGATTTTCAGATCTGGTGTGCTCCAAAGTCAGGTTACCAGAATTTGCCAAAACTTGCCAAAACTTGCTCCGCGCGGCCCCAAACGATCGTTTTGTGCACTTTTTATAGAAATTGCACTGTTTTCCAGATTTGGTAGTGATTTGAGGCTAGAACGACGTTTTCAGATCTGGTGTGCTCAAAATTGAGATTTTGCTCCGAACGGCCCCAAACGTGCGTTTTGTGCACTTTTCATAGAAATACACTGTTTTCGGTTTTTGGCGATGATTTGAGGCCAGTACGAAGATTTTGAGATCTTGTGTGCGGAAAAGTGAAATTTCGACAAAAGTTGCTCCGCACGGCCCCAAACGTGCGTTTTGTGCACATTTCATAAGAATCGCGCTGTTTTCTCGATTTGGCGTAGATTTGAGAGTAGTACGACGATTTTGAGATCTAGTGCGTTCAAAAGTGAGATTTAGCCAAAACTTGCTCCGCACGGCAACAAACGTGGGATTTGTGCACTTTTCATGGAAATACCACTGTTTTCGCTTGGCGATGATTTGAGGCCATTACGACGATTTAAGATGGAAAAATAAATTGTTTGTTTGTCATAACTTATGAGACATTTGTTGGCTCCTAGGAGAAAATTACGGAGCTTCTTCGTCAATATTTCGGGCAGTTTCGGTCTTAGCCGTCGCACTTCGTGAATACTGCTCGTAAAAGCATATTGATGACAAAATAAAGAAGTCCAACATTCTTCAATGGGCAGGCCTTCGGCAGTCCATACCGTCATCGTTAAAATTTAAACATCTGTCCCCACCTATAACTTCTCCATCTTTCTTGATCGACAATGGTATATTTGATGCGATGATAAAGAAGTCGAAAGATTACTATAAGTTACTGGTTAGGAACAAAGCACAACTTCCTAACATTGTTAATAAGCTGCAAAATGATTTTCTTATCTCAACTGAACAATTTAGACTAGTTTTCAAATTACCCCATTGTGTTGCACTTGAATCTTATGTTAAAGCCTTCCAGTATAAAGTACTTAATTCACTTCTTTACACCAACACCAAGTTATACAAAATAGGTTTCAGAACGAATGATTTATGTACTTTCTGTCAAACCCAATCGGAATCGCTATATCACTTACTCTACTTATGCTCTCATTCCAAGAAGTTTTGGAATGATTTCGAATCCTATTGGTACTTCTCTCAAATTAGCAAGTTCACCTTACTCTACAAAATGTTTTGCTTGGAATAACAAATGTTACTAAAAGCCCTTTGCTTAGATTGCTAAACTACTTTATAATAATTGGGAAACTGTTTCTATGGGATTGTAGAAGAAATCAAATTCTTCCAAAGATTGAAGGATTCCGACACAAAATTGTAAGTAAATATGAAACGGAAAAATGCATAAGTAAGAAGGATTTTGTTAAAAAGAAATGGATACTTACCCCTTTTATTTCAGTTAATATAGTTGGTAATAAGTGATATAGCCGTAGAATGTATGTATTATCTAGTATATGTTTATCTGTTCACCCTATTGTCTGTATTGTTGTGTAATTTAAATGTCACATTGTATTGTTTTTTTGTTTGTCAATAATGGCAGAATAAAAAAAATGATGACAATGTCTCGCCGAAATGGCAAATTGTGGCTTAGCTTATTTCCACTTTATATCGCCAAATGGCACAAAATAAACAACTCGGTTGGATAAAAATATTCCATAGTATAAGACAAAAGAAGTAGTTTAGAGATAAAGCGCAGGATTGCAAGGATTGAAGTGGATTACAATTTTGCTGGAAATCAAAGCTGCCTTTGTTTGCTGTACAGGCAGCGTCAATTGTGGCATTTATCTCAAACCAAAATGCCTTCGTTCGTTATAACGGCTCAGTTTATTTTGAGCTTCTTTGCTTCGTTGCATTTGCTAAGTTAATGTTTGTAAAGTGGAAAAATAAATTGTTTGTTTCTCATAACTTATGAGTCATTTGTTGGCTCCTAGGAGAAACATTACAGAGCCTCTTCGTCAATATTTCGGGCATTTTCGGTTTTAGCCATCGCACTTCGTGAATACTCTTCGTAAAATACCAATAATTATGAGAAACGAATAATTAGGTTTATGTGAGACAAGAAAGGGTCATTGTCAGAGCTGTCCGGCCAGCGGAGGACAATGGGTGCTTGTATGGGTATCCGGATTCCCATAAAAAGGTTGGTTTTCAATAAGAGGTCCTCTCTTTGCTCTTAGCCGCCTTGGGGTAAACTTCCGATTTGCGAATCTTCCTAAAAGCACAAAACTGCCAAGCACAAACCAGGCAAGTGGCTCTAATTCTTAGTATTATTGGTCTTTATGTTACTTAAGCGCTCTCGAGTGTAGTTGTATTTGTTGTCTATTTTGACCGTTTACTCAATTTGTATAATTATGTCTCCACCACGTGTTCTCATCCTCTGTCATTCGTTCGTGCGACGTTTGCAGTCCTATCTTTCTAATTCTGGGGATTACTCGACCGATTTGGCATTAGGCGATGTAGCAAACGTTACTTTTTACGGGGTCGGGGGAAGGACTGTTGCTAAAGTTAAAAAATTCGACCTGGAATTTGTACGTCGTACTAATCCCGACATCGTCATTCTTGAGTTGGGTACGAACGATCTCACCTTTTTGCGACCCGAAACTCTTGGCTCCTCACTGGAGGAATTAACTCACCTTCTACACCATGAGTTTGGTCTCAAAATTATTGGGGTTTGCCAGGTTATAAAGCGCAGTCCTCCACCCCCGGACGTGCCTGATTTTAACTCTAGAGTGCTTAAGTTGAATCAGTATTTAAAAGTTGTTCTCCAGCCCTTGCCTTTTTGTTTTTATTGGCGGCACATTGGTTTCTGGAACTCGAGGAATAATGTTTACCTCAAGGACGGAGTTCATTTAAATGCCTGGGGTTCGATCAAACTTTATAGGAGCTATAGAGGGGCGGTGTTCAAATCCCTTTCTCTATTTCAAAGCACCTAACCATCAACCATTATAATTTGGTACCCCTGCGGGACTGAATTTTGGCTAGTCCCATTTGGTTTTTAGTGATTTCATTTTTGAGCCGGTTCATTCCACATTTTGTCCTTTGCGTGCTGATTATTTATTTATTTTTGCCAAAGGCATGCTCCGCTATTAAGGCGTGGTGCATTTTTGGCTTATCCGGCCCAATTTTGTGGTCGAGGTCTAATGCGATATTGGTGAACGCCCATCGCGCTTTATTTGTCAGGGCCTTGGTCCCTGGACGTTTGCACCGCCCACAAGGCGTGTGCCTTTTTGTTTTTGTTATCAGCCGGGACCAATTGACATGTCGGTGTAATTAGTGTGTTAATTTTTGGCGGCTATCCTTGGATAGTGTGCTCAACGCACTCAGACCGAACATAGGAACGTAAGTGTCCTCTATTTGTCAAGGAAAAGTAACCGTGCTCTTACTTTCTTAACCCCTTATCGAAGTCCTTCGATGACACAAATTTGTTCTGGTTTCACAACATATTTTGGGCGGGTGCTTTGGATTTGACAGGGGTTTAGAACACAGGAAGCTGCATGCGCTTTAGCTTTTGCGCGGCCGTTTCAACACTAATTATTACTCTATTTAATCTTTACGTCGCCGAAGTATGCCTGCTAAAAAACGCTCATCTACGACCTCTACGTCAACACGGCCAAAGCGCGCCAGAGCAAGCAGGGATACACAGGCTTCGGGGAGTGGGGCTACCCAGGCTTCGGTTCTTTCAAGGGCTAACGAGTTGCCTGCCACACAAGTCCTTCCAGCGCCCCAAGTAACACTTCCCAGTGGACCGGGTTTGGATCTCTCAACCCTCGTTACGGCGATAAGTACCTCCGTGCTCGAAGGTTTAAAGGCTGCTGGTATCACGGCTCCAGTGACTCCTTCCTCCTCTGCTGATCCTCCTCAAGCAAACGATTCGTCACAGCTGGTCCAAGGAGTCACCAGGGACGAAGTAACCAGTTAACGGGCCTTTCAGGTGTGACTATCAATCCCTCTAACCCTCACGAGCCTCGCATATCCAGTCAGTCTGGGATGTTTAACAGCACTGCTGTCAGTTTAGGGTCACGTGTTCCAGATAAGATCAAACAAAAAATATGGAACGATCAGTTTATTGATTTCGGGGTTTTAATTACTCCTACATTTTTAGAGGTATCTAAATATTCCGTCTCTGTGTCGAGCGACTTCGACAATGGCCCTACTAAGCTCTCTTTGGAGCCTGTCCATAAAACCAAACGAATTGGATCTATTGGCCAATGGTCGAGTGCGTTCAATGCGTTCGTAGCCGTTTACACAGTTAAATTTCCAGTAGCGACGCCTGCATTAATGAAGTATTGCGAGATAGTCAAGGACTTAGCTAACAAGCAAGGCAACTGGCGCTGGTATGACGAGCAATTTCGTTTTCTCCGCCAGTCGGACCCGAAATCTTTTTCTTGGGATCAGGTTCATTGGGAACTCTGGTTCCAGTCCTTGCCTATCTCGCAATCGACTGCACAAACTTCGCAAGCTCCCAGAGTTCGCAATAGTCTATCTACGCCCTTTCCGAAAGGTTTCTGTTGGAAGTTCTCGAGAGGGGAGCCCTGTGGTGGCTGCAAATTCAAACACAGTTGCCACCAATGTTTTGGTTCGCATCCCGGCTCGGAGTGCCGCACAAGTAATTCTCGGTCAAAACAATCGCGCCCTGTTGTCGGAAAAAGTAACGCAGCCGTCATCGGTAAGTCCGTTGTTTCTCAGGCATCGCCCGGTAACCCCAGTAAAGGTTAACCGTCTAAAATTCTTTTTAAACGGTTACCCGCCTGCTCAGCGAAACTATCTTTTGGACGGTTTTACCAACGGGTTTTCAATTAAGTGTTTCCGTACTCCAAGTCATTTATGCTCTTCAAATCTAAAATCTGCCATTGACAATCCTTATGCTGTCAACACCAAATTACGTAAAGAACTTGTCGCCGGCCGCTTAGTCGGCCCATTTTCGGCTCCGCCTTTTCCTGATTTTATTGTGTCACCTTTAGGCATCGTTCCCAAAAAGACACCATCCGAATTCCGTTCGATACACCATCTTTCATTCCCGCATGGCTCTTCCGTTAATGACGGTATTCCAAAAGAATTTTCGTCGGTTCATTACGCTACCATAGACGATGCAATCCAAATTATAAAACACTTAGGATCAGGTTGCTTTATGGCGAAAACCGATATTGCCTCGGCCTTTCGGATCATTCCTATTCATCCCAATGACTTTCGTTTACTTGGTATGAAATGGCAAGGGGACTATTATTTCGATACCACACTCCCCATGGGCTGCTCATCGAGTTGTTCAATCTTCGAGAGCTTCAGCACAGCACTCGAATGGATCGCAAGAAAAATGTTCGGTTGCCGTGCCATTATTCATATTTTAGACGATTTTTTTATTGCTGCCCGTACTGAGCATGAATGCCGTGTTATGTTGCAAAACTTTTTGGCCTTATGTGATGATTTAGGTGTTCCTATTGCCGAAGGCAAAACTATAGGCCCGTTTACCACCCTTCAATTTGCAGGAATAACTTTAGACTCTGTGGCAATGCAAGCGAGTTTACCGGCAGACAAACTTCACAAATGTCGGGATCAATTAACACTTTGTTATCGCCGGAAACGGGTGACCCTGCGAGAATTACAGTCTGTAATTGGATTATTAAACTTTACTTGCTCGGTAATTGTCCCGGGACGTGCTTTTCTTCGTCGGTTAATAGATTTAACAAAAGGAGTACGAAAACCGCACCATTTCATCCGCTTAACCCGCGACTGTAAACAAGACATTCAAATGTGGCTATCATTTCTCCATCAGTATAATGGAAAATCCTTTCTTCTTCCTGACCGCTGGTTGACATCAAAAAAGCTACAATTGTACACCGATGCCGCCGGGTCGTTAGGTTATGGTGCGGTTTTTGGTAAACACTGGTTCTTTGGGCCTTTTCCTACACGATGGCGATCATTAAACATCACCATATTAGAACTGTATCCCATTGTTATCGCGGTTGAGATTTGGGGTCACTTGATGCAAAACAAATGCGTTGTCTTTTTTACCGATAACAGGGCGCTCGTTGATATTCTTAACAAACAAACCGCCAAAGAACGCGAGGTTATGGTTTTAATACGGCACTTGGTACTTTGTTGTTTAAGATACAATATTTTGTTCCGTTCTAAACATGTCTTGGGTATTTTTAATCGGGAATGCGACTTACTTTCCCGCTTACAGGTAGAGGAATTCAGGCGATTAGCGCCCCGAGCGGACGACAAGCCAACGCCAGTGCCGCTTCATCTTCTGCCGGAGAACTGGTCGATAATTTGAAGCTGTTATTAACCTCCGCAATTTCCCGAGGTTCCCGTCGAACCTATCAGCGAGCGTGGGTTTTATATACAGACTTTGGTCGTCAATTTGTTTCTTCGGATGCCATAACCCTTCCATTAAGCGTTAATTCGGTTGCCTTGTTTATAGCCCACTTGTCGGGCAAGCAATTCGCACCATCGACTATTTCTACGTATGTATCCGCCTTGAGCTATGTTCACAAACTTCAAGGTTTCGCGGATCCTACAAAAGCTTTTGTTATCATTAAACTTCTCTCCGCTGCTAAATCTCGCTCTCGCCCCGACATACGGCTTCCTATTACTCTACCAGTTCTCCACAATCTCGCTGCAGCGTTGGAACACACTACCTCATCATTGTACCTTCGCGCATTGTTCAAAGCGATGTTTTTTACCGCCTTTTATGGTTTTCTTAGAATCGGCGAAATTGCGACCACTGCCACGAGCTTGGGACAGTCCGGATTACAGTACCAAAATCTACTTTTTCTGGTTTATCAGGGCGATACCGTCGCTGCGAAAATCTCGCTTACCAATTTTAAACATAACCGGTCTAATCGACCTTTTTCTATCAACATTCTTTCGCAATCAGGTTCGGAAATTTGTCCCGTTCAGGCTTTACTCAATTTTTGCAACCTTCGCGGTGCCCATCCCGGGCCATTGTTTACTTTAGCAGATGGGTCCGTTGTTACCACTTTTCTTTTTACTCAGCAATTCAATCATTGCCTGACCTTCTGCGGACTTGACCCAAGTCATTATAAACCTCATAGTTTTCGCATTGGGGCGGCTAGTTATGCTGCAGACCAAGGATATTCTGACGCCCAAATTCGTGGCATGGGTCGCTGGAAATCAGACGCATTCAAAGTCTACATTCGTTCCGCCGCTCTCGTTGCTTAATTTTGTATGTTTTCCCTCTTTGTTTTCCGACGCCTACTCGTCATTTCTTTCTTGCAACCAAGTAAATGGAATGTTGGCGAAATTTTAGACAGGGGCTAGTCTCGCCACCTTTCCTTTTCCACAGTTTACTCTTATCACGAGCTGACAAGCAACAAGCGAAATTTTAGACAAGGGCTAATTCCGCTTGTTTCTTGCTGACATTGATTCTTCTAATAATATCATGGTTTGCAATGTTAAATAATATTGTTCCTGTATGTCTGGAGGTCCGAACAATTTTCAATATTTTAATATTTTTAATATATTAATGTTTTTAATATTTTATGTTTTCCGTCTTTTATCTTACAATCCATACCCGTCATTTCTTTCTTGTCACTAAGTAAACGGACAGTTGGCGAAATTTTAGACATGGGCTAGTCTCGCCATCTTTCCTTTCTGCGGTTTACTTTCATTGCGAGCTGACAAGCGCTCGTTTCCTGTTAACCTTGATCCTCCTGATTATATCCTGGCTTGAAATTTTAGAAATATTCTTACATTATTGTGGAGGTCTGAGCAATTTCAGTCAGGGGCTGATTGCTTGATGTACTGTTTTTTCTAAAAGTTCAGTTCCGTGCTTTGCGTGCCTGTGGCTTCGGGTGGGGCTGTCACAAAATGTGACGTTTGGCGTTTTATCTGTCCCCACCTTTGATGATTGGAAGTTATTCTTGTTAACACTTCATTCCGTAAACGGATGAGTGATTATTGTTAAATTAGAAATAAAGGCCACATCCGTGGCAAATTAATCCCAAACGGGGTTGTTGTGTCCATTTCATCAAACCGAGCTCGCCCCGGCACGCAAAACACTTTTGTAACTTGTAAACCCATTCACTTTCGGTTCCCTTTCGAGTAGTAACATAAATGCATACTAATGATAATGTTCCGTCGAAATGGCAAAATGTCGCTTAGCTTATTTCCACGTTATATCGCCAAATGGCACAAAATATACAACTTGGTTGGATAAAAATATCCTATAGCACAAAATAAAAGTAGTAGTTTGGAGACAAAGCGCAGGATGGCAAGGATTGAAGTGGATTACAGTTTAGCTGGAAATCAAAGTTGCCTTTGTTTCCTGGAGAGGCAGTGTCAATCGTGACATTTATCTGAAACCAGAATGCGTACGTTATAACGGCTCAGTCTATTTTGAGCTGCTTTACTTCATTCCATTTGCTTAGTCAATGTTTTGTAAGATAGAAAGCTAAACGGTTTGCATGTCATAACTTATGAGTAAATTGTTGGCTCCTAGGAGAAAAATTACGGAGCCTCTTTGTTAATATTCGGGCATTTTCGGTTTTAGCCTCGGCACTTCGTGAATACTCTTCGTAAATGCATAGTAATGACACTGTCCCGCCGCAATGGCAAAGTGTCGCTTAGCTTATTTCCACGTTATATCGCCAAATGGCACAAAATATACAACTTGGTTGGATAAAAATATCCTATAGCACAAAATAAAAGTAGTAGTTTGGAGACCAAGCGCAGGATTACAAGGATTCAAGAGGATTACAGTTTAGCTTGAAATGAAAGTTGCCTTTGTTTGCAGGAGAGGCAGTGTCAATCGTGACATTTATCTGAAACCAGAATACGTACGTTATAACGGCTCAGTCTATTTGGAGCTGCTTTACTTCGTTCCATTTGCTTAGTCAATGTTTGTAAGATAAAAAGCTAAAAGATTTGCTTCTCATAAC
Source organism: Cladopsammia gracilis (assembly GCA_022457155.1). Taxonomy (NCBI): domain Eukaryota; kingdom Metazoa; phylum Cnidaria; class Anthozoa; order Scleractinia; family Dendrophylliidae; genus Cladopsammia; species Cladopsammia gracilis. The sequence continues at coordinate 421,468 of JAJGOT010000561.1, read as the reverse complement.
TTATGAGTCATTTGTTGGCTCCTAGGAGTAAAATTACGGAGCCTTTTCGGCCATTTTTTGGGAATTTTCGGTTTTAGCCTCGCACTTCGTGAATACTCTTCGTAAATGCATAGTAATGACACTGTCCCGCCGCAATGGCAAAGTGTCGCTTAACTTATTTCTAAGTTATATCGGAAAATGGCACAAAATGTACAACTTTGTTGGATAAAAAGAATCTATAGTACAAAAAAAAATAGAAGATTAGAGATAAAGGGCAGGATTGCAAGGATTTAAGTGGATTACAGTTTAGATGGAAATCAAAGTTGCCTTTGTTTGCTGTAGAGGCAGAGTCAATCGTCGCATTTATCTCAAACCAAAATGCCTGCGTTATAACGTCTCAGTTTATTTTGAGCTTCTTTACTTCGTTGCATTTGCTAAGTTAATGTTTGTATGGTGGAAAAATAAATTGTTTGTTTATCATAACTTATGAGACATTTGTTGGCTCCTAGGGGAACAATCACGGAGCCTCTTCGTCAATATTTCGGTCATTTTCGGTTTTAGTCATCACACTTCGTGAATACTCTTCGTACATGCATGCTAATGGCGCTGTTCCGCCGAAATGGCAAAATGTCGCTTAACTTATTTCCACTTTACATCGACAAATAGCACAAAATGTACAACTTAGTTGCATTAAAGTATTCCATAGTACAAAATAAAAGTAGTCTTTAAGAGATAAAGCGCAGGATTTCAAGGATTGAAGTGGATTACAGTTTTGCTGGAAATCAAAGTTGCCTTTGTTTGCTGTAGAGGCAGTGTCGATCGTCGTATTTATCTGAAATCAAAATGCGTGCGTTATAACGGCTCAGTCTATATTTAGCTGCTTTACTTCGTTCCATTTGCTTAGACAATGTTTGTAACGTAGAAAACTAAATTGTTTGTTTGTCATAACTTAGGAGATATTTGTTGGCTCCTAGGAGAAATATTACGGAGCCTCTTTGTCAATATTTCGGGCATTATCGGTTTTAACCGTCGCACGTCGTGAATACTCTTCGTAAATGCATAGTAATGACACTGTCCCGCCAAAATGACAAAATGTCGCTTAGCTTATCTCCACGTTATATCGCCAAATGGCACAAAATATACAACTTGGTTGGATAAAAATATTCCATAGTACAAAATAAAAGTAGTCTTTTAGAGATAAAGCGCAGGATTGCAAGGATTGAAGTGGATTACAGTTTTGCTGGAAATCAAAGTTGCCTTTGTTTGCTGTAGAGGCAGAGTCAATCGTCGCATTTATCTGAAACCAAAATGCATACGTTATAACGGCTCAGTCTATTTGGAGCTGCTTTACTTCGTTCCATTTGCTTAGTCAGTGTTTGTAAGATAAAAAGCTAAAAGGTTTGCTTGTCATAACTTATGGGTCATTTGTTGGCTCCTTTGCGAAAAATTACGAAGCCCCTTCGGTAGTTTTTCGTTAATTTTCGGTTTTAGCCTCGCACTTCGTGAATACTCTTCGTAAATGCATATTGATGACAATGTCCCACCGAAATGGCAAAATGTCGCTTAGCTTATTTCCACTTTATATCGCCAAATGGCACAAAATATACAACTTGGTTGAATAAAAATATCTCAAAGTACAAAACAAAAGAAGTAGTTTATTGCTAAATTGCAAGATTGCAAGGATTGAAGTGGATTACAGTTTAGCTGGAAATTAAGGTTTTCTTTGTTTGCTGGAGAGGCAGTGTCAATCGTGACATTTATCTGAAACCAGAATGCGTACGTTATAACGGCTCAGTCTATTTTGAGCTGCTTTACTTCATTCCATTTGCTTAGTCAATGTTTTGTAAGATAGAAAGCTAAACGGTTTGCATGTCATAACTTATGAGTAAATTGTTGGCTCCCAGGAGAAAAATTACGGAGCCTCTTCGTCCATGTTTCGTTAATTTTCGGTTTTAGCCTCGCACTTCGTAAATACTCTTCGTAAATGCATACTAATGACACTGTTCCGCCAAAATGGCAATTTGTGGCTTAGCTTATTTCCACTTTACATCGCCAAATGGCACAAAATAGACAACTTGGTTGGATAAAAATATTCCATAGTACAAAATAAAAGTATTCTTTTAGAGATAAGGCGCAGGATTGCAAGGATTGAAGTGGATTACAGTTTTGCTGGAAATCAAAGTTGCCTTTGTTTGCTGTAGAGGCAGTGTCAATCGTCGCATTTATCTGAAACCAAAATGCGTTTGTTATAACGGCTCTGTCTATATTAAGCTGCTTTACTTCGTTGCATTTGCTAAGTTAATGTTTGTAAGATGGAAAAAATAAATTGTTTGTTTGTCATAACTTATGAGTCATTTGTTGGCTCCTAGGAGAAACATTACGGAGCCTCTTCGTCAATATTAATTAGTTGTACATATTAAGTTAAACATAATTTAAATTTTTTTGTCTTCATATTAAATTGTATTGTTTTTTATGTATTATTTAATATTTTCAATATTATTGTAGTTTATACCAGATGAAGAGCCACCTTTGTGGAAACGCTGATATTAAACCATTATTTTATTTATTGATTTATTTATTTCGGGAATTTTTGGTTTTAGCCATCGCACTTCGTGAATACTCTTCGTAAATGCATACTAATGACACTGTTCCGCCGAAGTGGCAAAATATCGCGTAACTTATTTCCACGTTATATCGACAAATGGCACAAAATGTACAACTTAGTTGGATAAAAAGATCCTATAGTACAAAACAAATGTAGTCTTTTAGAGATAAAGCGTAGGATTGCAAAGATTGAAGTGGATTACAGTTTAGCTTGATATCAAAGTTGCCTTTGTTTGCAGGAGAGGTATTGTCAATCGTGACATTTATCTGAAAGCAAAATGCGTGCGTTTCAACGGCCCAGTCTATTTTGGGCCGCTTTACTTTGTTGCATTTGCTTAGCTAATGTTTGTAAGATGGAAAAATCAATTGTTTGTTTGTTATAACTTATGAGAAATTTGTTCGCTCGTAGGAGAAAAAGTACGGAGCCTCTTCGTAAATATTTCGGGAATTTTCGGTTTTAGCCATCGCACTTCGTGAATAGTCTTCGTAAATGCATACTGATGAGATTGTCCGACCGAAATGGCAAAATGTCGCTATGGTTATTTCCACGTTATATCACCAAATGGCACAAAATATACAACTTACTTGGATAAAAAGATCCTATAGTACAAAACAAATGTAGTCTTTTAGAGATAAAGCGCAGGATTGCAAGGATTGAAGTGGATTACAGTTTTGCTGGAAATCAAAGTTGCCTTTGTTTGCTGTAGAGGCAGTGTCAATCGTCGCATTTATCTTAAACCAAAATGCGTGCGTTATAACGGCTCAGTTTATTTTGAGCTTCTTTACTTCGTTGCATTTGCTAAGTTAATATTTGTAAGGTGGAAAAATACATTGTTTGTTTGTCATAACTTATGAGTAAATTGTTGGCTCCCAGGAGAAAAATTTCGGAGCCTCTTTGTCAATGTTTCGTTAATTTTCGGTTTTAGCCTCGCACTTCGTGAATACTCTTCGTAAATTCATGTTGATGACAATGTATCGCCGAAATGGCAATTTGTGGCTTAGCTTATTTCCACTTTACATCGCCAAATGGCACAAAATATACAACTTGGTTGGATAAAAATATTCCATAGTACAAAATAAAAGTAGTCTTTTAGAGATAAAGCGCAGGATTGCAAGGATTGAAGTGTATTACAGTTTAGCTTGATATCAAAGTTGCCTTTGTTTGCAGGAGAGGCATTGTCAATCGTGACATTTATCTGAAATCAAAATGCGTGCGTTTTAACGGCTCAGTCTATTTTGGGCCGCTTTACTCTGTTGCATTTGCTTAGGTAATGTTTGTAAGATGGAAAAATCAATTGTTTGTTTGTTATAACTTATGAGCAATTTGTTCGCTCCTAGGAGAAAAATTACGGAGCCTCTTCGGCCATTTTTCGGGAATTTTCGGTTTTAGCCTCGCACTTCGTGAATACTCTTTGTAAATGCATAGTAATAACACTGTTCCGCCGTAGTGGCAAGTTGTGGCTAAGCTTATTTCCACTTTACATCGCCAAATGGCACAAAATATACAACTTGGTTGAATAAAAAGATTCCATAGTACAAAATAAAAGTAGTCTTTTAGGTCTTAAAAAATATGTTTTTTCCTAGCCATTTTCAATGATGTCATAATGACGTCACAATGAGACATCGACACTGTCAATCTACTAACCTTATAATTTTGTACTATCTGCTAAATTTGAAGTCTAAAGCGGTAATACTTTAGGAGTTATGATGGGGTACGTTTTAAGACATATCAGTGTCCGTACATGAAGCTGGTCATCACAGCAGGGACAAGCCATGGAGCGGTGAGTACACTTTCTTTTGTGCTCCGCATTTGTACTCTATTTAGACCTTTTTAAGACTATGCACGACCAAACCAACTATCAGAACTATGACATAAGGTCCTAGTGCTACTCTAGGAAACTATTTTCCCAACCGAAAGTGTTTGCTTTTGCGTAGTCAGCAGTTTATCTTTAGATATTTAACCCTCCCCTCAAGAAATCACTTTATGGCTTTTAGAGACAAAGGACGAGGGTTTATCTATACTTTTATGATAGATGTAGTTGATACAGCAGGAAAGGAACACTTTGGTGTAAGTTTTGTGTGAATTCATCATTGTGCTGAGGAGTAATTAATAACGGAATAATTAATTAGCTGCAAATTTCAGCCGTTAATAACATCGTCAGATCTTGTGTTTATGGCAGTGTTTATATCAATCGAGTTAGATCCCAAAGTGATCTAACCGTGTGGCTAAAGTCAAGGAAACAGCTTCTAAAACGTGCGAATTATTAACAGTTGAATTTTGTCCAATATGGCGGACCCAAAAGTGCAGCAAACATGCAAACGAGGCTATACTTTGAACGTTAATATCTCTGACGGGATTTTATCACACTTCGTCAAATTCGCAGGATATATACAACGACTTTAATAGTATTTGCCAATACACTTGACGTTATTATCGGCTCAACGGTTTGTTTCTAGCCTTGTTTACAAGTTTTTCAAACATTGACCCGAGGCTACAATTTGATCGTTAATATCTCTGAGGGGATTACATCAAACAAATTCAAATTTGCAGGATATATAGCATGACTTTAATACTATCTGCGAATTCACTCGGTTTTAATATCGGCTCAACCTTATGCTTCTAGTTCAAAACCTCGTACACATGCGAAAACACCTCAACAGAAGCTAATATAATATAATATAATATGAAATGATATGATATGATATGACATGACATGACATGACATGATATGGTATGATATGATATGATATGATATGATATGATATGATATGATATGATATGATATGATGTATAATATAATATAATATAATATCATGCATATAATGGTGACGAAGCAGCGAAGGATGTCTTGAAGGTAAAAAGACAGAGTACCGTACAACAAGGACAAAGACATTAACTGGAACACGTTTCGCTCCCATTATCGCCACTGTGCAGTTCTTTGCCAAGCAGCGGATGCTTTGGGCCTTGAAATGCTACAAAGGTGCGCCTAACGGGCCTTGGGGTGCATGTCCTGGATCTCTCATTAACGAGATATTGATGACCTAGCCTCGAGGGTGCTACAAAGGTGCGCCAAACGGGCCTTGGGGTTCATGTCGATGATCTCTCAGCAATGAGAGATTGATGACCAAGCCTCAAGAGCCCTTGACACTGAGACATTATATGGAATGTACAAGTTAACGCTAGACTGTGCGCCAGAAAAGTTTCACTTAAACGAAGATCAAACAGGTGGCGATGCAGATAAGGACATTGGGAGAGTTGAGGAAGAGAAGAAGTCCAGGAAAAGAAAAGCCACACCAACAGACAGTGAGAGCGACTACGAACCTGTAAAGCAGGCAAAGGAGAAACCAGCAAGTGCCCTTACAACAGACAGCGAGAGCGATTTCCAAGCGCCCGTAAAGAAAACGAAAAACAAAACAGCAAGTCCCCTGAGGAGCGATGACGAAGCGCCCGTAAAGAAAACGAGAAAGGAAAGCAGCAAGTCCTTATACAAATGCACGTCAGAAAGGGCGGCATAGAAGAGGAAGACATTCCCCGTTTAATGTAGCTCATTTGAGGCCAGTACGACGATTTTGAGATCTGGTGTGCTCAAAAGTGAGATTTTGCAAAAACTTGCTCCGCACGGCCCCAAACGTGCGTTTTGTGCACTTTTCATAGAAATGCACTCTTTTTGCTTTTCGGCCATGATTTGAGGCCAGTACGTCGATTTTGAGCTCTGGTGAACTCAAAAGTGAGATTTTGCCAAAACATGCCCCGCACGGCCCGAAACGCACGTTTTGTGCATTTTTCATAGAAATGCACTGTTTCGCTTTTTGGCGATAATTTGAGGGTCAGTACGACGATTTTGAGATCTGGTGAGCTCAAAAGTGAGATTTTGCCAAAACTTGCTCCGCATGGCCCAAAACGTGCAATTTGTGCACTTATAATAGAAATGCACTGTCTTCGCTTTTTGATCATGATTTCAGGCCAGTACGACGATTTTGAGATCTGGTGTGCTAAAAAGTGAGATTTTGCCAAAACTTGCTTCGCACGGCGCGAAACGTACGTTTTGTGCATTTTTCATAGAAATGCACTGTTTTCGCATTTTTGCGATGATTTGAGGCCAGGACGACGATTTTGACATCTCGTTAGCTCAAAAGTGAGATTTTGCCAAAACTTGCTCCGCACGGCCCGAAACGTACGTTTTGTGCATTTTTCATAGAAATGCACTGTTTTCGCTTTTTTGCGATGATTTGAGGCCAGGACGACGATTTTGACATCTCGTTAGCTCAAAAGTGAGATTTTGCCAAAACTTGCTCCGCACGGCCCGAAACGTACGTTTTGTGCATTCTTCATAGAAATGTACTGTTGTCGCTTTTTTGCGATGATTTGAGGTCAGGACGACGATTTTGAGATCTGGTGAGCTCAAAAGTGAGATTTGGCCAAAATTTGCTGCGCACGGCCCGACACGAACGTTTTGTGCATTTTTCATAGAAATGCACTGTTTTCGCTTTTTGGCGACGATTTTGAGATCTGGTGAACTCAAAAGTGAGATTTTGCCAAAACTTGCTCTGCACGACCCGAAACGCACGTTTTGTGCACTTTTCATAGAAATGCACTATTTTCGCTTTTTTGGCGATGATTTGAGACCAGTTCGACGATTTTGAGATCTGGTTAGCTCAAGGGTAACATTTTGGTAAAACTTGCTCCGCACGGTGTGAAACGTACGTTTTGTGCATTTTTCATAGAAATTTACTGTTTTCGCATTTCGGCGATGATTTGAGGTCAGGGCGATGATTTTGAGATCTGGTGAGCTCAAAGGTGAGATTTTGCCAAAACTTGCTCTGCACGACCCGAAACGCACGTTTTGTGCACTTTTCATAGAAATGCACCATTTTCGCTTTTTTGGCGATGATTTGAGACCAGTTCGACGATTTTGAGATCTGGTTAGCTCAAGGGTAACATTTTGGTAAAACTTGCTCCGGACGGCCCGAAACGTATGTTTTGTGCATTTTTCATAGAAATGCACTGTTTTCACTTTTTGGCGATGATTTGAGGTCAGGACGACGATTTTGAGATCTGGTGAGCTCAAAAGTGAGATTTTGCCAAAACTTGCTCCGCTCGGCCCCAAACGTGCGTTTTGTGCGTTTTTCGTAGAAGTACACTGTTTTCGCTTTTTGGCGATGATTTAAGGTCAGTTTTTTTTTCGCTTTTTGAAGACTTGGATTGTGAAGAAAATATAATCATTGGAGGTGATTTTAACTGTCCTCTTGACTCTAAGCTGGATAAGAAAGGTTGCGTTATGGTACCTAGAAAAATGGTTATAAACAATATTGAATGTTTCCAAAATGAATTGGGCCGTGTTGACGTTTGGAGAATTAAAAATCTGCAATCTAGAAGTTTCACTTGGAGCCAAAAATCTCCACCAATTTTCTGTCGTTTAGATTACTGGCTGATGTCAAACAACTTACAGGATTTTGTAAATACAACCGATCATTACAGCTATAAAAACTGATCATGCAGCAATTGAGTTGAATTGAACCGACTCCAATGAAAACTTAAAGGGGCCCGGCTTCTGGAAAATGAACGTCTCTCTTCTTGAAGATCCGAATTATCTGGAAGAATTAAAACAAAATATTCCACTTTGGAAAACAACAGGAAGCGAGAATTTATCAGACAAAAGGTGCATCTGGGATTGGATTAAGTATAATATTCGGAACCATGGTGTTTTGTTCTCGAAAAAGAAAGACAAAGAAAGATCTGCAATGGAAAAAACTTACAACAAGTATACGAGGAAGCAACTGAAAAATTCGAACGGGACCCTTCCGACTCTAACCTAAATACTCTAAATGAAGCAAAAGAAACTCTAGAAAGTTATTATGAGGAAAAAACAAGGGGTGTGTAATTATTCGCGCAAGGGCACGATGGCACGAGCATGACGAGAGAAGTACAAAATACGTTCTAAATTTATGGAAGCGTAATCACGTCAAAAAACATATAAGAAAACTATTAATAAGTGGTGCCATTACATCTGATCCTTTTGGGATACTGAACGAATAAAAACGTTTTCACCATAGCTTTTACCAATCAAACGTAACAGATGAGGATAAAGAAAATGGAAACGAATTTTTTAATAATTTGAATATACCAAGATTATCAGAAGAGGTGAGTTTAACCGACTCCAATCGAAACTTAAAGGGGCCCGGCTTCTGGAAAATGAACGTCTCTCTTCTTGAAGATCCGAATTATCTGAAAGAATTAAAACAAAATATTCCACTTTGGAAAACAACAGGAAGCGAGAATTTATCAGACAAAAGGTGCATCTGGGATTGGATTAAGTATAATATTCGGAACCATGCTATTTTGTTCTCGGAAAAAGAAAGCCAAAGAACGATCAGCAATGGATAAAAACTTACAACAAGTATACGAGGAAGCAACTAAAAAATTCGAACAGGACCCTTTCGACTCTAACCTAAATACTCTAATGAAGCAAAAGAAACTCTAGAAAGTTATTATGAGGAAAAAACAAGGGGTGTAATTATTCGCGCAAGGGCACGATGGCACGAGCATGGCGAGAGAAGTACAAAATATTTTCTAAATTTAGAGAAGCGTAATCACGTCAAAAAACATATAAGAAATAAGTGGTGTCATTACATCTGATCCTTTTGGGATACTGAACGAACGAAAACGTTTTTACCATCGCTTGTACCAATCAAACATAACAGATAAGGATAAAGAAAATGGAAACGAATTTTAAATAATTTGAATATACCAAGATTATCAGAAAAACAAAAACAATCTTGTGAAGGAGAAATATTTGTTGAAGAAATTACAGCCATTCTTAAAATTTTTGAGAGTAACAAATCTCCTGGTAATGATGGAATACCAATACAATTTAACGACAGTTGCTGGGAATTAATTTGTGATCCATTTATGGAAAGTGTGAGGGAGTGTTTCAACCACAGCGAAATGTCTAGCTCTCAAAGAAAAGCAATTATAACTCATAGAAAAGCAACATAAAGATCGAACTCTCATTGAAAATTGGAGGCCAATCTCTCTTATTAACGTGGATGCAAAAGTAATTTCAAAACTTATTGCTTTAAGATTAAAGAAAGTTTTACCGAATATCATACATCATAAGCAAACAGGTTATGTTGAAGATCGCTATATTGGTGAGACTATTCGATCAATTTTCGATATAATGGAATTTACAGACAGTAGGAATATTCCAGGTATCTTGATTTTCATTGACTTTAAAAAAGCTTTCGACTCTTTAGAATGGCATTATCTTTTCAGTTGCCTTGAGGCGTTTAATTTTGGCCCCAATTTTATAAATTGGGTCAAAATGTTTTATACAAATATTCAAAGCTGTGTAATGAATAATGGAATGACATCAGACTATTTTACTTTAGAACGTGGTGTGAGGCAGGGTGATCCCTAGTCCCCTTACCTCTTTATCTTAGCTGTTGAAAGCTTGGCAATCTCCATTCGTCAAAATGTTGATATCAAAGGAATGAAAATAGGAAATTATGAAGCCAAGCTATTGCAATACGCAGACGATACCACAGCAACCCTGTTTGATGAAAATTCTGCAAAAACGCTATTTGAAGAACTAGAAGTATTTAAAAACTTCAGTGGGTTGGAGATAAATAATTCTAAAACAGAAGGAATGTGGATTGGTTCGCTTTAAAGAAAAGACGAAAAACCGTTTGGTATTAAATGGCCAAGTGAACCCATTAAAGCTTTAGGAACCTTTTTTACATATGACCTATCATTATTTTACGAAAAAAGCTTTCAAGAGAAGGTTGACAGCATAAAGCAGCTGACAAATACATGGTCATCTAGAGGACTGTCCATTTATGGTAAAGTAACTACAATCAAATCATTACTTATTCCAAAACTAGTTTTTATATCTTCGGTTCTTTCATCCCCAAGTAAAATCATCAAACAAGTAAATAGTTTGATTTCTCCTTTTTATGGAATGGAAAGGATAAAGTAACAAGGCTCTCTTCTATAAATAGTTATGAAGACGGTGGCATTAAAATGACAGATATTGAAAGCTTGGTCAAAGCTGTACGATTAGCTTGGCTAAAACGTATTTTCAGCGATAACGAAAGTACGTGGAAATTCTACTTGTTACATCTCCTACGTAATGTTGGTGGTCTTTTGCTTTTTAAATGTAATTATACAATGGACGATCTCTCAATTAACTCAGTTTTCTACAGAAAACTTTCAGACTGTTGCTTAGAATTTCGAAATCTCTTTTTAGCTAATAAAGAACGGCTCTGTATAATTTGGAATAACAAAGATATAAGAATAGATGGAAAACCAGTTTTTTATAAATCTTATTATGACTCGGGGATACATATCATTAAAGATCTCTTGTTCAATCTCGACAATATAGAATCCTTTAATGTAATTAATAACATAGTTGAGAAAGCTAATTTTCTTACATGGACTGGTCTTAGGCGCGCAATTCCCTCTTCTTTGAAAATAATAGAGTACACTACCTTATAGAAGAGTAAGAGTACCTACCTACACTATCTTAGGGTGTTCTGTAAATGACTGTCAATTTCTCTTTTATCAACATCATTAAGCATTAATACAAGCCTCATTCAGCAATTGCGCGGCTGTTTTTTGGCTGTAATGTATATAATCTGTGAAATCTTGACAATTGTAAGTATGTCTGTTATGGCGGTTGTTTAGAATGTAATTTTTTTCTTTTTAAGTAGTTCTTGGTAATAAAAGCAAAAATATAATAATAATAATAATAATAATAATAATAATAATAATTTTTTTTTTATACAAAGAACGAGAGATATTAGAGACATCTATATGCTTAGATTATAGTTTTTAGATTTGTATATATAATGAGAATGAGAGATATTAGAGACATTTATATGCTTAGATTATAGTTTTTAGATTTGTAGATATAAGGTTTTAGTAACTTATTTATTTATTTATTTTTTTAAGTTTCGCTCTTGCGCACAGGTTACGCTTTGCGCCCTGTGTTGCTTTTATAACACTGTGCATACAGATAGTTTTACTGCAATAATAATAATAATAATAATAATAATAATAAACTGTTTTCGCTTTTTGGCGATGATTTGAGGCCAGTACGACGACTTTGAGATCTGATGTGCTCAAAAGTGAGATTTTGCCAAAACTTGCCCCGCACGGCCCCAAACATACCTTTTGTGCTTTTTTCATGGAAATGCACTGTTCTCGCTTTTTGGCGATGATTTAAGGCTTTGTTGTCAAAAGTGAGATTTTGACAAAACGTGCTGCGCATGGCCCCAAACGATCGTATTGTGCACTTTTCATAGAAATGCCACTGCTTTCCAGATTTGGCGATGATTTGAGGCAGGTACGACGATTTCCAGATCTGGTGTGCTGAAAACTGAGATTTTGCCAAAAGGTGCTCCGCACAGCCTGAAACGAACGTTTTGTGCACTTTTCATGGCAATGCCACTGATTTCGAGATTTTGTGGTGATTTGAGGCCAGAACGACGATTTTCAGATCTGGTGTGTTCCAAAGTCAGGTTACCAGAATTTGCCAAAACTTGCCAAAACTTGCTCCGCGCGGCCCCAAACGATCGTTTTATGCACTTTTTATAGAAATTGCACTGTTTTCCAGATTTTGTAGTGATTTGAGGCTAGAACGACGTTTTCAGATCTGGTGTGCTCAAAAGTGAGATTTTGCCAAAACTTGCTCCAAACGGCCCCAAACGTGCGTTTTGTGCACTTTTCATAGAAATGCACTGTTTTCGGTTTTTGGCGATGATTTGAGGCCAGTACGAAGATTTTGAGATCTTGTGTGCGGAAAAGTGAGATTTCGACAAAAGTTGCTCCGCACGGCCCCAAACGTGCGTTTTGTGCACTTTTCATAAGAATCGCGCTGTTTTCTCGATTTGGCGTAGATTTGAGAGCAGTACGACGATTTTGAGATCTAGTCCGTTCAAAAGTGAGATTTAGCCAAAACTTGCTCCGCACGGCAACAAACGTGGAATTTGTGCACTTTTCATGGAAATACCACTGTTTTCGCTTGGCGATGATTTGAGGCCATTACGACGATTTAAGATGGAAAAATACATTGTTTGTTTGTCATAACTTATGAGACATTTGTTGGCTCCTAGGAGAAAATTACGGAGCTTCTTCGTCAATATTTCGGGCATTTTCGGTCTTAGCCGTCGCACTTCGTGAATACTGCTCGTAAAAGCATATTGATGACAAAATAAAGAAGTCCAACATTCTTCAATGGGCAGGCCTTCGGCAGTCCATACCGTCATCGTTAAAATTTAAACATCTGTCCCCACCTATAACTTCTCCATCTTTCTTGATCGACAATGGTATATTTGATGCGATGATAAAGAAGTCGAAAGATTACTATAAGTTACTGGTTAGGAACAAAGCACAACTTCCTAACATTGTTAATAAGCTGCAAAATGATTTTCTTATCTCAACTGAACAATTTAGACTAGTTTTCAAATTACCCCATTGTGTTGCACTTGAATCTTATGTTAAAGCCTTCCAGTATAAAGTACTTAATTCAATTCTTTACACCAACACCAAGTTATACAAAATAGGTTTCAGAACGAATGATTTATGTACTTTCTGTCAAACCCAATCGGAATCGCTATATCACTTACTCTACTTATGCTCTCATTCCAAGAAGTTTTGGAATGATTTCGAATCCTATTGGTGCCTTCTCTCAAATCAGCAAGTTCACCTTACTCTACAAAATGTTTTGCTTGGAATAACAAATGTTACTAAAAGCCCTTTGCTTAGATTGCTAAACTACTTTATAATAATTGGGAAACTGTTTCTATGGGATTGTAGAAGAAATCAAATTCTTCCAAAGATTGAAGGATTCCGACACAAAATTGTAAGTAAATATGAAACGGAAAAATGCATAAGTAAGAAGGATTTTGTTAAAAAGAAATGGATACTTACCCCTTTTATTTCAGTTAATATAGTTGGTAATAAGTGATATAGCCGTAGAATGTATGTATTATCTAGTATATGTTTATCTGTTCACCCTATTGTCTGTATTGTTGTGTAATTTAAATGTCACATTGTATTGTTTTTTGTTTGTCAATAATGGCAGAATAAAAAAATAATGATGACAATGTCTCGCCGAAATGGCAAATTGTGGCTTAGCTTATTTCCACTTTATATCGCCAAATGGCACAAAATATACAACTTGGTTGGATAAAAATATTCCATAGTATAAGACAAAAGAAGTAGTTTAGAGATGAAGCGCAGGATTGCAAGGATTGAAGTGGATTACAATTTAGCTGGAAATCAAAGTTGCCTTTGTTTGCTGTACAGGCAATGTCAATTGTGGCATTTATCTCAAACCAAAATGCGTTCGTTCGTTATAACGGCTCAGTTTATTTTGAGCTTCTTTGCTTCGTTGCATTTGCTAAGTTAATGTTTGTAAGGTGGAAAAATAAATTGTTTGTTTCTCATAACTTATGAGTCATTTGTTGGCTCCTAGGAGAAACATTACAGAGCCTCTTCGTCAATATTTCGGGCATTTTCGGTTTTAGCCATCGCGCTTCGTGAAAACTCTTCGTTAATGCATACTAACGATAATGTTCCGTCGAAATGGCAAACTGTCGCTTAGCTTATTTCCACGTTATATCGCCAAACGGCACAAAATATACAACTTTGTTGGATAAAAATATCCTATAGCACAAAATAAAAGTAGTAATTTGGAGACAAAGCGCAGGATTGGAAGAATGGAAGTGGATTAAGATTTAGCTGGAAATCAAAGTTGCCTTTGTTTGCTGTACAGGCAGTGTCAATTGTGGCATTTATCTCAAACCAAAATGCGTTCGTTCGTTATAACGGCTCAGTCTATTTGGAGCTGCTTTACTTCATTCCATTTGCTTAGTCAATGTTTTGTAAGATAGAAAGCTAAACGGTTTGCATGTCATAACTTATGAGTAAATTGTTGGCTCCCAGGAGAAAAATTACGGAGCCTCTTCGTCCATGTTTCGTTAATTTTCGGTTTTAGCCTCGCACTTCGTAAATACTCTTCGTAAATGCATACTAATGACACTGTTCCGCCAAAATGGCAATTTGTGGCTTAGCTTATTTCCACTTTACATCGCCAAATGGCACAAAATATACAACTTGGTTAGATAAAAATATTCCATAGTACAAAATAAAAGTATTCTTTTAGAGATAAGGCGCAGGATTGCAAGGATTGAAGTGGATTACAGTTTAGATGGAAATCAAAGTTGCCTTTGTTTGCTGTAGAGGCAGTGTCAATCGTCGCATTTATCTGAAACCAAAATGCGTTTGTTATAACGGCTCTGTCTATATTAAGCTGCTTTACTTCGTTGCATTTGCTAAGTTAATGTTTGTAAGGTGGAAAAATAAATTGTTTGTTTGTCATAACTTATGAGTCATTTGTTGGCTGCTAGGAGAAACATTACGGAGCCTCTTCGTCAATAGTAATTAGTTGTACATATTAAATTAAACATAACTTAAATTTTTTTGTGTGTTCATATTAAATTGTATTGTTTTTTATGTATTATTTAATATTTTCAATATTATTGTAGTTTATACCAGATGAAGAGCCACCTTTGTGGAAACGCTGATATTAAACTATTATTTTATTTATTGATTTATTTATTTCGGGCATTTTCGGTTTTAGCCATCGCACTTCGTGAATACTCTTCGTAAATGCATACTAATGAAACTGTTCTGCCGAAGTGGCAAATTGTCGCGTAACTTATTTCCACGTTATATCGACAAATGGCACAAAATATACAACTTGGTTGGATAAAAATATTCCATAGTACAAAACAAAAGTAGTCTTTTAGAGATAAAGCGCAGGATTGCAAGGATTGAAGTGGATTACAGTTTAGCTGGAAATCAAAGTTGCCTTTGTTTCCTGGAGAGGCATTGTCAATCGTGACATTTATCTGAAACCAGAATGCGTACGTTATAACGGGTCAGTCTATTTTGAGCTGCTTTACTTCATTCCATTTGCTTAGTCAATGTTTTGTAAGATAGAAAGCTAAACGGTTTGCATGTCATAACTTATGAGTAAATTGTTGGCTCCCAGGAGAAAAATTACGGAGCCTCTTCCTTAATATTCGGGCATTTTCGGTTTTAGTCTCGCACTTCGTGAATACTCTTCGTAAATGCATAGTAATGACACTGTCCCGCCGCAATGGCAAAGTGTCGCTTAACTTATTTCCAAGTTATATCGGAAAATGGCACAAAATATACAACTTTATTGGATAAAATATCCTATAGTACAAAATAAAAATAGAAGATTAGAGATAAAGGGCAGGATTGCAAGGATTGAAGTGGATTACAGTTTAGATGGAAATCAAAGTGGCCTTTGTTTGCTGTGGAGGCAGTGTCAATCGTCGCATTTATCTGAAACCAAAATGCGCGCGTTATAACGGCTCAGTTTGTTTTGAGCTTCTTTACTTCGTTGCATTTGCTAAGTCAATGTTTGTAAGGTGGAAAAAAATTGTTTGTTTGTCATAACTTATGAGTCATTTGTTGGCTCCTAGGAGAAAAATCACGGAGCGTCTTCGTCAATATTTCGGGCATTTTCGGTTTAAGCCATCGCACTTCGTGAATACACTTCGTAAATGCATACTAATGACACTGTTCCGCCGAAATGGCAATTTGTGGCTTAGCTTATTTCCACTTTACATCGCCAAATGGCACAAAATATACAACTTTGTTAGATAAAAATATTCCATAGTACAAAATAAAAGTATTCTTTTAGAGATAAAGCGCAGGATTGCAAGGATTGAAGTGGATTAAAGTTTTGCTGGAAATCAAAGTTGCCTTTGTTTGCTGTAGAGGCAGAGTCAATCGTCGCATTTATCTCAAACCAAAATGCGTGCGTTATAACGCCTCAGTTTATTTTGAGCTTCTTTACTTCGTTGCATTTGCTAGGTTAAAGTTTGTAAGGTGGAAAAATAAATTGTTTGTTTGTCATAACTTAACAGTCATTTGTTGGCTCCTAGGAGAACAATTACGGAGCCTCTTCGTCAATATTTCGGGCATTTTCGGTTTTAGCCATCGCACTTCGTGAATACTCTTCGTAAATGGATACTAATGTCGCTGTTCCGCCGAAATGGCAAAATGTCGCTTAACTTATTTCCACTTTACATCGACAAATGGCACAAAATGTACAACTTAGTTGGATAAAAATATTCCATAGTACAAAATAAAAGTAGTCTTTTAGAGATAAAGCGCAGGATTTCAAGGATTGAAGTGGATTACAGTTTTGCTGGAAATCAAAGTTGCCTTTGTTTGCTGTAGAGGCAGTGTCAATCGTCGCATTTATCTGAAATCACAATGCGTGCGTTATAACGGCTCAGTCTATATTTAGTTGCTTTACTTCGTTCCATTTGCTTAGACAACGTTTGTAACGTAGAAAACTAAATTGCTTGTTTGTCATAACTTAGGAGATATTTGTTGGCTCCTAGGAGAAAAATTACGGAGCCTCTTTGTCAATATTTCGGGCATTATCGGTTTTAGCCGTCGCTCGCCGTGAATACTCTTCGTGAATGCATAGTAATGACACTGTCCCGCAAAAATGACAAAATGTCGCTTAGCTTATCTCCACGTTATATCGCCAAATTGCACAAAATATACAACTTGGTTGGATAAAAATATTCCATAGTACAAAATAAAAGTAGTCTTTTAGAGATAAAGCGCAGGATTGCAAGGATTGAAGTGGATTACAGTTTAGCTGGAAATTAAGGTTTTCTTTGTTTGGTGGAGAGGCAGTGTCAATCGTGACATTTATCTGAAACCAGAATGCGTACGTTATAACGGCTCAGTCTATTTTGAGCTGCTTTACTTCATTCCATTTGTTTAGTCAATGTTTTGTAAGATAGAAAGCTAAACGGTTTGCATGTCATAACTTATGAGTAAATTGTTGGCTCCCAGGAGAAAAATTACGGAGCCTCTTCGTCCATGTTTCGTTGATTTTCGGTTTTAGCCTCGCACTTCGTAAATACTCTTCGTAAATGCATACTAATGACACTGTTCCGCCAAAATGGCAATTTGTGGCTTAGCTTATTTCCACTTTACATCGCCAAATGGCACAAAATATACAACTTGGTTGGATAAAAATATTCCATAGTACAAAATAAAAGTATTCTTTTAGAGATAAGGCGCAGGATTGCAAGGATTGAAGTGGATTACAGTTTAGATGGAAATCAAAGTTGCCTTTGTTTGCTGTAGAGGCAGTGTCAATCGTCGCATTTATCTGAAACCAAAATGCGTTTGTTATAACGGCTCTGTCTATATTAAGCTGCTTTACTTCGTTGCATTTGCTAAGTTAATGTTTGTAAGGTGGAAAAATAAATTGTTTGTTTGTCATAACTTATGAGTCATTTGTTGGCTGCTAGGAGAAACATTACGGAGCCTCTTCGTCAATAGTAATTAGTTGTACATATTAAATTAAACATAACTTAAATTTTTTTGTGTGTTCATATTAAATTGTATTGTTTTTTATGTATTATTTAATAGTTTCAATATTATTGTAGTTTATACCAGATGAAGAGCCATCTTTGTGGAAACGCTGATATTAAACCATTATTTTATTTATTGATTTATTTATTTCGGGCATTTTCGGTTTTAGCCATCGCACTTCGTGAATACTCTTCGTAAATGCATACTAATGAAACTGTTCCGCCGAAGTGGCAAATTGTCGCGTAACTTATTTCCACGTTATATCGACAAATGGCACAAAATATACAACTTGGTTGGATAAAAATATTCCATAGTACAAAACAAAAGTAGTCTTTTAGAGATAAAGCGCAGGATTGCAAGGATTGAAGTGGATTACAGTTTAGATGGAAATCAAAGTTGCCTTTGTTTGCTGTAGAGGCAGTGTCAATCGTCGCATTTATCTGAAACCAAAATGCGTTTGTTATAACGGCTCTGTCTATATTAAGCTGCTTTACTTCGTTGCATTTGCTAAGTTAATGTTTGTAAGGTGGAAAAATAAATTGTTTGTTTGTCATAACTTATGAGTCATTTGTTGGCTGCTAGGAGAAACATTACGGAGCCTCTTCGTCAATATTAATTAGTTGTACATATTAAATTAAACATAATTTAAATTTTTTTTGTCTTCATATTAAATTGTATTGTTTTTTATGTATTATTTAATATTTTCAATATTATTGTAGTTTATACCAGATGAAGAGCCACCTTTGTGGAAACGCTGATATTAAACCATTATTTTATTTATTGATTTATTTATTTCGGGCATTTTCGGTTTTAGCCATCGCACTTCGTGAATACTCTTCGTAAATGCATACTAATGAAACTGTTCCGCCGAAGTTTCAAAATGTCGCGTAATTTATTTCCACGTTATATCGACAAATGGCACAAAATGTACAACTTAGTTGGATAAAAAGATCCTATAGTACAAAACAAATGTAGTCTTTTAGAGATAAAGCGTAGGATTGCAAAGATTGAAGTGGGTTACAGTTTAGCTTGATATCAAAGTTGCCTTTGTTTGCAGGAGAGGCATTGTCAATCGTGACATTTATCTGAAAGCAAAATGCGTGCGTTTTAACGGCTCAGTCTATTTTGGGCCGCTTTACTTTGTTGCATTTGCTTAGCTAATGTTTGTAAGATGGAAAAATCAATTAATTGTTTGTTATAACTTATGAGAAATTTGTTTGCTCGTACGAGAAAAATTACGGAGCCTCTTCGTAAATATTTCGGGAATTTTCGGTTTTAGCCATCGCACTTCGTGAATAGTCTTCGTAAATGCATACTGATGAGATTGTCCGACCAAAATGGCAGAATGTCGGGTCTTTCTGCATGTACCGGTATCCATGATCTTCTATTGTCTTCTATTGTTTGTGAGGTATTGTATTTTTGGTCTTGTTTTGCATTTGTATTGTTGTCGTTCTTTGTTCCTTTTGTTTTACGTAATATGTGCTCCGGTACATGCAGAATCTACCAAAATGTCGCTATGGTTATTTCCACGTTATATCACCAAATGGCACAAAATATACAACTTACTTAGATAAAAAGATCCTATAGTACAAAACAAATGTAGTCTTTTAGAGATAAAGCGCAGGATTGCAAGGATTGAAGTGGATTACAGTTTTGCTGGAAATCAAAGTTGCCTTTGTTTGCTGTAGAGGCAGAGTCAATCGTCGCATTTATCTGAAACCAAAATGCATGCGTTATAACGGCTCAGTCTATTTGGAGCTGCTTTACTTCGTTCCATTTGCTTAGTCAATGTTTGTAAGATAAAAAGCTAAAAGGTTTGCTTGTCATAACTTATGGGTCATTTGTTGGCTCCTTTGCGAAAAATTACGAAGCCTTTTCGGCAATTTTTCGTTAATTTTCGGTTTTAGCCTCGCACTTCGTGAATACTCTTCATAAATGCATATTGATGACAATGTCCCGCCGAAATGGCAAAATGTCGCTTAGCTTATTTCCACTTTATATCGCCAAATGGCACAAAATATACAACTTCGTTGAATAAAAATATCTCAAAGTACAAAACAAAAGAAGTAGTTTATTGCAAAATTGCAAGATTGCAAAGATTGAAGTGGATTACAGTTTAGCTGGAAATTAAGGTTTTCTTTGTTTGGTGGAGAGGCAGTGTCAATCGTGACATTTATCTGAAACCAGAATGCGTACGTTATAACGGCTCAGTCTGTTTTGAGCTGCTTTACTTCATTCCATTTGCTTAGTCAATGTTTTGTAAGATAGAAAGCTAAACGGTTTGCATGTCATAACTTATGATTAAATTGTTGGCTCCCAGGAGAAAAATTACGGAGCCTCTTCGTCCATGTTTCGTTGATTTTCGGTTTTAGCCTCGCACTTCGTAAATACTCTTCGTAAATGCATACTAATGACACTGTTCCGCCAAAATGGCAATTTGTGGCTTAGCTTATTTCCACTTTACATCGCCAAATGGCACAAAATATACAACTTGGTTGGATAAAAATATTCCATAGTACAAAATAAAAGTATTCTTTTAGAGATAAAGCGCAGGATTGCAAGGATTGAAGTGGATTACAGCTTTGCTGGAAATCAAAGTTGCCTTTGTTTGCTGTAGAGGCAGTGTCAATCGTCGCATTTATCTGAAACCAAAATGCGTTTGTTATAACGGCTCTGTCTATATTAAGCTGCTTTACTTCGTTGCATTTGCTAAGTTAATGTTTGTAAGGTGGAAAAATAAATTGTTTGTTTGTCATAACTTATGAGTCATTTGTTGGCTGCTAGGAGAAACATTACGGAGCCTCTTCGTCAATATTAATTAGTTGTACATATTAAATTAAACATAATTTAAATTTTTTTTGTGCGCTCCTATTAAATTGTATTGTTTTTATGTATTATTTAATATTTTCAATATTATTGTAGTTTATACCAGATGAAGAGCCACCTTTGTGGAAACGCTGATATTAAACCATTATTTTATTTATTGATTTATTTATTTCGGGCATTTTCGGTTTTAGCCATCGCACTTCGTGAATACTCTTCGTAAATGCATACTAATGAAACTGTTCCGCCGAAGTGGCAAATTGTCGCGTAACTTATTTCCACGTTATATCGACAAATGGCACAAAATATACAACTTGGTTGGATAAAAATATTCCATAGTACAAAGCAAAAGTAGTCTTTTAGAGATAAAGCGCAGGATTGCAAGGATTGAAGTGGATTACAGTTTATCTGGAAATCAAAGTTGCCTTTGTTTCCTGGAGAGGCATTGTCAATCGTGACATTTATCTGAAACCAGAATGCGTACGTTATAACGGGTCAGTCTATTTTGAGCTGCTTTACTTCATTCCATTTGCTTAGTCAATGTTTTGTAAGATAGAAAGCTAAACGGTTTGCATGTCATAACTTATGAGTAAATTGTTGGCTCCCAGGAGAAAAATTACGGAGCCTCTTCCTTAATATTCGGGCATTTTCGGTTTTAGCCTCGCACTTCGTGAATACTCTTTGTAAATGCATAGTAATGACACTGTCCCGCCGCAATGGCAAAGTGTCGCTTAACTTATTTCCAAGTTATATCGGAAAATGGCACAAAATATACAACTTTGTTGGATAAAAGATCCTATAGTACAAAATAAAAATAGAAGATTAGAGATAAAGGGCAGGATTGCAAGGATTGAAGTGGATTACAGTTTAGATGGAAATCAAAGTGGCCTTTGTTTGCTGTGGAGGCAGTGCCAATCGTCGCATTTATCTGAAACCAAAATGCGCGCGTTATAACGGCTCAGTTTGTTTTGAGCTTCTTTACTTCGTTGCATTTGCTAAGTCAATGTTTGTAAGGTGGAAAAAAATTGTTTGTTTGTCATAACTTATGAGTCATTTGTTGGCTCCTAGGAGAAAAATCACGGAGCGTCTTCGTCAATATTTCGGGCATTTTCGGTTTAAGCCATCGCACTTCGTGAATACACTTCGTAAATGCATACTAATGACACTGTTCCGCCGAAATGGCAATTTGTGGCTTAGCTTATTTCCACTTTACATCGCCAAATGGCACAAAATATACAACTTAGTTGGATAAAAAGATCCTATAGTACAAAATAAAAGTAGAAGTTTGGAGACAAAGCGCAGCATTGCAAGGATTGAAGTGGATTACAGTTTAGCTGGAAATCAAAGTTGCCTTTGTTTGCTGGAGAGGCAGTGTCAATCGTGACATTTATCTCAAACCAAAATGCGTGCGTTATAACGGCTCAGTCTATTTTGAGCTTTTTTACTTCGTTCCATTTGCTTAGACAACGTTTGTAACGTAGAAAACTAAATTGTTTGTTTGTGATAACTTAGGAGATATTTGTTGGCTCCTAGCAGAAAAATTACGGAGCCTCTTCGTCGATATTTCGCGCATTATCGGTTTTAGCCGTCGCACGTCGTGAATACTCTTCGTAAATGCATAGTAATGACACTGTCCCGCCAAAAGGACAAAATGTTCGTTAGCTTATTTCCAAGTTATATCGCCAAATGGCACAAAATATACAACTTGGTTGGATAAAAATATCTCAAAGTACAAAACAAAAGAAGTAGTTTATTGCTAAATCGCAGGATTGCAAGGATTCAAGAGGATAAGAGTTTAGCTTGAAATGAAAGTTGCCTTTGTTTGCAGGGGAAGCAGTGTCAATCGTGACATTTACCTGAAACCAGAATGCGTACGTTATAACGGCTCAGTCTATTTTGAGCTGCTTTACTTCGTTGCATTTGCTTAGTCAATGTTTGTAAGATAGAAAGCTAAAAGGTTTGCTTGTCATAACTTATGAGTCATTTGTTGGCTCCTAGGTGTAAAATTACGGAGCCTTTTCGACCATTTTTTGGGAATTTTCGGTTTTAGCCTCGCACTTCGTGAATACTCTTCGTAAATGCATGTTGATGACAATGTATCGCCGAAATGGCAATTTGTGGCTTAGCTTATTTCCACTTTACATCGCCAAATGGCACAAAATATACAACTTGGTTGGATTAAAATATTCCATAGTACAAAATAAAAGTAGTCTTTTAGAGATAAAGCGCAGGATTGCAAGGATTGAAGTGTATTACAGTTTAGCTTGATATCAAAGTTGCCTTTGTTTGCAGGAGAGGCATTGTCAATCGTGACATTTATCTGAAATCAAAATGCGTGCGTTTTAACGGCTCAGTCTATTTTGGGCCGCTTTACTTTGTTGCATTTGCTTAGCTAATGTTTGTAAGATGAAAAAATCAATTGTTTGTTTGTTATAACAAAGGACGAGGGTTTATCTATACTTTTATGATAGATGTAGTTGATACGGCAGGAAAGGAACACTTTGGTGTAAGTTTTGCGTGAATTCATCATTGTGCTCAGGAGTAATTAATAACGGAATAATTAATTAGCTGCAAATTTCAGCCGTTAATAACATCGTCAGATCTTGTGTTTATGGCAGTGTTTATATCAATCGAGTTAGATCCCAAAGTGATCTAACCGTGTGGCTAAAGTCAAGGAAACAGCTTCTAAAACGTGCGAATTATTAACAGTTGAATTTTGTCCAATATCGCGGACCCAAAAGTGCGTCAAACATGCAAACGAGGCTATACTTTGAACGTTAATATCTCTGACGGGATTTATCACACTTCGTCAAATTCGCAGGATATATACAACGACTTTAATAGTATTTGCCAATACACTCGACGTTATTATCGGCTCAACGGTTTGTTTCTAGCCTTGTTTACAAGTTTTTCAAACATGGACACGAGGCTATAATTTGATCGTTAATATCTCTGAGGGGATTACATCAAACAAATACAAATTTGCAGGATATATAGCATGACTTTAATACTATCTGCGAATACACGGTTTTAATATCGGCTCAACCTTATGCTTCTAGTTCAAAACCTCGTACACATGCGAAAACACCTCAACAGAAGCTAATATAATATAATATAATATAATATGATATGATATGATATGACATGACATGACATGATATGATATGGTATGATATGATATGATATGATATGATATGATATGATATGATATGATATGATATAATATAATATAATATCATGCTTGTAATGGTGACGAAGCAGCGAAGGATGTCTTGAAGGTAAAAAGACAGAGTACCGTACAACAAGGACAAAGACATTAACTGGAACACGTTTCGCTCCGATTATCGCCACTGTGCAGTTCTTTACCAAGCAGCGGATGCTTTGGGCCTTGAAATGCTACAAAGGTGCGCCTAACGGGCCTTGGGGTGCATGTCCTGGATCTCTCAGCAACGAGATATTGATGACCTAGCCTCGAGGGTGCTACAAAGGTGCGCCAAACGGGCCTTGGGGTTCATGTCGATGATCTCTCAGCAATGAGAGCCTCAAGAGCCCTTGACACTGAGACATTATATGGAATGTACAAGTTAACGCTAGACTGTGCGCCAGAAAAGTTTCATTTAAACGAAGATCAAACAGGTGGTGGCGATGCAGATGAGGACATTGAGAGAGTCGAGGAAGAGAAGAAGTCCAGGAAAAGAAAAGCCACACCAACAGACAGTGAGAGCGACTACGAACCTGTAAAGCAGACAAAGGAGAAAACAGCAAGTGCCCTTGTAACAGACAGCGAGAGAGATTTCCAAGCGCCCGTAAAGAAAACGAAAAACAAAACAGCAAGTCCCCTTAGGAGCGATGACGAAGCGCCCGTAAAGAAAACGAGAAAGGAAAGCAGCAAGTCCCCTGAAGAGCGACAGCGAGCAGAAGAAAAGAAGCCATCATAACGAGAGGATGTGTAGGACAACAGGCTGCTTCTTCTACGGCTACAACCTTCACGTCAGAAAGGGCCGCATAGAAGAGGAAGACATTCCCCGTTTGATGTAGCTCATTTGAGGCCAGTACGACGATTTTGAGATCCAGTGTGCTAAAAAGTGAGATTTTGCCAAAACTTGCTCCGCACTGCCCGAAACGTACGTTTTGTGCTCCTTTCATAGAATTGCACTGTTTTCGCATTTTTGCGATGATTTGAGGCCAGGACGACGATTTTGAGATCTGGTGAGCTCAAAGGTGAGATTTTGCATTTTTCATGGAAATGCACTGTTTTCGCTTTTTTGCGATGATTTGAGGTCAGGACGACGATTTTGAGATCTGGGAAGCTCAAAAGTGAGATTTTGGCAAAACTTGCATTTTTCATTGAAATGCACTGTTTTCGCATTTTTGCGATGGTTTGAGGCCAAGACGACGATTTTGACATCTCGTTAGCTCAAAAGTGAGATTTTGCCAAAACTTGCTCCGCACGGCCCGAAACGTACGTTTTGTGCACTTTTCATAGAAATGCACTGTTTTCGCTTTTTTGCGATGATTTGAGGTCAGTACGACGATTTTGAGATCTTTTGTGCTCAAAAGTAAGATTTTGCAAAAACTTGCTCCCCACTGCCCGAAACGTACGTTTTGTGCACTTTTCATAGAAATGCACTGTTTTCGCTTTTTTGCGATGATTTGAGGTCAGTATGACGATTTTGAGATCTGGTGTGCTCAAAAGTAAGATTTTGCAAAAACTTGCTCCGCACTGCCCGAAACGTACGTTTTGTGCACTTTTCATAGAAATGCACTGTTTTCGCTTTTTTGCGATGATTTGAGGTCAATACGACTATTTTGAGATCTGGTGTGCTCAAAAGTAAGATTTTGCAAAAACTTGCTCCGCACTGCCCGAAACGTACGTTTTGTGCTCCTTTCATAAAAATGCACGGTTTTCGCTTTTTGGCGATGATTTGAGACCAGTACAACGACTTTGAGATCCAGTGTGCTAAAAAGTGAGATTTTGCCAAAACTTGATCCGCACGGCCCGAAACGCACGTTTTGTGAACTTTTCATAGAAATGCACTGTTTTCGCTTTTTGGCGATGATTTGAGGTCAGGACGACGATTTTGAGATCTGGTGAGCTCAAAAGTGAGATTTTGCCAAAAGTTGCTCCGCACGGCCCGAAACGCACGTTTTGTGCATTTTTCATAGAAATGCACTGTTTCGCGTTTTGTCGATGATTTGAGACCAGAACGACGATTTTGAGATCTGGTGAGCTCAAAAGTGAGATTTTGGCAAAACTTGCTCCGCACGGCCCGAAACGTACGTTTTGTGCGCTTTTCATAGAAATGCACTGTTTTCGCTTTTTTGCGATGATTTGAGGCCAGTGTGACGATTTTGAGATCTGGGAAGCTCAAAAGTGAGATTTTGCCAAAACATGCTCCGCACGGCCCGAAACGTACGTTTTGTGCATTTTTCATAGAAATGCACTGTTTTCGCTTTTTTGCAATGTTTTGTGGTCAGGACGACGATTTTGAGATCTGGTGAGCTCAAAAGTGAGATTTTGCCAAAACGTGCTCCGCACGGTCCGAAACGCACGTTTTGTGCATTTTTCATAGAAATGCACTGTTTCCGCTTTTATGCGATGATTTGAGGTCAGTACGACGATTTTGAGATCTGGTGAGCTCAAGAGTGAGATTTTGCCAAAACTTGCTCCGCTCGGCCCCAAACGTGCGTTTTGTGCGTTTTTCGTAGAAGTGCACTGTTAGTAGATAGAAAAGGCCGGTTCTGGCTCACAGCAGAAATACGCCCAAAAACTTACCCGCAATCAAGCATAAATACACCAAAAAATTACCCACCAACTCAACACATTCCCACTCTCCCAAATCAATGCACTAACTCAACACATTCCTACTTCCCTAAATCAATGCACATTATTCACTAGCAGAAATACGTTCAAAACAAATAACCCACTAACTCAACACATTCCTACTTCCCCAAATCAATGCACATTATTCACTAGCAGAAATACGTTCAAAACAAATTACCCACTAACTCAACACATTCCTACTCACTCCCACTCATTCTAACTACCCCCAACCAATGCACACTTTCATTAAGCAGAAATACGCCCACAATCAACTGGTGTGGATTTTCATTCCTTCATGGAAAAAAGAAAAGAAAAGAAAATGTCTGATTCCGAAGAAGAAGAAATTGATGGCACTCCTGAAATTATTCAAGAAACATATACAACAGGGCATTCTCACAAAAATCCCAGACTAGAACATTTCAAAAATATCATCCGCAAAAATCAGGGAAAGAACCACATTCCACTCAAAGATCTCGAATTTTATCAAAAAGAAATTCTTTCCCAAATTCCCCGTGACGAAGTCACAAGAAAAAAGGTCAGGGAGTTTGTCAAAGCTTCCAAATGGAAAAAAGTCAATGGCAACGATCATGAAATTTTCAATCACATAACAAATCGCGATGGGAATGATTATGAGCATCTTGAAAAGTTCCTCATTGATGATTTTAAATATTTTTCACTTGAATATGATGATCTTCATCTAAACAGAAAAAAGTTTCTTAATTTCAATCAAGTTCTTTTCTCCCTTGCGAAAAAGAATGGTTTTAGCGCCAATGAAGATGATTTCAAGCTTCTTGTTCTCCCATCAAAAAGGGTAGAACAAGAAAAAATAATCCAAACCGTCTTCAAAAAAATAAATTGGAAAGAAAATGGACCTTGAAAAAATATCTTCCGACGAAGACAGCGATCACGAATTTTGTTTAACTTGCTCCGAAGAAGAATCAATGAGCGAAGATGAATCCCCAACCACTTCAGATGAGGAAACCATCTCCCAACTGATTGATGAAAATGAACAACTCATTGCAGAAAATGAAAAACTCAAGAAAAAACTCAAAACCCAATGAATATGACTGCCAACGCATTCATATTTCTTCAACATCACTCAATGGAATCCACGAATTGAATCTGTCATCATATCCTTTCCATTTCACAAGTGCTTCTCCACTCTCTTCATCTCGTTCTAACACTTCTTCAATCCGGAAGACATCTTGCTCGGTGCGTTGGAGTCCTTGTGTATAGAAGGAACCTGTCACTTCTTCTCCCAACAAGTCTTCCAATTTATACGTCACTGGTTTCGTATGTATCACTTCCTTCACCACAAACACTTCTTCAGTCCAGTTGGGGGTGAAACCTTTATCGAAAACTTTTTGCTTGAACTTTGTGATTCTCACTCTGTCTCCAACTTTGAATTTTGCCACGCCACGTTTCACCCAGAGTTGGTCCTCAAAGAGATTTGCGAAAACTTGTCTCTCATTCTTTTTCAAACTTGCTTCCACTGGAGTCATGCCAATGCTTGAATGTTTGGTGTTGTTATAATTATCCACTATCTTTTCCAACCGATCAAAATAAACTGTGTTATTCCTAGCACTAAACATTTTCCAGATCCGGTTTTTGATTGTTCTGTTCCATCTTTCAACCATTTTGAGTTGAATAGAGTTCCACATCATTTTCACCCATCAAAGTCTGAACAGTTTTGTTCCAAAACTCTTTTCCTTTGTCAACCCAAATCATCTTTGGTTTTCGTTCCTTGAAGATGTTCTCAAACGCATCAGCAACTGACTCTCCTCGTTTATTCATCAAGGGGCGGATCCATCCATATTTGGAGAAGACATCGATAACCATCAACAAATATCGAATGTCTTCATTCCATTCAGCATATTTTCCCATTTCAACCAAATGTGCTGCCCATATTTCATCAATCCCTTTCACAAACACTCTTCGCTTTGGAAACTTTCTTCTGACTGGTTTGTGTAACTCATTTGCTAGATTTTGAGCCCAGTCGTCACTCAAAATCTCTTCCCGTTTTTTGGCACACCCAATCCAAGTTTTTGTTTCGTGTTGATCAGAAATCTTGCTGTTTGTCCCCATTTAGGCATTTCACCATACGGAATCTTATCCAATGCAGCAACCATTTGCATATCGCAATCACCTTTTTTTGTTTTCCCACTTTTAGTTCGATCGTAACAAATGTCGTGATAAGCAGAAATTTCATCCACTTTATTATACGGTTTATCTATCCATTGCAATACTTCTCCTGTATTAGGATCATATTTCAGCTGATCCTGCAAAGGATTGTAAGGTCCCATATATTTATACTGACCTGGAGTGAATCCAGCTTTTGGTCTTGGTAGTTTCCCTATCAATGCGTGGATATCCACAGCACCACCATCCAAATCTTTTCGGTCGGTCTTGTATTTTCTGTTTGGTCGGACGGCCACACTCAGTTGGTTCATCATATCAGACGCTGTTTTTACTAGAAATGGTTTTGTTTTTTCCAACGCAAAATCCACTGCTTTTTTCTGTGCTTTTTTATTTCGTAGCAATTCACTTGCCCCGAATCTTCCCATTTCAACTGTTTTCTTTCCCAACCAAGGCAAAGCATGTGCCATACCCGTCAAAGCCAGTTCACCAAAGCCCCCCCCCTTGTGAGGGCAGACTCAGTTTCCCCGTACGAAGCTTGTCTTTTTGATTCCACAGGAAGCGCAGTGACAGAAAAACATCTTTCTTCCATTTTTTGCAGTGAAATACCCAGATGGTTTCACGCACCCTGTCACGCGTTTCTCTTTCAGACAGTATGATTCCATTTTCATTCGAAATATTCTTTTATGAACGTTTCATTTTTCATGGGGTCTTTCAAATCAAATACAGCTAGACAATCATAGAAAGACCTGCTATGAATCTCATTCAAGAAATACAGACAATAATAACCGCATCTAACTGACTCTAAAGCTTGAATGGGATGCCCTCCATTGAAAATATACGGCTTCTTCAACTTCCGAGCATATTCCACAAACTCAATTGGAGGCGGCAGGCAAAATGAATCGAAATAATAAATTAGATCTTTCTGCACAAATGTTGCAACCCAATGCGTCCCATTCCCAATTGAATCATCCAGATTGATGATGCAACAACCGGTTCTATGAATATGATCCGTTGAGTCTCTTGAAAAGATTCCTTTGAACGCTGGAATTTTCAGAAACTTCACCCAGTCCATAAGATCAAAATTTGACAAGAGGATATCTTTCCAAGGAGGTTTCATTCCACTTCGCTCCACTCCGCTTCGCTTCACAGAATTGCTCCTAGAACTGGGATGTTGTTGAATGGACTGTTGTCTCCTAATAGAAGTCCAGCTCCTTTCATTTGATTTTTTTTCCTTTTCCACGCCATTCCCCAATGAATGGAGGAGGTATGAATGGATAAAGCTGAGCGGAGCGAAGCTGAGCGGAGCGAAGACCACCTGGTTTTGGAGCCACTTGCAATGCCGCAGCAGCTTTCCCAGGAACTTATAGTCCTGAGCCAAATAATTTCGATGCCAGCTCAATAGCCATCGGGATTCCTATCGCGGCTAGTGTTCCAAGAAGTCCACCATTAATTTGTCGCTGTGTGGGTTTGAAATTTATTCCACTGCCCAGCTTAAGTCCCCTTTTAACAGAATCTAATTGGCTTTTAGTTAACTCTTTGACTCTCCCAAGTTGCGGAAGAAAGTTGAATGGCACGGCAATACCTTTTCCGAATATTTTATCAATCCCCAAGCTCCCCAAAGCACTCAACGCTCCAGTCGCAAGATGCGGGGCAACTTTTGAAACCCCCTTTGTTGCAAATGGAAGCAGCTTCGATCCCAGGGAAATCAATGAAGTCCAAAGGCTTCCATCCACAACTTTTCTGATTTGTGTTTTAGAGATTGACAATTCAACTCCCCGTCCCAAACTGATTGCTTTTTGAACTTTGTTTATTTGAGTCTTTGTCAACAACAGTTCATCTGACCCTTTCAATTCATTTCGCGAAAGTCTCAATGTTATGGAAGAGTTATTTTTCACAGCTTTTGCAAGCTTTGTTTTTTGCCCATCTGATAATTTCACACCATATGGAATATACCACGTCATTTCGATATTTTCAATATCGAAATAACTTTTAGGCTTTGATCAGAAGTTTGTTTGATGCTATATACAACTCAATTTCTTTTTCATGCAACACCAAGGCGTTCAATGTGTACTGTGTTGCATTTGCTCCATTCAATTCGTATCGGAAAGTCAGAGACACAGCCCCATCTTTCACATCATCTTCTTGGTTTCGGAGATCGAAGTAAAGCATTCCATAAAGATTTTTGAAATTTGCTCGGGTAATCAATGGTCCGCTCAAAACGTCATTATAAGCGGAATTGAATGCCATCAAAGCTCGATAAAGCCTAGATTCCTCATCAGTTGTCATTTCCAATTGAGGGTAATAAATTGAGTTGTTCAACTCCAGTTGGGCTCGACTGAAGTGCCGGTTGTTTGCTCCAATGCTGAATGTCGTGAATTTGAAGATATCATGTGTCTGGCTATTGTAAGATGCTGTTGGAACAACCCAAATCAACACATGTCGCGGCCTTCGAAGCCCCGTGGAAATGCGGAAGTAGCTATTCACAGCTGCTGTTTCTGCTATTTCATTGTGTTCTTTCAAATATGTCCACTTTTTCGGTTTTAGATAATCTTCAAGATATTGTTTCAAGCCTTTTCCGTTGAAAATGATTTTAGGGCACCACAATCTGAGTTTAGTGACAATTACTTTGGAATCTGGCGCAGCGCCTTTTCTGGAAATCAGATTGTTGTCATTTTCAAGTGCCAACACAAGACTTGTCTTTATATTTGGGTGAAGGTTATTTTTGAAAGCCGCGAAATAACTGTATTAATTCAGAGGAATTGATATTTTGTTGATATTCGCGGCATCAGTCAGAATTTTTCGTCTGGCAAAACCTTCATTATAACGAGCCTGAGCTGGTCGCGCTTCGGTTGTTCCTGTATCTGTATCAGGATAGAAGAACTGATCTTGCCCAACTGAATCGGCATAGGTTTTCGTGTATTTCAAGAGCGTCAATGCATTCGCTGATTCATTTGCTCTTGAGTTGTTATAGATGGTTTGCCCATTGCATTCTACTTTGATTGATTTTATGAACGTCAGGCCATTCGTTGTCGTGCAATCCTGATTACCGTTATTTGGCCCCGCGGTTATTCCAGTTGCACTGTCAGCTGTTGTAACAAGCTGAAAGTCAATCTCCAGATATGCATTGTACCAATCAATTGGGTTTGCCTCTGAGGAATTATCGACGTTGAAGCGATAATCGCTTTTTGTCTGCCTGTTGTCATTTGCAATGTTGCTATTGAGTGGTGTTTCTAGATCATAATATGTATATTCGTATCTTTTTACGAATTCCGGGTTTCTAAAATTGGCTGCCATTTTATTATATAGTTTTTTCTTTTCAGAGGAGGTCGTTATAAATATCTTTCACATATTGGAAATCCACATTTGGCTCACTTTGTTTTCTCAGAAGTTCCCCAATTTCTTTTCCTTTTGTTTCCGGGGCCACGCTCGGTTTCTTTGTTGTGAATTTATCATAAATTTTTTTCACCAATGACTTGTCCAGTCTTTTCTCCAACTTTCTCTGCTCCTTTTTCAACAAATTTTTCTACCGCCTTTGAAGCTAATTTTGAAGCTGTTTTTCCTGTTAATTTAGATGCGAGTTTCGATAAAACGTCAGGAAACCCGCCTCCACCCCACGTGTTTTCACCTGTATCAGGATCTCTTTCTCTTCTTTCATCCATTTTTAATTACCACAG
Source organism: Cladopsammia gracilis (assembly GCA_022457155.1). Lineage (NCBI taxonomy): Eukaryota > Metazoa > Cnidaria > Anthozoa > Scleractinia > Dendrophylliidae > Cladopsammia > Cladopsammia gracilis. The sequence goes on along the minus strand of JAJGOT010000561.1, from coordinate 388,983 downwards.
TCAAAGAAATATCAATATCATTCAAATCAACTTCTCGGTCTTCATCATCAGTAATGTAGAAGGTGACCTCAGAAATATACGGAGAGTTTATTTGATGCCACAAGTAATTTATTGGCGGATGAATTTCAAATGGCAATGATCTGGTTTTAGTGTTGGTTGAGAACGTGTAAAGCACATTTGACCTTTTCCCGGAGATAATTGAATCGCTCAAAAGACTGCATCTGAGATAGAGATTGTCAACACTGTTTGATATATTTGGAAAATTCGTTCCGTAGCCACTAGCTGTCAGTTTAGCTGCATCAAATCCCAACAAGACGTGAAAGTTTCCACTGTTTGCAAAATCAATTTGAAAGTTATATTGAAGTTGAATGAAAACTTTGAAAGTGGTCAAATCAAACAACACATTTATACCAGTTTTTCCAATGCTTTTGTGAATGAATTCGTTGATGTCTTCATAGTCATAAATTCCTGCAGGAAAGGTTATTGTTTTCCATGTCTTGCCCTTGTCTTTTGAAATCACCAACTTGTTGTTGCCCTATTTAGGCCTGATATTATGCCAGATTGCAGTCATGGAAAGATGATCCAAAGCCATATAGTGCGGTTTATTCTCTTCCAGTTGCAACTCTGGAGAAAACCGCGTTGTGAAATTCCCTGGTTTATTTTGTGGGTTTTGTTTTCTTGCATCAATTGATTTAAAGACAAGTACTCGATTTACATCCATTATTTTAAATACTTCTGATAAAGTTTTTCATGCATTGTTCTATCGATTGCTCCGATTCTCAAGAGTTCATCATTTATTTGGGAAAGATCATTCCTCAAGACAGGAGAATTGTTTCCAGCAGCCATTGAGCCAATCAAAATCTTCATCCGATCTGCCAGCTCTTCTGGCTTTTGATAGTAGACAACGCTGGATCCCACCATCCTTGATTTACCTGAGGATTTGTGAGGTGGCATATTTGATAGTGTGTTCAAATCGTTGAAAATCCTCACGGCATTCAAGGAATAGTTCTTTTTCGGGTTGAATCTTTTTGTTAGCAGGTCAATGAGTGATTTATCCGCATCTGCTTGATAGACCAGTTTCCCACCCGCGTAGCCATCTAATTTCATTTCATTGAAAAGTTTGGGGACATCAATGAGGAGCCCACCATAGTGATCGTTTTGAATCTTGAAGGCATTTCTTTTTGGCTGTTTGTATTTTCGAACGCCCGTTCCTTTTTTTTTGTATTTCGGCAAAGCTTGAATCATCCTTATTGTGGATAGGTAGTTATCAAATATTGGTCTTTCGACGTTTCTTTGTTGTTCTAATTCTTTAACTTTCTTCTCTTTTTTCGTCGGGGTGAGCCCTTTTTTGTTTTTAACCCCAGTTATTTGGTCACTTGTCTTTTTTCTTACTTTCTTTGCTTGTTGCTCAATTTTGACTAAGTCCTCTTCTGATACATCAAGTAGCGCATTAGGTTCTGGTAAACCGATCGAATTGATGAAGATTTAGTCTTCTGCGGAAAATATATTGTTCGGACTAACGGTTAACAGTTTTTCTTTCTCTTTGCCCGTCGCCCCAAGCTCCTCTTCACCTTCTCTGCCGGGTATTTGAGCCATCTCTTGGATGCCTTGAACCAAAGCAAGTTGATTTTGCCGGAGTTGCTCAATCACTGCATCTTGTTTGGTATCTGTCTTCTTCTGTTGCTCAAGCAAGGGTTCTCTGAGGGTTTTGAAATAATCACTCATGACAACATCCCGCCCTTTTTCTCGGTCTTTCATGTCATTCTTCACTTCTGTGACTGCTTTCGCAATCTGATATCCCTGTAGTTCGCGTTCGGCAAACTTCTTTATTCTTTCAAGATCCATTTTAAGTGTTGAAACAACATTTGTCTCCAAAGATAAATGTTGTTTCAACACTTAAAATGAAGATTCCAAATTATGATCGAAACGCGAGCGGAGCGAAGCCAGCGAACCGAAAGTACTGTGATTTCCTTGATGAAGATTTCCTAATGCTCATTGCGGGTCAAACCCGTTGCGGAAAAACAAACACGCTTATGCACATGTTGCGAAAACCTCTCGTCTTCTATGATAAAATTTATTTCTACTCTCCCAATCAACAGCAAGACAAAATCGTTGATCTACAAAAGTTGATGGAAGGTGTCAGCCAAAAAGTCCGGTATCCAGTTCTCGAAATTCTGGGGCCAGATGACATCATGAATACCTCAGATTATCCAAGCAACAATCGGAAAGTCGTCGTGTTTGATGACCTCATGAACTCATCCGATCGAATTCAAAAACAAATCGCCAATCATTGGACAGATGGAAGGCATCACGGAATCAGTCCAATTTATCTTTCCCAGTCCTATTATGATGTTCCACAAACGATTCGTTTGAATTGTTCACACATGCTCCTTTATCCACCAGCAACAAAAACTCACCTCGATCTCATTGCAAAGGAGAATTTGATTGACTCCCATCTTTTCAGCAGATTGAACCCATTCGAATTCCTTTTCCTTGACAAAGAAAAGAGAAGCGTTGCTAAAAACTTTGATGAACCTGTTTAAAATAGGAATATTCAACAATATAGAACGATACACAGGTGTTGATATGAGGGAATACATAAAAAATTTCAACAAACAAGTTCAACAAGGCGGTTTGAAATTAGACGTCAACAATAATTATGATATCCAACAAAAACGACTGGCTAATGTTGCCGAAGGAGTTGACAATGATGATGCGATTACAAAACATCAAGTTGACACGCTTGCAACGCAGTTGCGGGCAGATTCACTTCAGGTTGATGGTTCCTCGCATATGACTGGGGATCTTGATCTCAGGGGACAGAAGTTGGTCAACCCCGGGGAAATAGAAATGAATCGCAAACTGATCACAAATCTGGAAACTGATGAAGACAATGATTTGTCAGCGGTGAATATGATCACTCTGAAAAAATTCCACCCTGATGCTCCTGAACCAACGCATGAAGTCACGAAGGATATTGATTTGAAGACGTTGTTTTCTGTCAAGAATGCCAAACAACAAAACTCTAACAACACTCTAATGCCTTTCGAAGATATCCGGAACACGTTTCTCAGTCGCAAAGAAGAATTTTCGATGGAGGTTCAACTCGACATGAATCATCACAGCATCACTAACCTCAAAGACCCGAAGTTTGGGGGAGAAGCTGCAACTAAGAGTTATGTGGATGGGCAGACTGGAACAAAACTTTCCCTTTCAGGTGGAACAATGACTGGGGAGTTGAATATGAACACCTTTAAAATCACAAATCTGCCAACTCCAGAGGTAGGTGCTGATGCCGTTCCAAAACAATTTGTGGATGGTGCAATGAATCTGCAGAAGCAAGATCTGGAAGCCAAGATCACGAAATCCGCGGATGACTTGAAAACATTCGTGAATCAGTCTCATATCACGTCAACATCCCACCCGAAGGATGCATTCCGCTATCTGATGGAAGATGTGGATGAATCCAGTTCTGAGCATGATATGACAGTGACTGGAATAACGGATTTTTCAAGTTCACCGCATCTTTTCAATAAGAAGGCGTATGATTTGCAAATAACAAAAGACGACAGTAATCGACACTCTGGGAGACTTGGATTCAACATGTACCAACTTCCAGAGGGAGAATACACCGTGTGCATTGAATTCTTCCCCGCGTCAATGGATGGGGTTAGTGTTAATGTCGTGAGCACCAGCCTGAATATTAATCAACAATCAACAAAGAAGTTTTCCACTTATGCCAGATCCATCATCCACATGCATAAATGGAGGATCTCCCCACCTGAATATATCTATCTGGATCTGAAGTGGCAGGGAACCCCTGAATCAGCTGAAAAAGGAGATGCAAATCTGATCATATATGGTGTTGCTGGCTCACAGTCGGATGTTCCAAGTGCAGTCTTTGATGCTCCTTTTGTTTTCGAAGCAGGGAAGTCCGGCAGAGCCGAGATGATCATGCAAACGGATTTAGATATGAATGGGTA
>JAJGOT010000561.1:120000-380000 GCA_022457155.1 Cladopsammia gracilis | reverse complement strand
TATGTGAAAAAGAATTTGCAGTGAATGATAAACGAGTTCGAGACCACTGCCATTTCACTGGGAAATTCAGAGGAGCAGCTCATGAATCTTGCAATCTAAATTTCAAGAAACCAAAGTTCACCCCGGTGATTTTCCACAACTTGAACGGATATGACGCGCATCTCATTGTGAAGAGTTTGGGATTAAGTAAAGGGGATATCAGTTGCCTCCCAAATAATGAAGAGAAGTTCATTTCCTTCTCTAAGAAGCTAAAAATTGGGGAAATAGAACAAGGGGGGCTTAAACCACCTAAAATAATTTGGCATGAAATTCGGTTCTTGGATTCAGCTGCATTCATGGCAGCGCCTTTGGCAAAATTGGTGAAGAATCTAAGGGATGATGACTTCATTGAAACGAAAAAGGTGTTTGGGGAGAAGCGGGAGTTGTTCAAACGGAAAGGAATCTTCCCATATGAGTGGCTGGATTCAGTGGAGAAATTTAAGGAGAAAGAACTCCCTGAAAAAGAGGCCTTCTATTCGACTTTGAATGATGAAGGGGTGAGTGATGAAGACTTGGAACATGCAAAACTGGTTTGGGATGAGATGGGAATGGATAACATGGGAGACTTCCATGATGCCTATCTGAAGGCGGATGTCACTCTGTTAGCGGATGTCTTTCAAGAGTTCAGAAAAGTTTGCCGGACTCATTACAACTTAGATCCAGCTTGGTTCTTCAGTTCACCCGGTTTAGCATGGGATGCTGCTTTGAAGGAAAGTGAAGTTGAACTGGAATTGTTGACAGACCCAGAGATGCTGCTTTTCTTCGAGCGAGGAATTCGGGGAGGAGTTTCAACTATCTTCCACAGGAGAGCAAAGGCAAACAACAAGTTCATGGGTGATGACTTTGATGAAAACCAGCCGTCAAAGTATCTGGCTTATTGGGACGGGAATGGTTTGTATGCATGGGCAATGTCAAATCCATTGCCAGTTGGGAGCTTCCAGTGGATGAGTGAAGAAGAGTTGGAAAGATGGGGTGATGAAAGTTGCGTCCTGGAAGTGGATGTGGATATTCCCAAAGAGTTGCATGACCATTTCAATGACTTTCCAACGCTTCCAGAACGACTGATGATGGGAAAGACGGAGAAGCTGATTCCCAACTTGAGAAACAAGCGGAAAATGATTGTGCATCGCCGACTGCTGAAGCAAGCTTTGGAGTTGGGATGTGAGTTGAAGAAAGTAAGAAGAGGAGTGAAGTTCAAGGAAGAGTGCTGGTTGAAGTCATTCATTGACAAGAATGTCATCCTGCGACAACAGTCCAAAAATGCATTTGAGAAGGATTTCTTCAAGTTGATGAATAATGCGGTCTTTGGGAAAACGATGGAAAACATCAGGAAAAGGAAAGATGTACAGTTAGTGTGTCAGGGAAAGAAATTCTGCAAGTTAGTCGCCAAACCAAACTTTGAGCATTTCACCATCTTTGATGAAAATCTTGTGGGAGTTCATATGAAACGGACTAAGATGACATTTGACAAGCCAGTATATGTAGGGCAGGCGATATTGGATGTCTCGAAGAGTTTGATGTATGACTTCCATTATGGATATGTGAAGAAAAAATGGGAAAAGGCTCAGTTGTGTTTCACCGATACAGATTCGTTGCTATATGAGATTGAGACGGATGATTTGTTTGTGGATATAGCAAAGGATGTGCCAAAGCATTTTGACACGTCAGAGTTTAATGAATCACATCCCAGAGTTGTTGACGGAACGATAACGCGAATGAACAAGAAAGTATTGGTTTTGATGAAGGATGAAGCTTGTTGGGGAGTAATTGAAGAGTTTGTGGGATTGAGAGCAAAGTGTTATTCCTTCAAAGTGCATGGCGGAGGTGGGACAAAGAAATGTAAGGGTGTGAAGAAACGCGTTGTGAAGAAAGGAATCACTCATGACGACTATGTTGACTGCCTGGAAACGAAGAACCCACAGATGAGGGTTATGAATTGCATACGAAGTTCAAAACATGAAATCTTCACACAGAGAATTAACAAGACAGCTTTGAGTGCTGCTGATGATGAGAGATATGTGAAAGAAGATGGAATTAGCACATGGGCTTGGGGGCATTGGAGACTTGGAGAAACGAGACAACGCGATGTGAGTGAAGTGAGTGAGGAAAATAAAGAAGTGATTCAAAAAATGAATCAAAGAAGCGGAGCGGAGCGAAGTGAAGAAGAGATAAAAGCAGCAAAGCTTGAAAAGAAACGAAATCAAGTTACCCGCTACTTAAAACTTAGAGAAGGAATAGAGCATGTTGAGTTATGGGCTTTGGTAAGAAAATTTCATGTGGAGAAAGATGTTCTGATAAATGAAATGAATGTGAAAGTTTATGTGAAAGGATTGACTAGATATGCAACCTTGTAATGAGTGAGAATTGTTTACCTTCAGGTGGAGGTGAGTAGGAATGTGTTGAGTTAGTGGGTAATTTGTTTTGAACGTATTTCTGCTAGTGAATAATGTGCATTGATTTGGGGAAGTAGGAATATGTTGAGTTAGTGGGTAATTTCTTTTAAACGTATTTCTGCTAGTGAATAATGTGCATTGATTTAGGGAAGTAGGAATGTGTTGAATTAGTGCATTGATTTGGGAGAGTGGGAATGTGTTGAGTTGGTGGGTAATTTTTTGGTGTATTTATGCTTGATTGAGGGTAAGTTTTTGGGCGTATTTCTGCTGTGAGCCAGAACCGGCCTTTTCTATCTACTACTGTTTTCGCTTTTTGGCGATGATTTGAGGTCAGTTTTTTTTTTTCGCTTTTTGACGACTTAGATTGTGAAGAAAATATAATCATTGGTGGATAAGAAAGGTGGCGTTATGGTACCCAGAAAAATGGTTATAGAGAATATTGAATGTTTCCAAAATGAATTGGGCCGTGTTGACGTTTGGAGAATTAAAAATCCACAATCCAGAAGTTACACTTGGAGCCAAAAATCTCCACCTATTTTCTGTCGTTTAGATTACTGGCTGATATCAAACAACTTACAGGATTTTGTAAATACAACCGATCATTCCAGCTATAAAAACTGATCATGCAGCAATTGAGTTGAATTGAACCGACTCCAATCAAAACTTAAAGGGGCCCGGCTTCTGGAAAATGAACGTCTCTCTACTTGAAGATCCGAATTATCTGGAAGAATTAAAACAAAATATTCCACTTTGGAAAACAACAGGAAGCGAGAATGTATCAGACAAAAAGTGCATCTGGGATTGGATTAAGTATAATATTCGGAACCATGGTGTTTTGTTCTCGAAAAAGAAAGCCAAAGAAAGATCTGCAATGGAAAAAACTTACAACAAGTATACGAGGAAGCAACTAAAAAATTCGAACAGGACCCTTCCGACTCTAACCTAAATACTCTAATGAAGCAAAAGAAACTCCAGAAAGTTATTATGAGGAAAAAACAAGGGGTGTAATTATTCGCGCAAGGGCACCATGGCACGAGCATGGCGAGAGAAGTACAAAATATTTTCTAAATTTAGAGAAGCGTAATCACGTCAAAAAACATATAAGAAATAAGTGGTGTCATTACATCTGATCCTTTTGGGATACTGAACGAACGAAAACGTTTTTATCATCGCTTGTACCAATCAAACATAACAGATGAGGATAAAGAAAATGGAAACGAATTTTTAAATAATTTGAATATACCAAGATTATCGGAAGAACAAAAACAATCTTGTGAAGGAGAAATATTTGTTGAAGAAATTACAGCCATTCTTAACATTTTTGAGAGTAACAAATCTCCTGGTAATGATGGAATACCAATAGAATTTAACAACAGTTGCTGGGAATTAATTTGTGATCCATTTATGGAAAGTGTGAGGGAGTGTTTCAACCACGGCGAAATGTCTAGCTCTCAAAGAAAAGCAATTATAACTCTTATAGAAAAGCAACATAAAGATCGAACTCTAATTGAAAATTGGAGGCCAATCTCTCTTATTAACGTGGATGCAAAAATAATTTCAAAACTTATTGCTTTAAGATTAAAGAAAGTTTTACCGAATATCATACATCATAAGCAAACAGGTTATGTTGAAGATCGCTATATTGGTGAGACTATTCGATCAATTTTCGATATAATGGAATTTACAGACAGTAAGAATATTCCAGGTATCTTGATTTTCATTGACTTTAAAAAAGCTTTCGACTCTTTAGAATGGCATTATCTTTTTAGTTGCCTTGAGGTGTTTAATTTTGGCCCCAATTTTATAAATTGGGTCAAAATGTTTTATACAAATATTCAAAGCTGTGCAATGAATAATGGAATGACATCAGACTATTTTACTTTAGAACGTGGTGTGAGGCAGGGTGATCCCTTGTCCCCCTACCTCTTTATCTTAGCTGTTGAAAGCTTGGCAATCTCCATTCGTCAAAATGTTTATATCAAAGGAATGAAAATAGGAAATAATGAAGCCAAGCTATTGCAATACGCAGACTATACCACAGCAACCCTGTTTGATGAAGATTCTGCAAAAACGATATTTGAAGAACTAGAAGTATTCAAAAAATTCAGTGGGTTGGAGATAAATAGTTCTAAAACAGAAGGAATGTGGATTGGTTCGCTTTAAAGAAAAGACGAAAAACCGTTTGGTATTAAATGGCCAAGTGAACCCATTAAAGCTTTAGGAACCTTTTTTACATATGACCTATCATTATCATTACTTATTCCAAAACTAGTTTTTATATCTTCGGTTCTTTCACCTCCAAGTAAAATCATCAAACAAGTAAATAGTTTGATTTCTCCTTTTTATGGAATGGAAAGGATAAAGTAACAAGGCTCTCTTCTATAAATAGTTATGAAGACGGTGGCATTAAAATGACAGATATTGAAAGCTTGGTCAAAGCTGTACGATTAGCTTGGCTAAAACGTATTTTCAGCGATAACGAAAGTACGTGGAAATTCTACTTGTTACATCTCCTACGTAATGTTGGTGGTCTTTTGCTTTTTAAATGTAATTATGCAATGGACGATCTTTCAATTAACTCAGTTTTCTACAGAAAACTTTCAGACTGTTGCTTAGAATTTCGAAATCTCTTTTTAACTAATAAAGAACGGCTCTGTATAATTTGGAATAACAAAGATATAAGAATAGATGGAAAACCAGTTTTTTATAAATCTTATTATGACTCGGGGATACATATCATTAAAGATCTCTTGTTCAATCTCGACAATATAGAATCCTTTAATGTAATTAATAACATAGTTGAGAAAGCTAATTTTCTTACATGGACAGGTCTTAGGCACGCAATTCCCTCTTCTTTGAAAATAATAGAGTACACTACCTTATAGAAGAGTAAGAGTACCTACCTACACTATCTTAGGGTGTTCTGTAAATGACTGTCAATTTCTCTTTTATCAACATCATAAAGCATTAATACAAGCCTCATTCAGTAATTGCGCGGCTGTTTTTTGGCTGTAATGTATATAATCTGTGAAATCTTGACAATTGTAAGTATGTCTGTTATGGCGGTTGTTTAGAATGTAATTTTTTTCTTTTTAAGTAGTTCTTGGTAATTAAAGTAAAAATATAATAATAGTAATAATAATAATAATAATAATAATAATAATAATAATAATAAACTGTTTTCGCTTTTTGGCGATGATTTGAGGCCAGTACGACGATTTTGAGACCTGGTGTGCTCAAAAGTGAGATTTTGCCAAAACTTGCTCCGCACGGCCCCAAACGTGCGTTTTGTGCACTTTTCATAGAAATGCACTGTTTTCGTTTTTTGGCGATGATTTGAGGCCAGTACGACGACTTTGAGATCTGGTGTGCTCAAAAGTGAGATTTTGCCAAAACTTGCTCCGCACGGCCCCAAACATACCTTTTGTGCTTTTTTCATAGAAATGCACTGTTCTCGCTTTTTGGCGATGATTTAAGGCCTTGTTGTCAAAAGTGAGATTTTGACAAAACGTGCTGCGCATGGCCCCAAACGATCGTATTGTGCACTTTTCATAGAAATGCCACTGCTTTCCAGATTTGGCGATGATTTGAGGTAGGTACGACGATTTCCAGATCTGGTGTGCTCAAAACTGAGATTTTGCCAAAAGGTGCTCCGCACAGCCGGAAACGAACGTTTTGTGCACTTTTCATGGCAATGCCAATGATTTCGAGATTTTGTGGTGATTTGAGGCCAGAACGACGATTTTAAGATCTGGTGTGCTCCAAAGTCAGGTTACCAGAATTTGCCAAAACTTGCCAAAACTTGCTCTGCGCGGCCCCAAACGATCGTTTTGTGCACTTTTTATAGAAATTGCACTGTTTTCCAGATTTGGTAGTGATTTGAGGCTAAAACGACGTTTTCAGATCTGGTGTGCTCAAAAGTGAGATTTTGCCAAAACTTGCTCCGAACGGCCCCAAACGTGCGTTTTGTGCACTTTTCATAGAAATACACTGTTTTCGGTTTTTGGCGATGATTTGGGGCCAGTACGAAGATTTTGAGATCTTGTGTGCGGAAAAGTGAGATTTCGACAAAAGTTGTTCCGCACGGCCCCAAACGTGCGTTTTGTGCACTTTTCATAAGAATCGCGCTGTTTTCTCGATTTGGCGTAGATTTGAGAGCAGTACGACGATTTTGAGATCTAGTGCGTTCAAAAGTGAGATTTAGCCAAAACTTGCTCCGCACGGCAACAAACGTGGGATTTGTGCACTTTTCATGGAAATACCACTGTTTTCGCTTGGCGATGATTTGAGGCCATTACGACGATTTAAGATGGAAAAATAAATTGTTTGTTTGTCATAACTTATGAGACATTTGTTGGCTCCTAGGAGAAAATTACGGAGCTTCTTCGTCAATATTTCGGGCATTTTCGGTCTTAGCCGTCGCACTTCGTGAATACTGCTCGTAAAAGCATATTGATGACAAAATAAAGAAGTCCAACATTCTTCAATGGGCAGGCCTTCGGCAGTCCATACCGTCATCGTTAAAATTTAAACATCTGTCCCCACCTATAACTTCTCCATCTTTCTTGATCGACAATGGTATATTTGATGCGATGATAAAGAAGTCGAAAGATTACTATAAGTTACTGGTTAGGAACAAAGCACAACTTCCTAACATTGTTAATAAGCTGCAAAATGATTTTCTTATCTCAACTGAACAATTTAGACTAGTTTTCAAATTACCCCATTGTGTTGCACTTGAATCTTATGTTAAAGCCTTCCAGTATAAAGTACTTAATTCAATTCTTTACACCAACACCAAGTTATACAAAATAGGTTTCAGAACGAATGATTTATGTACTTTCTGTCAAACCCAATCGGAATCGCTATGTCACTTACTCTACTTATGCTCTCATTCCAAGAAGTTTTGGAATGATTTCGAATCCTATTGGTGCCTTCTCTCAAATCAGCAAGTTCACCTTACTCTACAAAATGTTTTGCTTGGAATAACAAATGTTACTAAAAGCTCTTTGCTTAGATTGCTAAACTACTTTATAATAATTGGGAAACTGTTTCTATGGGATTGTAGAAGAAATCAAATTCTTCCAAAGATTGAAGGATTCCGACACAAAATTGTAAGTAAATATGAAACGGAAAAATGCATAAGTAAGAAGGATTTTGTTAAAAAGAAATGGATACTTACCCCTTTTATTTCAGTTAATATAGTTGGTAATAAGTGATATAGCCGTAGAATGTATGTATTATCTAGTATATGTTTATCTGTTCACCCTATTGTCTGTATTGTTGTGTAATTTAAATGTCACATTGTATTGTTTTTTGTTTGTCAATAATGGCAGAATAAAAAAATAATGATGACAATGTCTCGCCGAAATGGCAAATTGTGGCTTAGCTTATTTCCACTTTATATCGCCAAATGGCACAAAATATACAACTTGGTTGGATAAAAATATTCCATAGTATAAGACAAAAGAAGTAGTTTAGAGATAAAGCGCAGGATTGCAAGGATTGAAGTGGATTACAGTTTAGCTGGAAATCAAAGTTGCCTTTGTTTCCTGGAGAGGCATTGTCAATCGTGACATTTATCTGAAACCAGAATGCGTACGTTATAACGGGTCAGTCTATTTTGAGCTGCTTTACTTCATTCCATTTGCTTAGTCAATGTTTTGTAAGATAGAAAGCTAAACGGTTTGCATGTCATAACTTATGAGTAAATTGTTGGCTCCCAGGAGAAAAATTACGGAGCCTCTTCCTTAATATTCGGGCATTTTCGGTTTTAGTCTCGCACTTCGTGAATACTCTTCGTAAATGCATAGTAATGACACTGTCCCGCCGCAATGGCAAAGTGTCGGTTAACTTATTTCCAAGTTATATCGGAAAATGGCACAAAATATACAACTTTGCTGGATAAAAGATCCTACAGTACAAAATAAAAATAGAAGATTAGAGATAAAGGGCAGGATTGCAAGGATTGAAGTGGATTACAGTTTAGATAGAAATCAAAGTGGCCTTTGTTTGCTGTGGAGGCAGTGTCAATCGTCGCATTTATCTAAAACCAAAATGCGCGCGTTATAACGGCTCAGTTTGTTTTGAGCTTCTTTACTTCGTTGCATTTGCTAAGTCAATGTTTGTAAGGTGGAAAAAAATTGTTTGTTTGTCATAACTTATGAGTCATTTGTTGGCTCCTAGGAGAAAAATCACGGAGTGTCTTCGTCAATATTTCGGGCATTTTCGGTTTAAGCCATCGCACTTCGTGAATACACTTCGTAAATGCATACTAATGACACTGTTCCGCCGAAATGGCAATTTGTGGCTTAGCTTATTTCCACTTTACATCGCCAAATGGCACAAAATATACAACTTTGTTAGATTTTAAAATATTCCATAGTACAAAATAAAAGTAGTCTTTTGGAGATAAAGCGCAGGATTGCAAGGATTGAAGTGGATTAAAGTTTTGCTGGAAATCAAAGTTGCCTTTGTTTGCTGTAGAGGCAGAGTCAATCGTCGCATTTATCTCAAACCAAAATGCGTGCGTTATAACGCCTCAGTTTATTTTGAGCTTCTTTACTTCGTTGCATTTGCTAGGTTAATGTTTGTAAGGTGGAAAAATAAATTGTTTGTTTGTCATAACTTAACAGTCATTTGTTGGCTCCTAGGAGAACAATTACGGAGCCTCTTCGTCAATATTTCGGGCATTTTCGGTTTTAGCCATCGCACTTCGTGAATAGTCTTCGTAAATGGATACTAATGTCGCTGTTCCGCCGAAATGGCAAAATGTCGCTTAACTTATTTCCACTTTACATCGACAAATGGCACAAAATATACAACTTAGTTGGATAAAAATATTCCATAGTACAAAATAAAAGTAGTCTTTTAGAGATAAAGCGCAGGATTTCAAGGATTGAAGTGGATTACAGTTTTGCTGGAAATCAAAGTTGCCTTTGTTTGCCGTAGAGGCAGTGTCAATCGTCGCATTTATCTGAAATCAAAATGCGTGCGTTATAACGGCTCAATCTATATTTAGTTGCTTTACTTCGTTCCATTTGCTTAGACAACGTTTGTAACGTAGAAAACTAAATTGCTTGTTTGTCATAACTTAGGAGATATTTGTTGGCTCCTAGGAGAAAAATTACGGAGCCTCTTTGTCAATATTTCGGGCATTATCGGTTTTAGCCGTCGCTCGCCGTGAATACTCTTCGTAAATGCATAGTAACGACACTGTCCCGCAAAAATGACAAAATGTCGCTTAGCTTATCTCCACGTTATATCGCCAAATTGCACAAAATATGCAACTTGGTTGGATAAAAATATTCCATAGTACAAAATAAAAGTAGTCTTTTAGAGATAAAGCGCAGGATTGCAAGGATTGAAGTGGATTACAGTTTTGCTGGAAATCAAAGCTGCCTTTGTTTGCTGTAGAGGCAGAGTCAATCGTCACATTTATCTGAAACCAAAATGCGTGCGTTATAACGGCTCAGTCTATTTGGAGCTGCTTTACTTCGTTCCATTTGCTTAGTCAATGTTTGTAAGATAAAAAGCTAAAAGGTTTGCTTGTCATAACTTATGGGTCATTTGTTGGCTCCTTTGCGAAAAATTACGAAGCTTCTTCGGCAATTTTTCGTTAATTTTCGGTTTTAGCCTCGCACTTCGTGAATACTCTTCGTAAATGCATATTGATGACAATGTCCCGCCGAAATGGCAAAATGTCGCTTAGCTTATTTCCACTTTATATCGCCAAATCGCACAAAATATACAACTTGGTTGAATAAAAATATCTCAAAGTACAAAACAAAAGAAGTAGTTTATTGCTAAATCGCAAGATTGCAAGGATTGAAGTGGACTACAGTTTAGCTGGAAATTAAGGTTTTCTTTGTTTGGTGGAGAGGCAGTGTCAATCGTGACATTTATCTGAAACCAGAATGCGTACGTTATAACGGCTCAGTCTATTTTGAGCTGCTTTACTTCATTCCATTTGTTTAGTCAATGTTTTGTAAGATAGAAAGCTAAACGGTTTGCATGTCATAACTTATGAGTAAATTGTTGGCTCCCAGGAGAAAAATTACGGAGCCTCTTCGTCCATGTTTCGTTAATTTTCGGTTTTAGCCTCGCACTTCGTAAATACTCTTCGTAAATGCATACTAATGACACTGTTCCGCCAAAATGGCAATTTGTGGCTTAGCTTATTTCCACTTTACATCGCCAAATGGCACAAAATATACAACTTGGTTGGATAAAAATATTCCATAGTACAAAATAAAAGTATTCTTTTAGAGATAAGGCGCAGGATTGCAAGGATTGAAGTGGATTACAGTTTAGATGGAAATCAAAGTTGCCTTTGTTTGCTGTAGAGGCAGTGTCAATCGTCGCATTTATCTGAAACCAAAATGCGTTTGTTATAACGGCTCTGTCTATATTAAGCTGCTTTACTTCGTTGCATTTGCTAAGTTAATGTTTGTAAGGTGGAAAAATAAATTGTTTGTTTGTCATAACTTATGAGTCATTTGTTGGCTGCTAGGAGAAACATTACGGAGCCTCTTCGTCAATATTAATTAGTTGTACATATTAAATTAAACATAATTTAAATTTTGTTTGTGCGTTCCTATTAAATTGTATTGTTTTTTATGTATTATTTAATATTTTCAATATTATTGTAGTTTATACCAGATGAAGAGCCATCTTTGTGGAAACGCTGATATTAAACCATTATTTTATTTATTGATTTATTTATTTCGGGCATTTTCGGTTTTAGCCATCGCACTTCGTGAATACTCTTCGTAAATGCATACTAATGAAACTGTTCCGCCGAAGTGGCAAATTGTCGCGTAACTTATTTCCACGTTATATCGACAAATGGCACAAAATATACAACTTGGTTGGATAAAAATATTCCATAGTACAAAACAAAAGTAGTCTTTTAGAGATAAAGCGCAGGATTGCAAGGATTGAAGTGGATTACAGTTTAGATGGAAATCAAAGTTGCCTTTGTTTGCTGTAGAGGCAGTGTCAATCGTCGCATTTATCTGAAACCAAAATGCGTTTGTTATAACGGCTCTGTCTATATTAAGCTGCTTTACTTCGTTGCATTTGCTAAGTTAATGTTTGTAAGGTGGAAAAATAAATT
Source organism: Cladopsammia gracilis (assembly GCA_022457155.1). NCBI lineage: Eukaryota > Metazoa > Cnidaria > Anthozoa > Scleractinia > Dendrophylliidae > Cladopsammia > Cladopsammia gracilis. Next base: position 368,450 of record JAJGOT010000561.1, on the reverse strand, counting down.
GTTTGTTTGTCATAACTTATGAGTCATTTGTTGGCTGCTAGGAGAAACATTACGGAGCCTCTTCGTCAATATTAATTAGTTGTACATATTAAATTAAACATAATTTAAATTTTGTTTGTGCGTTCCTATTAAATTGTATTGTTTTTTATGTATTATTTAATATTTTCAATATTATTGTAGTTTATACCAGATGAAGAGCCACCTTTGTGGAAACGCTGATATTAAACCATTATTTTATTTATTGATTTATTTATTTCGGGCATTTTCGGTTTTAGCCATCGCACTTCGTGAATACTCTTCGTAAATCCATACTAATAAAACTGTTCCGCCGAAGTTTCAAAATGTCGCGTAATTTATTTCCACGTTATATCGACAAATGGCACAAAATGTACAACTTAGTTGGATAAAAAGATCCTATAGTACAAAACAAATGTAGTCTTTAGAGATAAAGCGTAGGATTGCAAAGATTGAAGTGGATTACAGTTTAGCTTGATATCAAAGTTGCCCTTGTTTGCAGAAGAGGCATTGTCAATCGTGACATTTATCTGAAAGCAAAATGCGTGCGTTTTAACGGCTCAGTCTATTTTGGGCCGCTTTACTTTGTTGCATTTGCTTAGCTAATGTTTGTAAGATGGAAAAATCAATTAATTGTTTGTTATAACTTATGAGAAATTTGTTTGCTCGTACGAGAAAAATTACGGAGCCTCTTCGTAAATATTTCGGGAATTTTCGGTTTTAGCCATCGCACTTCGTGAATAGTCTTCGTAAATGCATACTGATGAGATTGTCCGACCAAAATGGCAAAATGTCGGGTCTTTCTGCATGTACCGGTATCCATGTTCTTCTATTGTCTTCTATTGTTTGTGAGGTATTGTATTTTTGGTCCTGTTTTGCATTTGTATTGTTGTCGTTCTTTGTTCCTTTTGTTTTACGTAATATGTGCTCCGGTAAATGCAGATTCTACCAAAATGTCGCTATGGTTATTTCCACGTTATATCACCAAATGGCACAAAATATACAACTTACTTAGATAAAAAGATCCTATAGTACAAAACAAATGTAGTCTTTTAGAGATAAAGCGCAGGATTGCAAGGATTGAAGTGGATTACAGTTTTGCTGGAAATCAAAGTTGCCTTTGTTTGCTGTAGAGGCAGTGTCAATCATTGCATTTATCTTAAATCAAAATGCGTGCGTTATAACGGCTCAGTCTATTTGGAGCTGCTTTACTTCGTTCCATTTGCTTAGTCAACGTTTGTAAGATAAAAAGCTAAAAGGTTTGCTTGTCATAACTTATGGGTCATTTGTTGGCTCCTTTGCGAAAAATTACGAAGCCTCTTCGGCAATTTTTCGTTAATTTTCGGTTTTAGCCTCGCACTTCGTGAATACTCTTCGTAAATGCATGTTGATAACAATGTATCGCCGAAATGGCAATTTGTGGCTTAGCTTATTTCCACTTTATATCGCCAAATGGCATAAAATATTTAACTTGGTTGGATAAAAATATTCCATAGTACAAAATAAAAGTAGTCTTTTAGAGATAAAGCGCAGGATTGCAAGGATTGAAGTGTATTACAGTTTAGCTTGATATCAAATTTGCCTTTGTTTGCAGGAGAGGCATTGTTAATCGTGACATTTATCTGAAATCAAAATGCGTGCGTTTTAACGGCTCAGTCTATTTTGGGCCGCTTTACTTTGTTGCATTTGCTTAGCTAATGTTTGTAAGATGGAAAAATCAATTGTTTGTTTGTTATAACTTATGAGCAATTTGTTCGCTCCTAGGAGAAAAATTACGGAGCCTCTTCGGCCATTTTTCGGGAATTTTCGGTTTTAGCCTCGCACTTCGTGAATACTCTTTGTAAATGCATAGTAATGACACTGTTCGGCCGTAGTGGCAAGTTTTGGCTAAGCTTATTTCCACTTTACATCGCCAAATGGCACAAAATATACAACTTGGTTGGATTGAAAGATTCCATAGTAGAAAATAAAAGTAGTCTTTTAGGTCTCAAAAATATGTTTTTTCTTAGCCATTTTCAATGATGTCATAATGACGTCACAATGAGACATCGACACTGTCAATCTACTAACCTTATAATTTTGTACTATCTGCTAAATTTGAAGTCTAAAGCGGTAATACTTTAGGAGTTATGATGGGGTACGTTTTAAGACATATCAGTGTCCGTACATGAAGCTGGTCATCACAGCAGGGACAAGCCATGGAGCGGTGAGTACACGCTCTTTTGTGCTCCGCATTTGTACTCTATTTAGACCTTTTTAAGACTATGCACGACCTAACCAACTATCAGAACTATGACATAAGGACCTAGTGCTACTCTAGGAAACTATTTTCCCAACCGAAAGTGTTTGCTTTTGCGTAGTCAGCAGTTTATCTTTAGATATTTAACCCTCCCCTCAAGAAATCACTTTATGGCTTTTAGAGACAAAGGACGAGGGTTTATCTATACTTTTATGATAGATGTAGTTGATACAGCAGGAAAGGAACACTTTGGTGTAAGTTTTGCGTGAATTCAGTACACGTCTGTACACGTTCAGTACACGTTTTGCGTAGTCAGCAGTTTATCTTTAGATATTTAACCCTCCCCTCAAGAAATCACTTTATGGCTTTTAGAGACAAAGGACGAGGGTTTATCTATACTTTTATGATAGATGTAGTTGATACAGCAGGAAAGGAACACTTTGGTGTAAGTTTTGCGTGAATTCATCATTGTGCTCAGGAGTAATTAATAACGGAATAATTAATTAGCTGCAAATTTCAGCCGTTAATAACATCGTCAGATCTTGTGTTTATGGCAGTGTTTATATCAATCGAGTTAGATCCCAAAGTGATCTAACCGTGTGGCTAAAGTCAAGGAAACAGCTCCTAAAATGTGCGAATTATTAACAGTTGAATTTTGTCCAATATGGCGGACCCAAAAGTGCGTCAAACATGCAAACGAGGCTATACTTTGAACGTTAATATCTCTGACGGGATTTATCACACTTCGTCAAATTCGCAGGATATATACAACGACTTTAATAGTATTTGCCAATACACTCGACGTTATTATCGGCATCAACGGTTTGTTTCTAGCCTTGTTTACAAGTTTTTCAAACATGGACACGAGGCTACAACTTGATCGTTAATATCTCTGAGGGGATTACATCAAACAAATACAAATTTGCAGGATATATAGCATGACTTTAATACTATCTGCGAATACACGGTTTTAATATCGGCTCAACCTTATGCTTCTAGTTCAAAACCTCGTACACATGTGAAAACACCTCAACAGAAGCTAATATAATATAATATAATATAATATGATATCATATGATATGACATGACATGACATGACATGATATGATATGATATGATATAATATGATATGATATGATATGATATAATAGAATATAATATCATGCTTGTAATGGTGATGAAGCAGCGAAGGATGTCTTGAAGGTAAAAAGACAGAGTACCGTACAACAAGGACAAAGACATTAACTGGAACACGTTTCGCTCCGATTATCGCCACTGTGCAGTTCTCTACCAAGCAGCGGATGCTTTGGGCCTTGAAATGCTACAAAGGTGCGCCTAACGGGCCTTGGGGTGCATGTCCTGGATCTCTCAGCAACGAGATATTGATGACCTAGCCACGAGGGTGCTACAAAGGTGCGCCAAACGGGCCTTGGGGTTCATGTCGATGATCTCTCAGCAATGAGAGATTGATGACCAAGCCTCAAGAGCCCTTGACACTGAGACATTATATGGAATGTACAAGTTAACGCTAGACTGTGCGCCAGAAAAGTTTCACTTAAACGAAGATCAAACAGGTGGCGATGCAGATAAGGACATTGAGAGAGTCGAGGTAGAGAAGAAGTCCAGGAAAAGAAAAGCCACACCAACAGACAGTGAGAGCGACTACGAGCCTGTAAAGCAGACAAAGGAGAAAACAGCAAGTGCCCTTGCAACAGACAGCGAGAGCGATTTCCAAGCGCCCGTAAAGAAAACGAAAAACAAAACAGCAAGTCCCCTGAGGAGCGATGACGAAGCGCCCGTAAAGAAAACGAGAAAGGAAAGCAGCAAGTCCCCTGAAGAGCGACAGCGAGCAGAAGAAAAGAAGCCATCATAACGAGAGGATGTGTAGGATAACAGGCTGCTTCTTCTACGGCTACAACCTTCAACGTCATATACAGATGCACGTCAGAAAGGGCGGCATAGAAGAGGAAGACATTCCCCGTTTGATGTAGCTCATTTGAGGCCAGTACGACGATTTTGAGATCTGTGTGCTCAAAAGTGAGATTTTGCCAAAAATTTCTCCGCATGGCCCCAAACGTGCAATTTGTGCACTTTTAATAGAAATGCACTGACTTCGCTTTTTGGTCATGATTTCAGGACAGTACGACGATTTTGAGATCCAGTGTGCTAAAAAGTGAGATTTTGGCAAAACTTGCTCCGCACGGCCCGAAACGTACGTTTAGTTCATTTTTCATGAAAATGCACTGTTTTCGCATTTTTGCGATGATTTGATGCCAGGACGACGATTTTGACATCTCGTTAGCTCAAAAGTGATATTTTGCCAAAACTTGCTCCGCACGGCCCGAAACGGACGTTTTGTGCATTTTTCATAGAAATGCACTGTTTTCGCTTTTTTGCGATGATTTGAGGCCAGAACGACGATTTTGAGATCTGGTGAGCTCAAAAATGAGATTGTGCCAAAACTTGCTCCGTACGGCCCGAAACGTACGTTTTATGCATTTTTCATAGAAATCGCTGTTGTCGTTGTTTCGCGATGATTTGAGGTCAGGACGACGATTTTGAGATGTGGTAAGCCCAAAAGTGAGATTTTGGCAAAAATTGCTCCGCACGGCCCGAAACGTACGTTTTGTGCATTTTTCATAGAAATGCACTGTTTTCGCTTTTTTGCAATGAATTGAGTTCAGGACGACGATTTTGAGATCTGGTGAGCTCAAAAGTGAGGTTTTGGCAAAACTTGCTCTGCACGGCCCGAAACGTACGTTCTGTTCATTTTTCATAGAAATGCACTGTTTTCGCGTTTTGGCGATGATTTGAGTCCAGTGCGACGATTTTGAGATGTGGTGTGCTCAAAAGTATGATTTTGCCAAAACTTGCTCCGCACGGCCCCAAACGTGCGTTTTGTGCACTTTTCATAGAAATGCTTTGTTTTCGCTTTTTGGCGATGATTTGAGGTCAGGACGACGATTTTGAGATCTGGTGAGCTCAAAAGTGAGATTTTGGCAAAACTTGCTCCGAACGGCCCGAAACGTACGTTTTGTTCATTTTTCATAGAAATGCACTGTTTTCGCTTTTTGGCGATGATTTCAGACCAGAACGACGATTTTGAAATCTGGTGAGCTCGAAAGTGAGATTTTGCCAAAACTTGCTCTGTGCGACCCGAAACGTACCTTTTGTGCATTTTTCATAGAAATGCACTGTTGTCGCTTTTTTGCGATGATTTGAGGTCAGGACGACGATTTTGAGATCTGGTGAGCTCAAAAGTGAGATTTTGCCAAAACGTGCTCCGCAAGGCCCGAAACGTACGTTTTGTGCATCTTTCATAGAAATGCACTGTTGTCGCTTTTTTGCGATGATTTGAGGTCAGGACGACGATTTTGAGATCTGGTGAGCTCAAAAGTGAGATTTTGCCAAAACGTGCTCCGCACGGTCCGAAACGCACGTTTTGTGCATTTTTCATAGAAATGCACTGTTTCCGCTTTTTTGCGATGATTTGAGGTCAGTACGACGATTTTGAGATCTGGTGAGCTCAAAAGTGAGATTTTGCCAAAACGCACGTTTTGTGCATTTTTCATAGAAATGCACTGTTTCCGCTTTTTTGCGATGATTTGAGGTCAGTACGACGATTTTGAGATCTGGTGAGCTCAAAAGTGAGATTTTGCCAAAACGTGCTCCGCACGGTCCGAAACGCACGTTTTGTGCATTTTTCATAGAAATGCACTGTTTCCGCTTTTTTGCGATGATTTGAGGTCAGTACGACGATTTTGAGATCTGGTGAGCTCAAAAGTGAGATTTTGCCAAAACTTGCCCCGCGTGCGTTTTGTGCGTTTTTCGTAGAAGTGCACTGTTAGTAGATAGAAAAGGCCGGTTTTGGCTCACAGCAGAAATACGCCCAAAAACTTACCCTCAATCAAGCATAAATACACAAAAAAATTACCCACCAACTCAACACATTCCCACTCTCCCAAATCAATGCACTAACTCAACACATTCCTACTTCCCTAAATCAATGCACATTATTCACTAGCAGAAATACGTTCAAAACAAATTACCCACTAACTCAACACATTCCTACTTCCCCAAATCAATGCACATTATTCACTAGCAGAAATACGTTCAAAACAAATTACCTAATCAACTCGTGTGGATTTTCATTCCTTCATGGAAAAAAGGAAAGAAAAGAAAATGTCTGATTCCGAAGAAGAAGAAATTGATGGCACTCCTGAAATTATTCAAGAAACATATACAACAGGCGTTCTCACAAAAATCCCAGACTAGAACATTTCAAAAATATCATCCGCAAAAATCAGGGATAGAACCACATTCCACTCAAAGATCTCGAATTTTATCAAAAAGAAATTCTTTCCCAAATTCCCCGTGGCGAAGTCACAAGAAAAAAGGTCAGGCAGTTTGTCAAAGCTTCCAAATGGAAAAAAGTCAATGGCAACGATCATGAAATTTTCAATCACGTAACAAATCGCGATGGGAATGATTCTGAGCATCTTGAAAAGTTCCTCATTGATGATTTTAAATATTTTTCACTTGAATATGATGATCTTCATCTAAACAGAAAAAAGTTTCTTAATTTCAATCAAGTTCTTTTCTCCCTTGCGAAAAAGAATGGTTTTAGCCCCAATGAAGATGATTTGAAGCTTCTTGTTCTCCCATCAAAAAGGGGAAATGAAAAACTCAAGAAAAAACTCAAAACCCAATGAATATGACTGCCAACGCATTCATATTTCTTCAACATCACTCAATGGAATCCACGAATTGAATCTGTCATCATATCCTTTCCATTTCACAAGTGCTTCTCCACTCTCTTCATCTCGTTCTAACACTTCTTCAATCCGGAAGACATCTTGCTCGGTGCGTTGGAGTCCTTGTGTATAGAAGGAACCTGTCACTTCTTCTCCCAACAAGTCTTCCAATTTATACGTCACTGGTTTCGTATGCATCACTTCCTTCACCACAAACACTTCTTCAGTCCAGTTGGGGGTGAAACCTTTATCGAAAACTTTTTGCTTGAACTTTGTGATTCTCACTCTGTCTCCAACTTTGAATTTTGCCACGCCACGTTTCACCCAGAGTTGGTCCTCAAAGAGATTTGCGAAAACTTGTCTCTCATTCTTTTTCAAACTTGCTTCCACTGGAGTCATGCCAATGCTTGAATGTTTGGTGTTGTTATAATTATCCACTATCTTTTCCAACCGATCAAAATAAACTGTGTTATTCCTAGCACTAAACATTTTCCAGATCCGGTTTTTGATTGTTCTGTTCCATCTTTCAACCACAGATGATTTTTCTTCATTTTGAGTTGAATAGAGTTCCACGTCATTTTCACCCATCAAAGTCTGAACAGTTTTGTTCCAAAACTCTTTTCCTTTGTCAACCCAAATCATCTTTGGTTTTCGTTCCTTGAAGATGTTCCCAAACGCATCAGCAACTGACTCTCCTCGTTTATTCATCAAGGGGCGGATCCATCCATATTTGGAGAAGACATCGATAACCATCAACAAATATCGAATGTCTTCATTCCATTCAGCATATTTTCCCATTTCAACCAAATCTGCTGCCCATATTTCATCAATCCCTTTCACAAACACTCTTCGCTTTGGAAACTTTCTTCTGACTGGTTTGTGTAACTCATTTGCTAGATTTTGAGCCCAGTCGTCACTCAAAATCTCTTCCCGTTTTTTGGCACACCCAATCCAAATTTTTGTTTCGTATTGATCAGAAATCTTGCTGTTTGTCCCCATTTAGGCATTTCACCATACGGAATCTTATCCAATGCAGCAACCATTTGCCTATCGCAATCACCTTTGTTTGTTTTCCCACTTTTAGTTCGATCGTAACAAATGTCGTGATAAGCAGAAATTTCATCCACTTTATTATACGGTTTATCTATCCATTGCAATACTTCTCCTGTATCAGGATCATATTTCAGCTGATCCTGCAAAGGATTGTAAGGTCCCATATATTTATACTGACCTGGAGTGAATCCAGATTTTGGTCTTGGTAGTTTCCCTATCAATGCGTGGATATCCACAGCACCTCCATCCAAATCTTTTCGGTCGGTCTTGTATTTTCTGTTTGGTCGGACGGCCACACTCAGTTGGTTCATCATATCAGACGCTGTTTTTACTAGAAATGGTTTTGTTTTTTCCAACGCAAAATCCACTGCTTTTTTCTGTGCTTTTTTATTTCGTAGCAATTCACTTGCCCTGAATCTTCCCATTTCAACTGTTTTCTTTCCCAACCAAGGCAAAGCATGTGCCATACCCGTCAAAGCCGGTTCACCAAAGCCCCCACCTTGTGAGGGCAGACTCAGTTTCCCCGTACGAAGCTTGTCTTTTTGATTCCACAGGAAGCGCAGTGACAGAAAAACATCTTTCTTCCATTTTTTGCAGTGAAATACCCAGATGGTTTCACGCACCCTGTCACGCGTTTCTCTTTCACACAGTATGACTCCATTTTCATTCGAAATATTCTTTTATGAACGTTTCATTTTTCATGGGGTCTTTCAAATCAAATACAGCTAGACAATCATAGAAAGACCTGCTATGAATTTCATTCAAGAAATACAGACAATAATAACCGCATCTAACTGACTCTAAAGCTTGAATGGGATGCCCTCCATTGAAAATATACGGCTTCTTCAACTTCCGAGCATATTCCACAAACTCAATTGGAGGCGGCAGGCAAAATGAATCGAAATAATAAATTATCTCTTTCTGCACAAATGTTGCAACCCAATGCGTCCCATTCCCAATTGAATCATCCAGATTGATGATGCAACAACCGGTTCTATGAATATGATCCGTTTAGTCTCTTGAAAAGATTCCTTTGAACGCTGGAATTTTCAGAAACTTCACCCAGTCCATAAGATCAAAATTTGACAAGGGGATATCTTTCCAAGGAGGTTTCATTCCACTTCGCTCCACTCCGCTTCGCTTCACAGAATTGCTCCTAGAACTGGGATGCTGTTGAATGGACTGTTGTCTCCTAATAGAAGTCCAGCTCCTTTCATTTGATTTTTTTTCCTTTTCCACGCCATTCCCCAATGAATGGAGGAGGTATGAATGGATAAAGCTGAGCGGAGCGAAGCTGAGCGGAGCGAAGCTGAGCGGAGCGAAGACCACCTGGTTTTGGAGCCACTTGCAATCCCGCAGCAGCTTTCCCAGGAACTTGCAATCCTGACCCGAATAATTTCGATGCCAGCTCAATAGCCATCGGGATTCCTATCGCGGCTAATGTTCCAAGAAGTCCACCATTAATTTGTCGCTGTGTGGGTTTGAAATTTATTCCACTGCCCAGCTTAAGTCCTCTTTTAACAGAATCTAATTGGCTTTTAGTTAACTCTTTGACTCTCCCAAGTTGCGGAAGAAAGTTGAATGGCACGGCAATACCTTTTCCGAATATTTTATCAATCCCCAAGCTCCCCAAAGCACTCAACGCTCCAGTCGCAAGATGCGGGGCAACTTTTGAAACCCTCTTTGTTGCAAATGGAAGCAGCTTCGATCCCAGGGAAATCAATGAAGTCCAAAGGCTTCCACCCAGAACTTTTCTGATTTGTGTTTTAGAGATTGACAATTCAACTCCCCGTCCCAAACTGATTGCTTTTTGAACTTTGTTTATTTGAGTCTTTGTCAACAACAGTTCATCTGACCCTTTCAATTCATTTCGCGAAAGTCTCAATGTTATGGAAGAGTTATTTTTCACAGCTTTTGCAAGCTTTGTTTTTTGCCCATCTGATAATTTCACACCATATGGAATATACGACGTCATTTCGATATTTTCAATATCGAAATAACTTTTAGGCTTTGATCAGAAGTTTGTTTGATGCTGTATACAACTCAATTTCTTTTTCATGCAACACCAAGGCGTTCAATGTGTACTGTGTTGCATTTGCTCCATTCAATTCGTATCGGAAAGTCAGAGACACAGCCCCATCTTTCACATCATCTTCTTGGTTTCGGAGATCGAAGTAAAGCATTCCATAAAGATTTTTGAAATTTGCTCGGGTAATCAATGGTCCGCTCAAAACGTCATTATAAGCGGAATTGAATGCCATCAAAGCTCGATAAAGCCTAGATTCCTCATCAGTTGTCATTTCCAATTGAGGGTAATAAATTGAGTTGTTCAACTCCAGTTGGGCTCGACTGAAGTGCCGGTTGTTTGCTCCAATGCTGAATGTCGTGAATTTGAAGATATCATGTGTCTGGCTATTGTAAGATGCTGTTGGAACAACCCAAATCAACACATGTCGCGGCCTTCGAAGCCCCGTGGAAATGCGGAAGTAGCTATTCACAGCTGCTGTTTCTGCTATTTCATTGTGTTCTTTCAAATATGTCCACTTTTTCGGTTTTAGATAATCTTCAAGATATTGTTTCAAGCCTTTTCCGTTGAAAATGATTTTAGGGCACCACAATCTGAGTTTAGTGACAATTACTTTGGAATCTGGTGCAGCGCCTTTTCTGGAAATCAGATTGTTGTCATTTTCAAGTGCCAACACAAGACTTGTCTTTATATTTGGGTGAAGGTTATTTTTGAAAGCCGCGAAATAACTGTATAAATTCAGAGGAATTGATATTTTGTTGATATTCGCGGCATCAGTCAGAATTTTTCGTCTGGCAAAACCTTCATTATAACGAGCCTGAGCTGGTCGCGAGCTGGATATCCCCTGACAGGCACACTTGCAATCAAATAGATCATGTGTTAATCAACAGGAGATTTAGAACATCCGTGTTGGATACAAGGGTCATTAGATCAGCCGATATCGCCAGCGACCACCAACTTGTCTGCAGCAGATTGAGATTGAAGCTAAGAGCAGCTCCCAACGGACACGCAATTAGAAGGGCGAGATATGATACTTCGAAACTAGAAAACGATGGGTGTAGAAGGCAATTTCGTTTGGAGCTAAGGAACAGGTTTGAGATGTTGAAGAATGAAGGACCAGAAGACAGTATGGACGACAACCTGGAGGCTGAATTGGAGAAAGCTAATGATATCTTAGAGAAAGCTTACAACACGACAGCAAAGAAAGTCTTAGGATTTAAGAAAAAGAAAGTTAAACCATGGATCAGTAAAGAATCGTGGGATCTTATTGAGCAAAGGAAAGCTATAAAACTGAAACTTGATGGAACAAACTCGGAGAGACTGAAGGAAAAGAGGCGAGCTGAATATAAAGCCAAAGATAGCGAAGTGAAGAGGCAAATACGCAGGGACAAGAGAAACTGGTCAGAAGGAATAGCAAATGAAGCTGAGGAAGCAGCCAACAATCAGCAGATGAAGACTCTCTACAATCTAACCAAAGTCCTCTGCAATGACAAACCAAAGCAAAGCGCCGCAGTCAACGATAAGAATGGAAACGCCCTAACCAGCAGTGAAGACAGAAAGAAACGATGGAGAGAACATTTCGCGGAAGTACTCAATAGGGAAGAACCAGCTGACCCGATCAATGAAGGAGATTGTGAACAACAGGACATAGCGGACATTGACACCGGACCTGTGAGTAAAGCTGAGATAAGGAAAGCAATCAAGAGTCTTAAGAATGGTAAAGCCCCGGGCGAAGATATGATAACAGCAGAGCTACTGAAAGTAGACCTTGAATTTACAACGGGCAGAGTCAAAGAACTTGTAGACACAATATGGAACCTGGAAAAGGTCTCCCGGAAATGGAAGAGGGGTCTAATTGTTAAAATACCGAAGAAAGGAAACTTAAAGGAGTGTAAAAACTGGCGGGGGGTAACCCTGCTACCGGTTGTTAGCAAGATATTAGGGAGGATCGTTATTGACCGCATCCGGGCTGGGATCGACCACAGGCTCCGTAAAGAACAAGCTGGATTTAGATCAGGTAGAGGGACGACAGAACAAATTTTTATATTACGCAACATCTTGGAACAAGTGAATGAGTGGCAAGCAACTCTCTATGTTAATTTCGTGGATTTTGAGAAGGCGTTTGACTCAGTGCATAGGAATGGTTTATGGGTGATAATGAAACAGTATGGTATCCCACAGAAAATCACCAACATAGTTAAAGCGCTGTATGATGGCTTTGAGTGCGCTGTTGTGGAAGAGGAAACAACCCCAGAATGGTTTGATATAAAGACTGGTGTCAAGCAAGGATGCACGATGTCTGGCTTTCTTTTCCTGCTCGTCATAGACTGGACAATGAGGCATACTGTGAGGGACGAAGGAACTGGACTGAGATGGAAATTTACATCCAAACTTGAAGACCTCGATTTTGCTGATGATGTGGCCTTAATTTCATCAACACAAAGGCATGTACAGCTAAAGACAGACAGGCTAGTGGAAAGTGCTGAGAGGACAGGCCTTCGGGTAAACGTAGGGAAGTGCAAAGTCATGAGAGTGAATGCAAGAAATAACGAAGCCATCACAGTGAATGGTCAGGCGTTGGAAGATGTAGAGAAATTTGTCTATCTAGGAGCCACTGTATGTAAGCAAGGAGGGGGCGATGAGGACATTAAAGCTAGGCTAGGGAAAGCGAGAGAAGCATTTGTGAAACTGAACAGAGTATGGAATTCCAACAGTGTGACGAAGAAAACAAAGATCAAGTTATACAAGACGCTGGTTAAACCCGTTTTAATGTATGGATGCGAGACATGGAAAATGAATGAAGGTGATGCACAAAAGATCAATGTGTTCCAAAATCGTTGCCTGAGGAGGATATTGAAGATCAAATGGCAGGATAAGGTTACTAACAAGGAGCTACTGGAAAGGGCAAACGTAGACAGGCTGAGCGAGGAAGTAAAAAGAAGGAGATGGCGTTTCATTGGACACATCCTTAGAAAACATCCGGATAACGACTGTGTTACAGCCCTGACATGGGCTCCTGAGGGGAAGAGAAGGAGAGGTCGGCCAAAAACAACCTGGCGGCGCACAGTAGAGAGAGAGAGGACAAAAGCAGGGTGGCAGTCCTGGTGTGAGGTGCGAACCGCCGCACAAGACAGGCTTCAGTGGAAAACCCATGTGCAGGCCCTGTGCGCCTCATTGGCGCAATAGGCCTAGATGATGATGATGAGCTGGTCGCGCTTCGGTTGTTCCTGTATCTGTATCAGGATAGAAGAACTGATCTTGCCCAACTGAATCGGCATAGGTTTTCGTGTATTTCAAGAGCGTCAAAGCATTCGCTGATTCATTTGCTCTTGAGTTGTTATAGATGGTTTGCCCATTGCATTCTACTTTGATTGATTTTATGAACGTCAGGCCATTCGTTGTCGTGCAATCCTGATTACCGTTATTTGGCCCCGCGGTTATTCCAGTTGCACTGTCAGCTGTTGTAACAAGCTGAAAGTCAACCTCCAGATATGCATTGTACCAATCAATTGGGTTTGCCTCTGAGGAATTATCGACGTTGAAGCGATAATCGCTTTTTGTCTGCCTGTTGTCATTTGCAATGTTGCTATTGAGTGGTGTTTCTAGATCATAATATGTATATTCGTATCTTTTTACGAATTCCGGGTTTCTAAAATTGGCTGCCATTTTATTATATAGTTTTTTCTTTTCAGAGGAGGTCGTTATAAACATCTTTCACATATTGGAAATCCACATTTGGCTCACTTTGTTTTCTCAGAAGTTCCCCAATTTCTTTTCCTTTTGTTTCCGGGGCCACGCTCGGTTTCTTTGTTGTGAATTTATCATAAATTTTTTCACCAATGACTTGTCCAGTCTTTTCTCCAACTTTCTCTGCTCCTTTTTCAACTAATTTTTCTACCGCCATTGAAGCTAATTTTGAAGCTGTTTTTCCTGTTAATTTAGATGCGAGTTTCGATAAAACGTCAGGAAACCCGCCTCCACCCCACGTGTTTTCACCTGTATCAGGATCTCTTTCTCTTCTTTCATCCATTTTTAATTACCACAGTCAAAGAAATATCAATATCATTCAAATCAACTTCTCGGTCTTCATCATCAGTAATGTAGAAGGTGACCTCAGAAATATACGGAGAGTTTATTTGATGCCACAAGTAATTTATTGGCGGATGAATTTCAAATGGCAATGATCTGGTTTTAGTGTTGGTTGAGAACGTGTAAAGCACATTTGACCTTTTCCCGGATATAATTGAATCGCTCAAAAGACTGCATCTGAGATAGAGATTGTCAACACTGTTTGATATATTTGGAAAATTCGTTCCGTAGCCACTAGCTGTCAGTTTAGCTGCATCAAATCCCAACAAGACGTGAAAGTTTCCACTGTTTGCAAAATCAATTTGAAAGTTATATTGAAGTTGAATGAAAACTTTGAAAGTGGTCAAATCAAACAACACATTTATACCAGTTTTTCCAATGCTTTTGTGAATGAATTCGTTGATGTCTTCATAGTCATAAATTCCTGCAGGAAAGGTTATTGTTTTCCATGTCTTGCCCTTGTCTTTTGAAATCACCAACTTGTTGTCGCCGTATTTAGGCCCGATATTATGCCATCTTGCAGTCATGGAAAGATGATCCAAAGCCATATAGTGCGGTTTATTCTCTTCCAGTTGCAACTCTGGAGAAAACCGCGTTGTGAAATTCCCTGGTTTATTTTGTGGGTTTTGTTTTCTTGCATCAATTGATTTAAAGACAAGTACTCGATTTACATCCATTATTTTAAATACTTCTGATAAAGTTTTACATGCATTCATCTATCGATTGCTCCGATTCTCAAGAGTTCGTCATTTATTTGGGAAAGATCATTCCTCAAGACAGGAGAATTGTTTCCAGCAGCCATTGAGCCAATCAAAATCTTCATCCGATCTGCCAGCTCTTCTGGCTTTTGATAGAAGACAACGCTGGATCCCACCATCCTTGATTTACTTGAGGATTTGTGAGGTGGCATATTTGATAGTGTGTTCAAATCGTTGAAAATCCTCACGGCATTCAAGGAATAGTTCTTTTTCGGGTTGAATCTTTTTGTTAGCAGGTCAATGAGTGATTTATCCGCATCTGCTTGATAGACCAGTTTCCCACCCGCGTAGCCATCTAATTTCATTTCATTGAAAAGTTTGGGGACATCAATGAGGAGCCCACCATAGTGATCGTTTTGAATCTTGACGGCATTTCTTTTTGGCTGTTTGTATTTTCGAACGCCCGTTCCTGTTTTTTTGTATTTCGGCAAAGCTTGAATCATCCTTATTGTGGATAGGTAGTTATCAAATATTGGTCTTTCGACGTTTCTTTGTTGTTCTAATTCTTTAACTTTCTTCTCTTATTTCGTCGGGGTGAGCCCTTTTTTGTTTTTAACCCCAGTTATTTGGTCACTTGTCTTTTTTCTTACTTTCTTTGCTTGTTGCTCAATTTTGACTAAGTCCTCTTCTGATACATCAAGTAGCGCATTAGGTTCTGGTAAACCGATCGAATTGATGAAGATTAAGTCTTCTGCGGAAAATATATTGTTCGGACTAACGGTTAACAGTTTTTCTTTCTCTTTGCCCGTCGCCCCAAGCTGCTCTTCACCTTCTCTGCCGGGTATTTGAGCCATCTCTTGGATGCCTTGAACCAAAGCAAGTTGATTTTGCCGGAGTTGCTCAATCACTGCATCTTGTTTGGTATCTGTCTTCTTCTGTTGCTCAAGCAAGGGTTCTCTGAGGGTTTTGAAATAATCACTCATGACAACATCCCGCCCTTTTTCTCGGTCTTTCATTTCATTCTTCACCTCTGTGACTGCTTTCGCAATCTGATATCCCTGTAGTTCGCGTTCGGCAAACTTCTTTATTCTTTCAAGATCCATTTTAAGTGTTGAAACAACATTTATCTCCAAAGATAAATGTTGTTTCAACACTTAAAATGAAGATTCCAAATTATGATCGAAACGCGAGCGGAGCGAAGCCAGCGAACCGAAAGTACTGTGATTTCCTTGATGAAGATTTCCGAATGCTCATTGCGGGTCAAACCCGTTGCGGAAAAACAAACACGCTTATGCACATGTTGCGAAAACCTCTCGTCTTCTATGATAAAATTTATTTCTACTCTCCCAATCAACAGCAAGACAAAATCGTTGATCTACAAAAGTTGATGGAAGGTGTCAGCCAAAAAGTCCGGTATCCAGTTCTCGAAATTCTGGGGCCAGATGACATCATGAATACCTCAGATTATCCAAGCAACAATCGGAAAGTCGTCGTGTTTGATGACCTCATAAACTCATCTGATCGAATTCAAAAACAAATCGCTAATCATTGGACAGATGGAAGGCATCACAGAATCAGCCCAATTTATCTTTCCCAGTCCTATTATGATGTTCCACAAAAGATTCGTTTGAATTGTTCACACATGCTGCTTTATCCACCAGCAGCAAAAACTCACCTCGATCTCATTGCAAAGGAGAATTTGATTGACTCCCATCTTTTCAGCAGATTGAACCCATTCGAATTCATTTTCCTTGACAAAGAAAAGAGAAGCGTTGCTAAAAACTTTAATGAACCTGTTTAAAATGGGAATATTCAACAATATAGAACGATACACAGGTGTTGATATGAGGGAATACATAAAAAATCTCAACAAACAAGTTCAACAAGGCGGTTTGAAATTAGACTTCAACAATAATTATGATATCCAACAAAAACGACTGGCTAATGTTGCCGAAGGAGTTGACAATGATGACGCGATTACAAAACATCAAGTTGACACGCTTGCAACGCAGTTGCGGGCAGATTCACTTCAGGTTGATGGTTCCTCGCATATGACTGGGGATCTTGATCTCAGGGGACAGAAGTTGGTCAACTCCGGGGAAATAGAAATGAATCGCAAACTGATCACAAATCTGGAAACTGATGAAGACAATGATTTGTCAGCGGTGAATATGATCACTCTGAAAAAATTCCACCCTGATGCTCCTGAACCAACGCATGAAGTCACGAAGGATATTGATTTGAAGACGTTGTTTTCTGTCAAGAATGCCAAACAACATGATTTCTCGTTTTATCGCACAAACTACAACACTCTAATGCCTTTCGAAGATATCCGGAACACGTTTCTCAGTCGCAAAGAAGAATTTCCGATGGAGGCTCAACTCGACATGAATCATCACAGCATCACTAACCTCAAAGACCCGAAGTTTGGGGGAGAAGCTGCAACTAAGAGTTATGTGGATGGGCAGACTGGAACAAAACTTTCCCTTTCAGGTGGAACAATGACTGGGGAGTTGAATATGAACACCTTTAAAATCACAAATCTGCCAACTCCAGAGGTAGGTGCTGATGCCGTTCCAAAACAATTTGTGGATGGTGCAATGAATCTGCAGAAGCAAGATCTGGAAGCCAAGATCACGAAATCCGCGGATGACTTGAAAACATTCGTGAATCAGTCTCATATCACGTCAACATCCCACCCGAAGGACGCATTCCGTTATCTGATGGAAGATGTGGATGAATCCAGTTCTGAGCATGATATGACAGTGACTGGAATAACGGATTTTTCAAGTTCACCGCATCTTTTCAATAAGAAGGCGTATGATTTGCAAATAACAAAAGACGACAGTAATCGACACTCTGGGAGACTTGGATTCAACATGTACCAACTTCCAGAGGGAGAATACACCGTGTGCATTGAATTCTTCCCCGCGTCAATGGATGGGGTTAGTGTTAATGTCGTGAGCACCAACCTGAATATTAATCAACAATCAACAAAGAAGTTTTCCACTTATGCCAGATCCATCATCCACATGCATAAATGGAGGATCTCCCCACCTGAATATATCTATCTGGATCTGAAGTGGCAGGGAACCCCTGAATCAGCTGAAAAAGGAGATGCAAATCTGATCATATATGGTGTTGCTGTCTCACAGTCGGATGTTCCAAGTGCAGTCTTTGATGCTCCTTTTGTTTTCGAAGCAGGGAAGTCCGGCAGAGCCGAGATGGTCATGCAAACGGATTTAGATATGAATGGGCACCAACTGCTTGGAACCAGAGTCGTTGTGGAAACCGGGGCTTATCGCTTTGCAGCGAATCAGGTTTTTTTTCTATTTGTTGGGTCTAATTTTCTTTTCTTCCCAATTAAAACAAAGCTGATTGAAGCCGGTATCTTTTATCAAGATCAGAAAAAACACCAAGATTGGATCTTTCTTTGACAATGACTGTAAAAGGGCGGAAGCAAACGTTGACTTGGAATGGACGGCGTGGGCCAAGTTTCAAATATGATCTGGGAGATGGAGTTGCCATCCCAGCGATGACTTCATTCAATTTTTCTCCTCAAAGTGGGTTGAAGATTGACCCAAATGCTTGGGTCTTTCTTTCTCTTGTGTTTGTGATTTTTTTATTTTCCCACCCAAAATGAAGCGGAAACAAAGCATCTTTGGTTTCAACCACATCAACCCATGCAGTGGGGAAGAAAAACTGACCGAGATCAAGCAACTCTTCCGATTCTATCACAAAAGATATTGGTGTTTGAAAAGAGCTCACAAACATTTCAAGAGAATGAACCTGCTCGTGAATTTGACATCTTCCGCTCTTGTTGCGATTGGAACGATCGCGAGGGCAGCAACAATGAATCCCATCGTTTTGGGAGTGATTTCAGGTGCAGGATTGGTCGTCAAAACAGGGAATGAAATGAAGAAATATGGAAACAAAATTGACATGGCGAAGTTCGCGTTCACCACCTATGAAAAAACACTGACTGAGTTGCGTTTTGCCTTGAGGAGTGGAAAATTTGATCGAAGTGAATTCCTTCCTTCAATGGAAGCGGTGGATGGAATTGTGATTGATTTGGGGTTGGATTTGGAGACGTTTGAGAGAAAATATGATTTGCTGTTTGAATGATTCAGCAGAGCTGGATTCATCACCTTTGGTGAGGAATCAATCTTCATCTTCAAATGGAGCGATAAAATCATCTTCAAATGGAGCGATAAAATCATCTTCAAATGACTCTGCATCGGATTCATCTTCACTCTCACCGTTCGTCTCACGCAGGCTGCGCCGCCGCTCCGCTTCCTCTTCCTCAATCGCAACTACCCCATAATCCTCCACAAGACGGGGCAATACCCTGTCGTAGGAGTATCTATAAGGATCCTCCATGCGAATGCCTTCCACAACATCACTATTATCAAATCCTGTGAGTATATTCATATCATGGCATGCCTCAACACGATGCTTGCGTTCTTGCTCTGTAAGCCATGAATGATCCCATTCCTCATCCAACTTAAAATCAGCTTTCATTTCTTGAAAATGTTGGTCGAACTCAGCTAGTTTTTCAGCAACTTTCCTATCGAACTCAGCGCGTTTTGCTTCTTTCAGTCGTTCTTCCTCCCAATGTGGTGGGTCTAAAGACTTATTAGCAGCCGCACATAATTGTGAATAGCTATCTTCGGGAATGATAGCATTTTCAGACTCTTTTCGCTTCTCATAATCTTCACGGCGTTTCATCTCCTTCCACCTTTCGTGTGCTTCTTTCCTTCCAAAGAATTCGCGGCGAGATTCTAGAATGTCTCCACCATATTTCTGATTTGTCAACTCAAACGCTTCTCGCAGTTTTCTTTCCTTTGCATCAAACTTTTCACGCTTTTCCTTTTCACTTCTTGGGGCATGACGCCATTCCTTAAACATTGCGGATTAAACTTATGCGTTTCTTTTCTTAGCTGATCTTGGTTTGCTTTTCGTTTCTCTTGCATTGCTGTCTTATATTTTTCATATCTTATAAGTTCTTCGCGGTGATGCTTTTCTTGCAGTTGTTGTATCTTTTCTCGTCTTGTTAGCTCCATTTTATTTCCAAAAGGTCTAGATGTTAGCAGGCAGGTTATAATTTTAAGAAAAACGACAAAACGTTTTAGTTTGAAAAACATGTTTCGACAGCAACTTCTGTCATCTTCAGTTAATTAATAGTGTACAAAGCGTTGACAGTGAATATATAAGTGGAAACAAATGTTAATTATGCTAGTAACAACAATGTAAATAAAAGCGTGACAATGTGAGAATTATAAGGATAGTTTCAAATTTACATGATGTAATTGTTGATTCAAAGACGGTTTTTCTCTATGAATATGAAAAGCCTCTTTTATCTTAAGTTGGAAACTCGTAGAAGCGTGATCTAAAATATGAAAGCAATCTTGTGAACACAAGGTACGGCAATGTTCAGAATTCAGTAGATGTTTGAAAATGTGCGAGGTCCTGTCATTGACTAAGTGCTCACGTACGCGTGTGGAAAAATGCCGGGTTGTTTCGCCGACATAACAGGCATTACAGCCCGCACATACAAACTTATAAACCACACGCGAACGAAGCCCGTCAGGGACAGGGTCTTTCACGCTAAACATGTTGCCTATCTTAAAGGAAGAAAAAACTAATTTTATATCCAAATCATTACAATAGTGCTTGATAAAGTGACGAATCTTTTTCTGAGTAACGACAGAAAAATGGCCTGTATAGGGCAGCTTAAAGTAAAATGTAGAGTGGGAAGAGAATCCCGGGGACAATGATTACTTAGATCACGCTTCTACGAGTTTCCAACTTAAGATAAAAGAGGCTTTTCATATTCATAGAGAAAAACCGTCTTTGAATCAACAATTACATCATGTAAATTTGAAACTATCCTTATAATTCTCACATTGTCACGCTTTTATTTACATTGTTGTTACTAGCATAATTAACATTTGTTTCCACTTATATATTCACTGTCAACGCTTTGTACACTATTAATTAACTGAAGATGACAGAAGTTGCTGTCGAAACATGTTTTTCAAACTAAAACGTTTTGTCGTTTTTCCATTTTATTTGGTGGGAAAAAAAATAAAAAAAACTTTGAAAAAATAATCCCAAGTAAAATGGACCTGAAAGACTTGAAAATAAATGAAATCAAAACCGAAGCACCGACAATGAAAACCACCAACCATCCATTTGTGGAAATTCCTATCCGGTTCAAAGAACGACCTATCACCCTCCAACTGACCAAATGTTGTTTCAAAATATTTCAAAATGAAAACGGATTTTCCCTGGCGATCAACCTAGATCAATCTCCTCCTGAACTCAAAGAAAAGTTTCAAGAGATCCAAGAACAAATCAGAAAGTTAGCCATGGAAAACCAGCCTGCAGTTAGGAAACTGAATTGGCGATTTGGAAAATACTCAGCCAATGATTTCAACTTGATCAAAACGGATCGAAGTGAGATGGAAAAAGTTTGGGGAAAGTTGTGGACAACCACGAAAGGAAACATCTCTGTCCCATTCTCAAAATTCGGTGAAGGAGAAGTTGGAACAAGAAAGTCCGTTCGGTTTCATCCCCATGATCATATTGGAGAAAAACTGACAGGGCATGTGATCTTTCGAATTTCCCGCATCTTTTGTGGAAATTGCCAATCCATCACATGTTCAATCAATTCAGCTTTTGTGTCAAAATTCCATGGCAGCTTTTCAGCGTTTGATAACTTTGAAAATAATGAGAAGGAGTGGTAAGTTTTTCATTTCTTGGAAATGAAAAGATGGTTCAGCGGGGCCTTTTCCTGAGTTTTGCATGCAGTCGTTTTTGCCGCAACTTGTCAATGAAGATTTGTAAGTCATCCCGCATCCATGTGATTTTGTGAGAAAGTTCTTGTGCGTCAAGGAAATGATTCTTCTTCTTGAGGACTTGGTTGAAGAAAACCGTTTGGGAGATGTTGAATTTTGCAAAGACATCCTCAATATTGAAAAAATCAACATCATCAATCTTTATAACTGGCCCCACATCAATCTCTTTCTGAATGTTGAAAACTTTGTTGTCGGATTTTCTTGTGAAAACTGGGTTGGTAATTTGCCTCTTAAGAACATTCACGATGCCTGAAGCTGAAATTCCGGTTGCAGCCGATGCTTCCCGATATGTGAAAAAAACTTGCTTCTCTTTTCCTTCTTCTTGAATCGAAAACTTCATTTTATTTGGATTTTTATTTTTTCAAATAAAATGGTGACCTTTGAAAGAGTTGAGATCGTTCGCGAAATCATCCGGGTTGCGCGGATGGTCCCGATTGAAAAAAGATGATTTGATTTTGTTTTTGGTTGAAAATCTTTGGTCGGGGGGAGGAAGAGGGGATCAACCAAAAATGAACAAAGCAGCTCGTTTGAGAATTCGGAAAAACAAAAATGTCAACCCCCTGGATGTTGAAAATGAACAAATTGATGTCCCTATTCTAGTTCCAGAACGAAGAACAATTCCTCCCAAAGAAATTCCTTCAGTCATTCAACAACAAACGGAAACGATTTCTGATTGGTTGAATTGGTTGGAAAATGCTCAGATTGTGAAGCAGCCTGATCCTGAGATTGATGACTTGAGAAGACGACTTGAAAGTTTGCGAACTATAGAAAGAGCTTCTGCCTTCAGGGGATTTGCGAAAGAAATTATAATCCCAGGGCGACTGGGAGAACTGCCAAGACAATTCTTCCAAAGGGTGAGGCCGCAAATAGGAGCGCTTATTCGTCAACACACGATGACTAAAGTCAAACTAATTATGAATTGCCTGATGGCTAGAACAGTTTTGGCAACTGGGGAAGTGGCTGAAGAAGAAGCCAACTTTCACTCTCGGGTCATGACAAATCTTGAAGGAACTGACAAATTGGAAGCTGTTGACACGATGACTGACCGAGTAATGGAGAACATGGCGACTTTCCAAATGAGGGGATCCAATTGGAGGTTTGTGAGAGCGAGAGAGTTGGTCATTCCCTTCGCAACCTTTCAACCTCTGCGTGGGAGTTCATGGATGAAACTTCCATCAGGATTGATGAATAAGAAAGCTGTGGTGAACATGAAGAATGAAGATGAGATGTGTTTCAAGTGGTGTGTGACAAGAGCCCTCAATCCAGTTGATAAAAATGCAGAAAGAATCTCAATCGAATTGAGAGAACAAAGCAGAGAGTTGGATTGGAATGGTTTGTCATTCCCAACACCTTTGAGTGACATTGGGAAGTTTGAAAGAAGGAATTTGGGACTGGCAGTGAATGTGTTTGGTTATGAAGGTGGAACTGTCTTTCCTTTGAGAATTTCTGAGAAAGCAGGACAAAACATTGACTTGTTGTGGTTAAAGAAGGTTGATGAGGATAGAAAGGAGAAAACGCACTTCTGTTGGATAAAGAACCTCAGTCGACTTCTCTCAAATCAAGTTTCAAATCATGAAAAAGCACTTGTGTTTTGCCGAACGTGTTTGAATCACTTTCCCGATAATGATAAGTTGAAACGGCATGAAGAGTTTTGTTCCCAGTTTGAAGCAGTGAAGATTGTCATGCCAGCAGAAGGGAGTGTTGTGCAGTTCAAAAACTACCACCGAAAGATGAAATTTCCATTTGTGATATACGCTGATTTTGAAGTGAGACAACTTCCAATTTCTTCTGTTCAGCCGCTAGGTGAGAACTCTTTCACAGAAATGTTTCAAAAACACGTGGCTTGTTCATTTGCGTTTCATATAGTGTGAGACTTTGTGAAGAGAGATCCTGTCTTGTCCCGAGCAGATAGTGATGAAGAGGATGTTGGGAAGAAGTTTGTTGAGGAATTGAGCCGGTTTGTGTTGGGTGTGCAAGAGGAGGTGAAATTCCCTAAGAGGATGATCTTTAGCCTAAACGAACGAAAACAGTTTGAGGAAGCCAGCTGCTGTTGGATATGTGAAAAAGAATTTGCAGTGAATGATAAACGAGTTCGAGACCACTGCCATTTCACTGGGAAATTCAGAGGAGCAGCTCATGAATCTTGCAATCTAAATTTCAAGAAACCAAAGTTCACCCCGGTGATTTTCCACAACTTGAAAGGATATGACGCGCATCTCATTGTGAAGAGTTTGGGATTAAGTAAAGTGGATATCAGTTGCCTCCCAAATAATGAAGAGAAGTTCATTTCCTTCTCTAAGAAGCTAAAAATTGGGGAAATAGAACAAGGGGGGCTTAAACCACCTAAAATAATTTGGCATAAAATTCGGTTCTTGGATTCTGCTGCATTCATGGCAGCGCCTTTGGGAAAATTGGTGAAGAATCTAAGGGATGATGACTTCATTGAAACGAAAAAGGTGTTTGGGGAGAAGTGGGAGTTGTTCAAACGGAAAAGAATCTTCCCATATGAGTGGCTGGATTCAGTGGAGAAATTTAAGGAGAAAGAACTCCCTGAAAAAGAGGCCTTCTATTTGACTTTGAATGATGAAGGGGTGAGTGATGAAGACTTGGAACATGCAAAACTGGTTTGGGATGAGATGGGAATGGATAACATGGGAGACTTCCATGATGCCTATCTGAAGGCGGATGTCACTCTGTTAGCGGATGTCTTTCAAGAGTTCAGAAAAGTTTGCCGGACTCATTACAACTTAGATCCAGCTTGGTTCTTCACTTCACCCGGTTTAGCACGGGATGCTGCTTTGAAGGAAAGTGAAGTTGAACTGGAATTGTTGACAGACCCAGAGATGCTGCTTTTCTTCGAGCGAGGAATTCGGGGAGGAGTTTCAACTATCTTCCACAGGAGAGCAAAGGCAAACAACAAGTTCATGGGTGATGACTTTGATGAAAACCAGCCGTCAAAGTATCTGGCTTATTGGGACGCGAATGGTTTGTATGCATGGGCAATGTCAAATCCATTGCCAGTTGGGAGCTTCCAGTGGATGAGTGAAGAAGAGTTGGAAAGATGGGGTGATGAAAGTTGCGTCCTGGAAGTGGATGTGGATATTCCCAAAGAGTTGCATGACCATTTCAATGACTTTCCACCGCTTCCAGAATGACTGATGATGGGAAAGACGGAGAAGCTGATTCCCAACTTGAGAAACAAGCGGAAAATGATTGTGCATCGCCGACTGCTGAAGCAAGCTTTGGAGTTGGGATGTGAGTTGAAGAAAGTACGAAGAGGAGTGAAGTTCAGGGAAGAGTGCTGGTTGAAGTCATTCATTGACAAGAATGTCATCCTGCGACAACAGTCCAAAAATGCATTTGAGAAGGATTTCTTCAAGTTGATGAATAATGCGGTCTTTGGGAAAACGATGGAAAACAACAGGAAAAGGAAAGATGTGCAGTTAGTGTGTCAGGGAAAGGAATTCTGCAAGTTAGTCGCCAAACCAAACTTTGAGCATTTCACCATCTTTGATGAAAATCTTGTGGGAGTTCATATGAAACGGACTAAGATGACATTTGACAAGCCAGTATATGTAGGGTAGGCGATATTGGATGTCTCGAAGAGTTTGATGTATGACTTCCATTATGGATATGTGAAGAAAAAAATGGGAAAAGGCTCAGTTGTGTTTCACCGATACAGATTCGTTGCTATATGAGATTGAGACGGATGATTTGTTTGTGGATATAGCAAAGGATGTGCCAAAGCATTTTGACACGTCAGAGTTTGATGAATCACATCCCAGAGTTGTTGACGGAACGATAACGCGAATGAACAAGAAAGTATTGGGTTTGATGAGTATTGGGTCAGACTATTTTACTTTAGAACGTGGTGTGAGGCAGGGTAATCCCTTGTCCCCCTACCTCCTTATCTTAGCTGTTGAAAGCTTGGCAATCTCCATTCGTCAAAATGTTGATATCAAAGGAATTAAAATAGGAAATTATGAAGCCAAGCTATTGCAATACGCAGACGATAGATACCACAGCAACCCTGTCTGATGAAAATTCTGCAAAAACGCTATTTGAAGAACTAGAAGTATTTAAAAACTTCAGTGGGTTAGAGATAAATAGTTCTAAAACAGAAGGAATGTGGATCGGTTCGCTTAAAAGAAAAGACGAAAAACCGTTTGGTATTAAATGGCCAAGTGAACCCATTAAAGCTTTAGGAACCTTTTTTACATATGACCTATCATTATTTTACGAAAAAAACTTTCAAGAGAAGGTTGACAGCATAAAGCAGCTGACAAATATATGGTCATCTAGAGGACTGTCCATTTATGGTAAAGTAACTATAATCAAATCATTACTTCTTCCAAAACTAGTTTTTATATCTTCGGTTCTTTCACCTCCAAGTAAAATCATCAAACAAGTAGACAGCTTGATTTTCTCCTTTTTATGGAATGGAAAGGATAAAGTAACAAGGCTCTCTTCAATAAACAGTTTTGAAGACGGTGGCATTAAAATGACAGATA
Source organism: Cladopsammia gracilis (assembly GCA_022457155.1). NCBI lineage: Eukaryota > Metazoa > Cnidaria > Anthozoa > Scleractinia > Dendrophylliidae > Cladopsammia > Cladopsammia gracilis. The sequence goes on along the minus strand of JAJGOT010000561.1, from coordinate 342,205 downwards.
TTGAAAGCTTGGTCAAAGCTGTACGATTAGCTTGGCTAAAACGTATTATCAGCGATAACGAAAGTACGTGGAAATTCTACTTGTTGCATCTCCTACGTAATGTTGGTGGTCTTTTGGTTTTTAAATGTAATTATGCAATTGACTATCTTTCAATTAACTCAGTTTTCTACAGAGAACTTTCAGAATGTTGCTTAGAATTTCGAAATCTCTTTTTAGCTAATAAAAAACGGCTCTGTGTAATTTGGAATAACAAAGGTATAAGAATAGATGCAAAAAACAGTTTTTTATAAATCTTATTATGACTCGGGGATACGTATCATTAAAGATCTCTTGTTCAATCTCGACAATATAGAATCCTTTAATGTAATTAATAACATAGTTGAGAAAGCTAATTTTCTTACCTGGACAGGTCTTAGGCGCGCAATTCCGTCTTCTTTGAAAATAATAGAGTACTCTACCTTTACAGATAATACTTATTTTATAAAGGGAAATGAGATTTTTGACATAGTGGAAAGGAAAACGAAAGACTATTATTCTTTAATAATATCAAATAAAGCACAATTACCTAGTAATGCAAAGAATTTAAAACATGATTTTGGCTTATCTGACGAAGACTTAAAAATTGCTTACAACCTTCCCCACTTAACAGCAGAGGAGCCTTACGTTAAATCTTTTCAATATAAAGTTTTAAATTCAATACTTTACATCAATGCAAAACTTTTTAAAATTGGATATCTCCAGCATGACAAATGTACTTTCTGCAAGACTGAACAGGAAACATTATGTCACTTTCTCTTTTACTGTCTACACTCACATGTGTTGTGGAAAAATGTTGAACAGTATTATTTAACAATAACAAAGGAATTTCACGGGTTGCGTTTACGAGAGGGTATAATTGGAATAACAATGTCAAAATGTCCCTTGTTAAATTATCTGATATTAATTGGTAAATTGTATTTATGGGATTGCAGAAAGAAACAGGTACTTCCAAACATCGAAGGTTTCAAATTTAAAGTAAGAATTAAATACCAAGTTCAAAAATATATTTCCACTAAGAATAATAAACTAGAAACCTTTTATGAAAAATGGCCAAAAGACGTTTCCCCCCTTTAATTAAGTTCGTGTGTATGCTTTTGTGTGTATTTTTGTGTGTGTTTTTGTTTTATCTTAGGGTGTTCTGTAAATGACTGTCAATTTCTCTTTTATCAACATCATTAAGCATTAATACAAGCCTCATTCAGCAATTGCGCGGCTGTTTTTTGGCTGTAATGTATATAATCTGTGAAATCTTGACAATTGTAAGTATGTCTGCTATGGCGGTTGTTTAGAATGTAATTTTTTTCTTTTTAAGTAGTTCTTGGTAATTAAAGTAAAAATATAATAATAATAATAATAATAATAATAATCATAATAATAATAATAATAATAATAATAAACTGTTTTCGCTTTTTGGCGATGATTTGAGGCCAGTACGACGATTTTGAGATCTGGTGTGCTCAAAAGTGAGATTTTGCCAAAACTTGCTCCGCACGGCCCCAAACGTGCGTTTTGTGCACTTTTCATAGAAATGCACTGTTTTCGTTTTTTGGCGATGATTTGAGGCCAGTACGACGACTTTGAGATCTGATGTGCTCAAAAGTGAGATTTTGCCAAAACTTGCTCCGCACGGCCCCAAACATACCTTTTGTGCTTTTTATCTCGTTAATGCGCATGCGCATTAAGCGAGATTTCGGAGTCGAGTACGAAAAGGGACAAAAGTTGTTAACAAAATTTTGTGGACTTTTGTCCGGGGGGGTTTCTTGTCCCTTCTTTATAGAAGCTATATTAGGGCATTGAGGATATGGTTGGTTAAACCGGTTAGGATTTCAAGAAAGGCGTCACATACTGCCACTAAAATTTTTGGGGAGCACCCCCGGACCTATTGTTAATTTCCCAAGGGTATTGGGATGTCAGAACTTGTGATGAACTTGTCATATCTCACATTACATTACCGCAAAGGTATTAAGTCCTTCTTTAAGTTTCGATATCTCACGTTACCTATCAGTTTCAATCATTTGTCGTAAAGCCATTGAAGCTGCTTTAGAAGGGATGCGTTTTCTTGGGAAACGCAGTTTGAGAATTTCACGGTGTATTTTTACGAATGGAGACGTTTTAAGAAAGTTAAATGGGACAGAAAAGTTTGTGTTTTAATATGAGCGATATGGCAGAGCAAAATAGCATGAACTTTGCGTTTTTTGAGGAGCACCCCCGGACCTATTGTTAATTTCCCTAGGGTATTGGGATGTCATGAACTTGTCATAATTATCTCACGCTACGTCACCACAAAGGTATTACAGTTCTTATTTAGTTTCGATATCTCACGTTACCTATGGTATCAATAATCTTTCAAATTTCAAATCATTGCCATTAATAGATTTAGGTACATGGTAGAATGTATTGACGGTGATAAAAATTGCGCTTTGATTATGCAATAGTATGCAAGGGACCTCGTGATTTTGCAGACTTCGTCAAACTATTTCTTGTTTGCTGCAATTCTCTCTACAGTTCTATTCGTATACAAGTAAAATTTTGTTGTTGACAAAGCAAGCATTTTAACAACCATTTTATAAGCGATCTGAGCGTTTCAATTCAAGACAGACATTGGAACTTATTATTACGGACTTAATTGAGAAGATATTATTTGAGTGCCAATACGAAGAAAATATCAAGAAGTGGTTAGGATTTTATCGGATACACCGCCACTAAAATTTTTGGGGAGTACTCCCGGACCTATGTTAATTTCCCTAGGGAATTGGCATGTCATAATTTTTTTTTAAGTTTTGATATATAGCGTTACATATCAATCTTTCAAATTTGTTTTTACGTGGATGTGTCCGAGACGGCATTGATCTTCAAAGGTTCAAGAAATTTGTGTTTTTCTTGTCAATCATATGTCGTAAAGCCATTAGTGCTCATTTAGAAGGGTAAAAAAGGTCAAATGTTCTTGGGAAACGCAGTTTGACTGAAAATTTCACGATGTATTTTTAAAATGAATGGAGACGTTCTGAGGAAGTTAAATGGCAAGGGAGCAAAAACAATAATTACTAAGTTCAATTTATGAAATGAATGGCTTTGAGTTCTCATAGTATGTTATCATATGATGAACTACCGATCACGCGAACGAAATCATTGCCATTATTAGATTTAGGTACATGGTGGAATGTATTGACGGTGATAAAAATTGCGCTTTGATTATGCAATAGTATGCAAGGGATCTCGTGATTTTGCTGAACAAACTAATTGTGCAAATGTAGAAGTTATTGTTTGCTGCAATTCTTTCTACAGTTCTATTCGTGTACAAGTAAAAGTTTGTTGTTCTGAATTGAATGACAAAGCAAGCATTTTAACAACCATTTTATAAACGATTTCAGCGTTTCGATTCAAGACATACATTGGCATTATTACGGACTTAACTGAGAAGATATTAGTGCCATTTATACGGGAGAAAATAAGACGCGTCTTATCTAAGACGCGACTTAAATAAGATGCGAAGTGTACCATTTATACGTTTGCGTCCAACATAAGACGCGAAGATCACGTATAAATGGTTCGCGTCTTATTTTGATACGGCGCACTTGTTGTTCACGTCTTATTTAAGACACGAAAGCATTTATACGAGGAAGTTCACGTCTTATTTAAGACGCGGACAAAATAAGAACTTAAGATAAGTCGCGTCTAAAATAAGACACGAATGCTTATTTTGTACTGTTTATACGATCGGTTCGCGTCTTAGATAAGACGCGTCTTATTTTCTGTCGTATAAATGGCCCTATTATTTGAGTGCCAATACTACTCAAGTAAAAAACATTTGATAAACGTTTTTTCACCTTTTTCCGGATCCACGGTTGTGGCGTGCAGGAAAGACAGAAACATTTCCGGTGAAGATCACAAGAAAAGACAGAAAAGTCAGAAAAATATAGCACTGCGACAGCTTGAGACTCAGTTGAAGTAAAAAGTAGTGAAAATTGCTTTTCAGTGTTTATCTGGCTTTGACAGCTTTCGTAATAAAGTTTCCTTTTTATCATTGTGGAATGTCCGGTTTCCGGAAGATTAGAAAGAACGGGAGAGAGCGAATCTTAAAAATAAAATTAAAGTTGGAAAAATAAATATTTGCTCAATTCTTTCTTTGAGGAATAGAGGAATTCTAAGGATATGCACTTTTTGTCCTGACTTCCTGACTGAATTTAAGTCTTAAAATAGCAATGAATATGCGTGAACGGACTCTGATCGATCAATGACAGACATTGTAGCGACCATAGGTCATAGATCAGTTCTTTTCTTCTTTAAAATCTCCGTAAAATTCTTAGATGTTTATATCTTATATATAAAGATCTACAAACGCGGATAAGCGTAAACATTTATCCGATGCGTTGTGGCACACATCAAAGATTTAAATTGGATGATCCCACAGGCAGACCAATCGTGATATCCAGTACACAGTAATGAAATATACTAGGTAATAATACGATTTGTCACGGAATTGATAAGCGATAGAAAAATCGAAAATATTACACTCTAAAGTCTTCTCACCTTTACTTTATTGTCTCTTGATGTATCCTGACCGGTTTAAATGCATTTTTACAACTTTTGTCACTCGCCCCACTATCCACTACAAAAGATGGGAAGGCTGGAGACCTCTGAGCGAACCCTCGCCACGCGAAAGCCAATAATTTCTAAACAATTCAACTCAAGCTCCCCGAATTGCCACCAGTGAGGCCGCAGGTTAAATGTCTACCCGTGCGATTCGTGCTAGCTTCCAAATTCCCTTTCACGGGCTCTAAAAGGGCTCCGTTTTGGAGCGATTCTGGCCATCTTGGCTTCGCCATTGTCCGCGATCCAAACGGCTGTACCACGAAATTGGAATACTAAAGCTTAGCGACCGCGTCACAGAGACAAAATGACATTCACCCGAGGGGAGGGTCGTTACTTTTGCCCTCGCGCAAATTGACACCGTCGGGGGAGCCGGTGCGTGTAATTCGAACGGAAACCACACGCGTGACCTGTCACTTATTTGTCTTTATTTGATAAAGTGCAATTTTTCATCAAGATCAAAAGTAAAGTCTCTTTTTAAAATAAAAATGCTCGAAGGAAAATTATTAAGCTTGTTAAAACCAATTTGCGCCAAAAAATCAAAAATCAAAGGTCACGGATATGTATGTGTATACCGGGAGTCTAGGGTGTACTCTAACTGCACCTCCGATCCAAGAGAGAGGAAGATAGGGGCCTTGGGAACGAGGTTGGTAGTCGTTTCAATAACAAATTGATCATTAAAACAGACCGTTGGCCTTCGGGTGTTGATATGAACGATATGGTCAATAATGTTTAATTTTTATTATTGATAAATTGCACAACCTTCTAAAGTCGCTGTCGTAATTTGTCGTATTTTTGAAGCGGAATCGAGCCGCTTCTCGCTGTTCAGAACGTCTCATGTCGGCAATTTTCGGGGCCAGGTCGCTTGTCGTTTTTACCAAGGCTTCTTTAAGCCGAGATGTTTTGAAAACAGCTTCAGCTATAAAAGGAAACGAAATCCTAATCACCAGCTCTATTCCTACAAGAGTCACCATTCTGCCCGAAGGTACACAATTTTTTAGTTGACGGAAAAAGCGACAAGTAAAATATTTTCATTTGCCTTTTTTACAATAGTCTACCATAGTGAAGTATTTAGATAAAACATTCCTTTTTTACTGAAGTCTTTTTACTGAACTTATTCACATGCACAAAGTTCTTGTTTTGTCTCATACATCCACATATACACTGCACATATAAATTGGCTGTTTAAAAACATTGCTAGTAAATCAATTTTAATCCCAAATGAAAATCGTTGCAATATGTTTTAGTTTTGTTTAAATGTCAATAAATAAAGATAGTAAATATTTTTTAACCTTCGAACATCTTTCCCAAATTTCGATTGATAAGAAAATCGCCATTGTAATGCCATACAAGTCATTGCTACTAAAATACTGTGACTGATACGAAACATAGAAAATTAACTAAGTAAAAGGGCTCTCTAAAGATAGATTGAATCTAAGTAGTTTTGCCACCCCCATCCCTCCTCATAATTTTCCCCCGTAGCAACCAAATTGGCCTCGGCTCATTCGCTTAATATTATCAAGTTGAAGTTTCCCCTCAGCTGTAAAATGAAGACTATTTTGAACAAATACGCTAAATTAACATGAAAATTATTTATATTCATACTCGTGATTATTTTGTTGCTCATGACTTTTATTGATTTGGTGGCTCCTAAAAGAGCCCTTAAGTCCTCTATGACTGCAATGTCTAACTCTACGATTAGACCTACAGGTATTTTCAATCTTTCAACTTCAATAAACCATTTAGCAGCTTTACACATATTACCTATCACGTCTTTACTACATTTACCTATCAAAGGCACCCAACTTTTCCAATTCTTGTTGTTGTTGTTGTTGTTTATTAACCTTACATTCTCTCGCATTAACGAGATGGCTTTAAGAGCCCTTTGATTTCATAGAAATGCACTATTCTCGCTTTTTGGCGATGATTTAAGGCCTTGTTGTCAAAAGTGAGATTTTGACAAAACGTGCTTCGCATGGCCCCAAACGATCGTATTGTGCACTTTTCATAGAAATGCCACTGCTTTCCAGATTTGGCGATGATTTGAGGCAGGTACGACGATTTCCAGATCTGGTGTGCTCAAAACTGAGATTTTGCCAAAAGGTGCTCCGCACAGCCTGAAACGAACGTTTTGTGCACTTTTCATGGCAATGCCACTGATTTCGAGATTTTGTGGTGATTTGAGGCCAGAACGACGATTTTCAGATCTGGTGTGCTCCAAAGTCAGGTTACCAGAATTTGCCAAAACTTGCCAAAACTTGCTCCGCGCGGCCCCAAACGTGCGTTTTGTGCACTTTTCATAGAAATGCACTGTTTTCGGTTTGGCGATGATGTTTGAGGCCAGTACGAAGATTTTGAGATCTTGTGTGCGGAAAAGTGAGATTTCGACAAAAGTTGCTCCGCACGGCCCCAAACGTGCGTTTTGAGCACTTTTCATAAGAATCGCGCTGTTTTCTCGATTTGGCGTAGATTTGAGAGCAGTACGACGATTTTGAGATCTAGTGCGTTCAAAAGTGAGATTTAGCCAAAACTTGCTCCGCACGGCAACAAACGTGGGATTTGTGCACTTTTCATGGAAATACCACTGTTTTCGCTTGGCGATGATTTGAGGCCATTACGACGATTTAAGATGAAAAATAAATTGCTTGTTTGTCATAACTTATGAGACATTTGTTGGCTCCTAGGAGAAAATTACGGAGCTTCTTCGTCAATATTTCGGGCAGTTTCGGTCTTAGCCGTCGCACTTCGTGAATACTGCTCGTAAAAACATATTGATGACAAAATAAAGAAGTCCAACATTCTTCAATGGGCAGGCCTTCGGCAGTCCATACCGTCATCGTTAAAATTTAAACATCTGTCCCCACCTATAACTTCTCCATCTTTCTTGATCGACAATGGTATATTTGATGCGATGATAAAGAAGTCGAAAGATTACCATAAGTTACTTGTTAGGAACAAAGCACAACTTCCTAACATTGTTAATAAGCTGCAAAATGATTTTCTTATCTCAACTGAACAATTAAGACTAGTTTTCAAATTACCCCATTGTGTTGCACTTGAATCTTATGTTGCTTAGATTGCTAAACTACTTTATAATAATTGGGAAACTGTTTCTATGGGATTGTAGAAGAATTCAAATTCTTCCAAAGATTGAAGGATTCCGACACAAAATGGTAAGTAAATATGAAACGGAAAAATGTATAAGTAAGAAGGATTTTGTTAAAAAGAAATGGATACTTACCCCTTTTATTTCAGTTAATATACTTGGTAATAAATGATATAGCCGTAGAATGTATGTATTATCTAGTATATGTTTATCTGTTCACCCTATTGTCTGTATTGTTGTGTAATTTAAATGTCACATTGTATTGTTTTTTGTTTGTCAATAAAGGCAGAATAAAAAAATTCATGACAATGTCTCGCCGAAATGGCAAATTGTGGCTTAGCTTATTTCCACTTTATATCGCCAAATGGCACAAAATATACAACTTGGTTGGATAAAAATATTCCATAGTACAAGACAAAAGAAGTAGCTTAGAGATAAAGCGCAGGATTGCAAGGATTGAAGTGGATTACAATTTAGCTGGTAATCAAAGTTGCCTTTGTTTGCTGTACAGGCAGTGTCAATTGTGGCATTTATCTCAAACCAAAATGCGTTCGTTATAACGGCTCAGTTTATTTTGAGCTTCTTTGCTTCGTTGCATTTGCTAAGTTAATGTTTGTAAGTTGGAAAAATAAATTGTTTGTTTCTCATAACTTATGAGTCATTTGTTGGCTCCTAGAAGAAACATTACAGAGCCTCTTCGTCAATATTTCGGGCATTTTCGGTTTTAGCCATCGCACTTCGTGAATACTCTTCGTAAATGCATACTAATGATAATGTTCCGTCGAAATGTTAAAATGTCGCTTAGCTTATTTCCACGTTATATCGCCAAACGGCACAAAATATACAACTTCGTTGGATAAAAATATCCTATAGCACAAAACAAAAGTAGTAGTTTGGAGACAAAGCGCAGGATTGGAAGAATGGAAGTGGATTAAGATTTAGGTTGATATAAAAGTTGTCTTTGTTTGCTGGAGAGGCAGTGTCAATCGTGACATTTATCTGAAATCAAAATGTGTGCGTTATAACGGCTCAGTCTATTTTTAGCTGATTTACTTCGTTGCATGTCCTTAGCTAATGTTTGTTACATGGAAAAATAAATTGTTTGTTTATCATGACTTATAAGACATTTGTTGGCTCCTAGGAGAAAAATTACGGAGCCTCTTCGTTAATATTCGGGCATTTTCGGTTTTAGCCTCGGCACTTCGTGAATACTCTTCGTATATGCATAGTAATGACACTGTTCCGCCGAAATGGCAAAATGTGGCTTAGCTTATTTCCACGTTATATCGCCAAATGGCACAAAATATACAACTTTGTTGGATAAAAAGATCCTATAGTACAAAATAAAAATAGAAGATTAGAGATAAAGAGCAGGATTGCGAGGATTTAAGTGGATTACAGTTTAGATGGAAATCAAAGTTGCCTTTGTTTGCTGTGGAGGCAGTGTCAATCGTCGCATTTATCTGAAACCAAAATGCGTGCGTTATAACGGCTCAGTCTATTTTGAGCTGCTTTACTTCGTTCCATTTGCTTAGACAACGTTTGTAACGTAGAAAACTAAATTGTTTGTTTGTGATACTTAGGAGATATTTGTTGGCTCCTAGGAGAAAAATTACGGAGCCTCTTCGTCAAAATTTCGTGCATTATCGATTTTAGCCGTCGCACGTCGTGAATACACTCGTAAATGCATAGTAATGACACTGTCCCACCAAAATGACAAAATGTTCGTTAGCTTATTTCCACGTTATATCGCCAAATGGCACAAAATATACAACTTGGTTGGATAAAAATATCTCAAAGTACAAAACAAAAGAAGTAGTTTATTGCTAAATCGCAGGATTGCAAGGATTCAAGAGGATAACAGTTTAGCTTGAAATGAAAGTTGCCTTTGTTTGCAGGAGAAGCAGTGTCAATCGTGACATTTACCTGAAACCAGAATGCGTACGTTATAACGGCTCAGTCTATTTTGAGCTGCTTTACTTCGTTGCATTTGCTTAGTCAATGTTTGTAAGATAGAAAGCTAAAAGGTTTGCTTGTCATAACTTATGCGTCATTTGTTGGCTCCTTGGTGTAAAATTACGGAGCCTTTTCGACCATTTTTCGGGAATTTTCGGTTTTAGCCTTGCACTTCGTGAATACTCTTCGTAAATGCATAGTAATGACACTGTCCCGCCGCAATGGCAATGTGTCGCTTAACTTATTTCCAAGTTATATCGCAAAATGGCACAAAATATACAACTTTGTTGGATAAAAAGATCCTATAGTACAAAAAAAAATAGAAGATTAGAGATATAAAGGGCAGGATTGCAAGGATTGAAGTGGATTACAGTTTAGATGGAAATCGAAGTTGCCTTGTTTGCTGGAGAGGCAGTGTTAATCAGGACATTTATCTGAAACCAGAATGCGTACGTTATAACGGCTCAGTCTATTTGGAGCTGCTTTACTTCGTTCCATTTGCTTAGTCAATGTTTGTAAGATAAAAAGCTAAAAGGTTTGCTTATCATAACTTATGGATCATTTGTTGGCTCCTTGGCGAAAAATTACGGAGCCTCTGCGGCAATTTTTCGTTAATTTTTCGGTTTTAGCCTCGCACTTCGTGAATACTCTTTCGTAAATGCATATTGATGACAATGTCCCGCCGAAATGGCAAAATGTCGCTTAGCTTATTTCCACTATATATCGCCAAATGGCACAAAATATACAACTTAGTTGGATAAAAAGATCCTATGGTACAAAATAAAAGTAGTAGTTTGGAGATAAAGCGCAGGATTGCAAGGATTCAAGAGGATTACAGTTTAGCTTGAAATGAAAGTTGAATTTGTTTGCTGTAGAGGCAGTGTCTACGTCGCACTTATCTGAAACCAAAATGCGTTTGTTATAGCGGCTCTGTCTTTTTTAGCTGCTTTACTTCGTTGTATTTGGTAAGTTAATGTTTGTAAGATGGAAAAAATAAATTGTTTGTCATAACTTATGAGTCATTTGTTGGCTCCTAGGAGAAAAGTCGCACGTCGCACGTCGTGAATACTCTTCGTAAATGCATAGTAATGACACTGTCCCGCTAAAATGACAAAATGTCGCTTACCTTATTTCCACGTTCTATCGCCAAATGGCACAAAATATACAACTTGGTTGGATAAACATTTTCTCAAAGTACAAAACAAAAGAAGTAGTTTATTGCTAAATCGCAGGATTGCAAGGATTGAAGTGGCTTACAGTTTAGCTGGAAATCAAGGTTTTCTTTGTTTGCTGGAGAGGCAGTGTCAATCGTGACATTTATCTGAAACCAGAATGCTATGTTATAATGGCTGCTTTACTTCATTCCATTTGCTTAGTCAATGTTTTGTAAGATAGAAAGCGAAACGGTTTGCATGTCATAACTTATGAGTAAATTGTTGGCTCCCAGGAGAAAAATTGCGGAGCCTCTTTGTCAATGTTTCGTTAATTTTCGGTTTTAGCCTCGCACTTCGTGAATACTCTTCGTAAATGCATGTTGATGACAATGTATCGCCGAAATGGCAATTTGTGGCTTAGCTTATTTCCACTTTACATCGCCAAATGGCACAAAATATACAACTTGGTTGGATAAAAATATTCCATAGTACAAAATAAAAGTAGTCTTTTAGAGATAAAGCGCAGGATTGCAAGGATTGAAGTGTATTACAGTTTAGCTTGATATCAAAGTTGCCTTTGTTTGCAGGAGAGGCATTGTCAATCGTGACATTTATCTGAAATCAAAATGCGTGCGTTTTAACGGCTCGGTCTATTTTGGGCCGCTTTACTTTGTTGCATTTGCTTAGCTAATGTTTGTAAGATGGAAAAATCAATTGTTTGTTTGTTATAACTTATGAGCAATTTGTTCGCTCCTAGGAGAAACATTACGTATCCTCTTCGGCCATTTTTCGGGAATTTTCGGTTTTAGCCTCGCACTTCCTGATTACTTTTTGTAAATGCATAGTAATGACACTGTTCCGCCGTAGTGGCAAGTTGTGGCTAAGCTTATTTCCACTTTACATCGCCAAATGGCACAAAATATACAACTTGGTTGGATAAAAAGATTCCATAGTACAAAATAAAAGTAGTCTTTTAGGTCTCAAAAAATATGTTTTTTCCTAGCCATTTTCAATGATGTCATAATGACGTCACAATGAGACATCGACACTGTCAATCTACTAACCTTATAATTTTGTACTATCTGCTAAATTTGAAGTCTAAAGCGGTAATACTTTAGGAGTTATGATGGGGTACGTTTTAAGACATATCAGTGTCCGTACATGAAGCTGGTCATCATAGCAGGGACAAGCCATGGAGCGGTGAGTACACTTTCTTTTGTGCTCCGCATTTGTACTCTATTTAGACCTTTTTAAGACTATGCACGACCAAACCAACTATCAGAACTATGACATAATGTCCTAGTGCTACTCTAGGAAACTATTTTTCCAACCGAAAGTGTTTGCTTTTGCGTAGTCAGCAGTTTATCTTTAGATATTTAACCCTCCCCTCAAGAAATCACTTTATGGCTTTTAGAGACAAAGGACGAGGGTTTATCTATACTTTTATGATAGATGTAGTTGATACAGCAGGAAAGGAACACTTTGGTGTAAGTTTTGCGTGAATTCATCATTGTGCTCAGGAGTAATTAATAACGGAATAATTAATTAGCTGCAAATTTCAGCCGTTAATAACATCGTCAGATCTTGTGTTTATGGCAGTGTTTATATCAATCGAGTTAGATCCCAAAGTGATCTAACCGTGTGGCTAAAGTCAAAGAAACAGCTTCTAAAACGTGCGAATTATTAACAGTTGAATTTTGTCCAATATGGCGGACCCAAAAGTGCGTCAAACATGCAAACGAGGCTATACTTTGAACGTTAATATCTCTGACGGGATTTTATCACACTTCGTCAAATTCGCAGGATATATGCAACGACTTTAATAGTATTTGCCAATACACTCGACGTTATTATCGGCTCAACGGTTTGTTTCTAGCCTTGTTTACAAGTTTTTCAAACATGGACACGAGGCTACAATTTGATCGTTAATATCTCTGAGGGGATTACATCAAACAAATTCAAATTTGCAGGATATATAGCATGACTTAAATACTATCTGCGAATACACTCGGTTTTAATATCGGCTCAACCTTATGCTTCTAGTTCAAAACCTCGTACACATGCGAAAACACCTCAACAGAAGCTAATATAATATGATATGATATGATATGATATGATATGATATGATATGATATGATATGATATGACATGACATGACATGACATGATATGATATGATATGATATGATATGATATGATATGATATGATATGATATGATATGATATGATATGATATGATATGATATGATATGATATGATATGATATGATATGATATAATATAATATCATGCTTATAATGGTGACGAAGCAGCGAAGGATGTCTTGAAGGTAAAAAAGACCGAGTACCGTACAATAAGGACAAAGACATTAACTGGAACACGTTTCGCTCCGATTATCGCCACTGTGCAGTTCTTTGCCAAGCAGCGGATGCTTTGGGCCTTGAAATGCTACAAAGGTGCGCCAAACGGGCCTTGGGGTGCATGTCCTGGATCTCTCAGCAACGAGATATTGATGACCAAGCCTCAAGAGCCCTTGACACTGAGACATTATATGGAATGTACAAGTTAACGCTAGACTGTGCGCCAGAAAAGTTTCACTTAAACGAAGATCAAACAGGTGGCGATGCAGATAAGCACATTGAGAGAGTCGAGGAAGAGAAGAAGTCCAGGAAAAGAAAAGCCACACCAACAGACAGTGAGAGCGACTACGAACCTGTAAAGCAGGCAAAGGAGAAAACAGCAAGTGCCCTTACAACAGACAGCGAGAGCGATTTCCAAGCGCCCGTAAAGAAAACGAAAAACAAAACAGCAAGTCCCCTGAGGAGCGATGACGAAGCGCCCGTAAAGAAAACGAGAAAGGAAAGCAGCAAGTCCCCTGAAGAGCGACAGCGAGCAGAAGAAAAGAAGTCATCATAAGGAGAGGATGTGTAGGATAACAGGCTGCTTCTTCTACGGCTACAACCTTCAACGTCATATACAAATGCACGTCAGAAAGCGCGGCATAGAAGAGGAAGACATTCCCCGTTTGATGTAGCTCATTTGAGGCCAGTACGACGATTTTGAGATCTGGTGTGCTCAAAAGTGAGATTTTGCCAAAACTTTCTCCGCATGGCCCCAAACGTGCAATTTGTGCACTTTTAATAGAAATGCACTGTCTTCGCTTTTTGGTCATGATTTCAGGACAGTACGACGATTTTGAGATCCAGTGTGCTAAAAAGTGAGATTTTGCCAAAACTTGCTCCGCACGGCCCCAAACGTGCGTTTTGTGCACTTTTCATAGAAATACACTCTTTTCGCTTTTCGGCCATGATTTGAGGCCAGTACGTCGATTTTGAGCTCTGGTGAACTCAAAAGTGAGATTTTGCCAAAACTTGCTCCGCACGGCCCGAAACGCACGTTTCGTGCATTTTTCATAGAAATGCACTGTTTCGCTTTTTGGCGATAATTTGAGGTCAGTACGACGATTTTGAGATCTGGTGAGCTCAAAAGTGAGATTTTGCCAAAACTTTCTCCGCATGGCCCAAAACGTGCAATTTGTGCACTTTTAATAGAAATGCACTGTCTTCGCTTTTTGGTCATGATTTCAGGCCAGTACGACGATTTTGAGATCTGGTGTGCTAAAAAGTGAGATTTTGCCAAAACTTGCTTCGCACGGCGCGAAACGTACGTTTTTTACATTTTTCATAGAAATGCACTGTTTTCGCATTTTTGCGATGATTTGAGGCCAGGACGACGATTTTGACATCTCGTTAGCTCAAAAGTGAGATTTTGCCAAAACTTGCTTCGCACGGCGCGAAACGTACGTTTTGTACATTTTTCATAGAAATGCACTGTTTTCGCATTTTTGCGATGATTTGAGGCCAGGACGACGATTTTGACATCTCGTTAGCTCAAAAGTGAGATTTTGCCAAAACTTGCTCCGCACTGCCCGAAACGTACGTTTTGTGCATTTTTCATAGAAATGCACTGTTTTCGCATTTTTGCGATGATTTGAGGCCAGGACGACGATTTTGACATCTCGTTAGCTCAAAAGTGAGATTTTGCCAAAACTTGCTTCGCACGGCGCGAAACGTACGTTTTGTACATTTTTCATAGAAATGCACTGTTTTCGCATTTTTGCGATGATTTGAGGCCAGGACGACGATTTTGACATCTCGTTAGCTCAAAAGTGAGATTTTGCCAAAACTTGCTCCGCACTGGCCGAAACGTACGTTTTGTGCATTTTTCATAGAAATGCACTGTTTTCGCTTTTTTGCGATGATTTGAGGTCAGTACGACGATTTTGAGATCTGGTGTGCTCAAAAGTATGATTTTGCCAAACCTTGCTCCGCACGGCCCCAAACGTGCGTTTTGTGCACTTTTCATACAAATGCTTTGTTTTGGCTTTTTGGCGATGATTTGAGACCAGTTCGACGATTTTGAGATCTGGTAAGCTCAAAAGTGAGATTTTGGCAAAACTTGCTCCGAACGGCCCGAAACGTACGTTTTGTTCATTTTTCATAGAAATGCACTGTTTTCGCTTTTTGGCGATGATTTGAGACCAGAACGACGATTTTGAGATCTGGTTAGCTCAAAAGTGAGATTTTGCCAAACCTTGCTCCGCACGGTCCGAAACGTACGTTTTGTGCATTTTTCATAGAAATGCACTGTGTTCGTTTTTTGGCCATGATTTGAGGCCAGTACGACCATTTTGAGATCTGGTGTGCTCAAATGTGAGATTTTGCCAAAACTTCCTCCGCACGGCCCGAAACGTACGTTTTGTGCATTTTTCATAGAAATGTACTGTTTTCGCTTTTTGGCGATGATTTGAGGTCAGGACGACGATTTTGAGATCTGGTGAGCTTAAAAGTGAGATTTTGCCAAAACTTGCTCTGCACTAACCGAAACGCACGTTTTGTGCACTTTTCATAGAAATGCACTATTTTCGCTTTTTGGCCATGATTTGAGGCAAGTACGACCATTTTGAGATCTGGTGTGCTCAAATGTGAGATTTTGCCAAAACTTCCTCCGCACGGCCCGAAACGTACGTTTTGTGCATTTTTCATAGAAATGTACTGTTTTCGCTTTTTGGCGATGATTTGAGGTCAGGACGACGATTTTGAGATCTGGTGAGCTTAAAAGTGAGATTTTGCCAAAACTTGCTCTGCACTAACCGAAACGCACGTTTTGTGCACTTTTCATAGAAATGCACTATTTTCGCTTTTTGGCGATGATTTGAGACCAGTTCGACGATTTTGAGATCTGGTTAGCTCAACGGTGAGATTTTGGTAAAACGTGCTCCGCACGGCCCGAAACGTACGTTTTGTGCATTTTTCATAGAAATGTACTGTTTTCGCTTTTTTGCGATGATTTGAGGTCAGGACGCCGATTTTGAGATCTGGTGAGCTCAAAAGTGAGATTTGACCAAAACTTGCTGCGTACGGCCCGAAACGAACGTTTTGTGCATTTTTCATAGAAATGCACTGTTTTCGCTTTTTGGCGATGATTTGAGACCACAACGACGATTTTGAGATCTGGTTAGTTCAAAAGTGAGATTTTGGGAAAACTTGCTCCGCACGGTCCGAAAGGTACGTTTTGTGCATTTTTCATAGAAATGCACTGTTTTCGCTTTTTGGCGATGATTTGAGGTCAGGACGACGATTTTGAGATCTGGTGAGCTCAAAAGTGAGATTTTGCCAAAACTTGCTCTGCACGACCCGAAATGCACGTTTTGTGCACTTTTCATAGAAATGCACTATTTTCGCTTTTTGGCGATGATTTGAGACCAGTTCGATGATTTTGAGATCTGGTGAGCTCAACGGTGAGATTTTGGTAAACTTGCTCCGCACGGCCCGAAACGTACGTTTTGTGCACTTTTCATAAAAATGCACGGTTTTCGCTTTTTGGCGATGATTTAAGACCAGTACGACGATTTTGAGATCCAGTGTGCTAAAAGGTGAGATTTTGCCAAAACTTCCTCCGCACGGCCCGAAACGTACGTTTTGTGCATTTTTCATAGAAATGCACTGTTTTCTATTTTTTGCGATGATTTGAGGTCAGTACGACGATTTTGAGATCTGGTGAGCTCAAAAGTGAGATTTTGCCAAACCTTGCTCCGCTCGGCCCCAAACGTGCGTTTTGTGCGTTTTTCGTAGAAGTACACTGTTTTCGCTTTTTGGCGATGATTTATGGTCAGTTTTTTTCGCTTTTTGAAGACTTAGATTGCGAAGAAAATATAATCATTAGAGGTGATTTTAACTGTCCTCTTGACTCTAAGCTGGATAAGGAAGGTGGCGTTATGGTACTCTTATGGTACTCCTTGGCAGTGCAAGATGCCAGGCTATGTATGTGTGAAGAACGAACTGTGTACCATAGGAAAGCTAGTGCTCCGCGGAGATAAGATCGTGATACCCCAGAGTCTCAGGAAATCGGTATTGGAAGCAGGCCACGAAGGACACGAGGGCGTCGTCAAAACGTAGAGTAGGCTGAGGACCAAGGTGTGGTGGCCTAAAATGGACAGCGACACAGAGCGGATGTGCAAAGGCTGTCATGGGTGTCAGGTTGTGGGTCACTTTTCACCTCCTGAACCAATGCAGAGAACCGAACCGCCTACTGGACTTTGGCAAGATGTCGCAGCAGACCTTATGGGGCCAATGCCCAGCGGAGAAAACTTACTAGTCGTGGTTGATTATTATAGTCGTTATTACGAGGTGGTAGTTATGCGGTCAACTACCACACCCAAGATAGTCGAGGCCTTGACAGGAGTCTTCTCTAGATTTGGATACCCCTATTCACTCAAGACGGATAACGGTCCACAATTTGTGAGTAAAGAATTCGAGGAGTTCTTACACGAGTGTGGAATTGAGCACAGGAGATCACCACCGCTTTGGCCACAAGCCAACGGCGAGGTGGAACGGCAGAACAGGACTCTATTGAAGACCCTAAAGATTGCAGAGGTAGAAGGGAAGAGGTGGACGGAAGAACTGCCGAAATTCCTGCTGGCATACAGGTCAACACCTCAAGTCGGTACAGGTGCAACGCCTGCCTTTCTGATGTTTGGGAGGGAGATCAAAACCAAATTACCAGAGTTAAGACCAGACAAGTCAGTGATTAATGAGAGTATTAGGGACAGAGACTGGAGTCACAAATTAACACAGAAAGCCTATGCGGATGGAAAGCGTGGTGCGTTACCGAGTTCGATAGTTCCAGGAGATCGGGTATTGCTAAAGAACACTAAGAGTACTGGAAAACTAGCGCCAAACTTTGAGCCAGAGCCATACACTGTGTTAGCAAAGGATAAACATCAAGTAACTGTGAAATCCAATGAAGGAGCTGTGTACAGAAGTGACAGTTCTTGGGTAAAACCATATATTTCATCTGATGAAGTAGAACTTGACCCAGGGGACACTGAGATTGAAGACATGGACACTAAGGGCAAAGACACAGACACTTCCAACTTAAAGTCTGCTGACTTAGAGTGTTCAAGGCCAAAGAGGACAATCAAACTACCGGAGAGACTGAAACATTATGTTTTGAGTAAACCTTAAGAGACAACTTCATGCATCTGTAAGAAATTGTTGTTGACGTTAGGAACTCTTGTTGACATTTTATTTGTTTAACCAGTGGTATACTTAAAACCATAATAGTGTCAAAACATTTATACAGTTATCGCGGAAAGGAAGGGATGCAGTGTTCCTGTATTAATACTTCATGTATGCGTATGTTTTAAACCGCAAAGCATTATGGATAGAGTTGTTGGCGGCCATCTTTGTATCACATGGCGAGCATTAATAAACATGTTGAGTTCTGAGTGAATCGAGTGATATTGTGTTGCCATCCGCCGCGGAACAGTACACCATTGATTGCTTGAGAGGCAGTGTCAATCGTGACATTTATATCAAATCAAAATGCGTGCGTTATAACAGATCAGTGTATTTTGAGTCGCTTTACTTCGTTGCATTTGCTTAGCTTATGTTTGTAAGATGGAAAAATGAATTGTTTGTTTGTCAAAACTTCTCAGACATTTGTTGGCACCTAGGAGAAAAATTACGGAGCCTCTTCGTCAATATTTCGGATATTTTTGGTGTTAGCCGTCGTACTCGTTAATACTCTTCGTAAATGCATACTAATAACACTGTCACGCCAAAATGGCAAAATATCGCTTAACTTATTTCCACGTTATATCGCCAAATGGCACGAAATATACAAGTTAGTTGGATAAAAAGATCCTAAAGTACAAAACAAAAGTGGTGGTTTGGAGATAAAGGGCAGGATTGCAAGGATTGAAGAGCATTACAGTTTAGCTGAAAATCAAAGTTGGCTTTGTTTCCTGGAAAGGCTGTGTCAATCGTGACATTTATATGAAACCAAAATTCGTGCGTTATAACGGCTCAGTCTATTTTGAGCTGCTTTACTTCGTTCCATTTGCTTAGTCAATGTTTGTAAGATAGAAAACTAAGTTCTTTGTTTGTCAACATTAATGAGACATTTGTTTGCTCCTAGGGGAAAAATTACGGAGCCTCCTCGACAATATTTCGGTCATTATCAGTTTAGGCCGTCGCATTTCGTGAATACTTTTCGTAAATGCATAGTAATAACACTGTCCCGACGAAATGGGAAAATGTCGCTTAACTTATTTCAACGTTATATCGCCAAATGGCACAAAATATACAACTTTGTTGGATAAAAAGATCCTATAGCACAAAATAGAAATAGTAGTTTGGAGATAAAGCGCAGGATTGCAAGGATTGAAGTGGATTACAGTTTAGCTTCATATGAAAGTTGCCATTGTTTGCTTGAGAGGCAGTGTCAATCGTGACATTTACTTGAAATCAAAATGCGTGCGTTATAACAGCTCAGTGTATTTTGAGTCGCTTTACTTCGTTGCATTTGCTTAGCTAATGTTTGTAAGATGGAAAAATCAATTGTTTGTTTGTCATAACTTATGAGACATTTGTTTACTCCTAGGAGAAAAATTACGGACCCTCTTCGACAATATTTCGGTCATTATCGGTTTTAGGCGTCGCACTTGGTGAATGCTCTTGTTAAATGCATACTAATGACACTGTCACGCCAAAATGACAAAATGTCGCTTAACGTATTTCAACGTTATATCGCCAAATGGCACAAAATATACACCATAGTTGGATAAAAAGGCCCTATAGTAAAAAACGAAAGTGGTAGTTTGGAGGTAAAGCGCAGGATTGCAAGGATTGAAGTGGATTACAGTTTAGCTTAATATCAAAGTTGCCTTTGTTTGCTGGAGAGGCAGTGTCAATAGTGACATTTATCTGAAATCAAAATGCGTGCGTTATAACGACTCAGTGTACTTTGAGAAGCTTTACTTCGTTCCATTTGCTTAGTCAATGTTTAAAAGATAGAAAACTAAATTCTTTGTTTGTCATAATTAATGAGACATTTGTTTTCTCCGAGGAGAAAAATTACGGACCCTCCTCGTCAATATATCGGGCATTTTCGGTTTTAGACGTCGCACTTCGTGAATACTTTTCGTAAATGCATAGTAATGACACTGTCCCGACGAAATGGGAAAATGTCGCTTAACTCATTTCAACGTTATATCCCCAAATGGCACAAATATACAACTTAGTTGGATAAAAAGATCCTATAGTACAAAACAAAAGTGGTAGTTTGGAGGTAAAGCGCAGGATTGCAAGGATTGAAGTGGATTACAGTTTAGCTTCATATGAAAGTTGCCATTGTTTGCTTGAGAGGCAGTGTCAATCGTGACATTTACTTGAAATCAAAATGCGTGCGTTATAACAGCTCAGTGTATTTTGAGTCGCTTTACTTCGTTGCATTTGCTTAGCTAATGTTTGTAAGATGGAAAAATCAATTGTTTGTCTGTCACAACTTATGAGACATTTGTTGGCACCTAGGAGAACAATTACGTAGCCTCTTCGTCAATATTTCGGGCATTTTCGGTTTTAGCTGTCGCACTTTGTGAATACTCTTCGTAAATGCATACTAATGACACTGTCACGCCAAAATGACAAAATGTCGCTTAGCTTATTGCCACGTTACATCGCCAAATGGCACAAAATATACAACTTAGTTGGATAAAAAGATCCTATAGTACAAAACAAAAGTGGTAGTTTGGAGATAAAGTGCGGGATTGCAAGGATTGAAGAGGATTACAGTTTAGCTGAAAATCAAAGTTGGCTTTGTTTCCTGGAGAGGCAGTGTCAATCGTGACATTTATATGAAACCAAAATTCGTGCGTTATAACGGCTCAGTCTATTTTGAGCTGCTTTACTTCGTTCCATTTGCTTAGTCAATGTTTGTAAGATAGAAAACTAAATTCTTTGTTTGTCATAATTAATGAGACATTTGTTTTCTCCGAGGAGAAAAATTACAGACCCTCCTCGTCAATATATCGGGCATTTTCGGTTTTAGACGTCGCACTTCGTGAATACTTTTCGTAAATGCATAGTAATGACACTGTCCCGACGAAATGGGAAAATGTCGCTTAACTTATTTCAACGTTATATCCCCAAATGGCACAAATATACAACTTAGTTGGATAAAAAGATCCTATAGTATAAAACAAAAGTGGTAGTTTGGAGGTAAAGCGCAGGATTGCAAGGATTGAAGTGAATTACAGTTTAGCTTCATATGAAAGTTGCCTTTGTGTGCTTGAGAGGCAGTGTCAATCATGACATTGATAAGAAATCAAAATGCCTGCGTTATAACGGCTCAATCTATTTTGAGCTTGTTTACTTCGTTGCATTTGCTTAACTAATGTTTGTAAGGTGGAAAAATAAATTGTTTGTTTGTCATAACTTATGAGACATTTGTTGCCTCCTATGAGAAAAATTGCGGAGCCTCTTCGTCAATAATTCGGTCATTTTTGGTTTTAGCCGTCGCACTTCGTGAATACTCTTCGTAAATGTATACTAATGACACTGTTCCGCCGAAATGACAAAATGTCGCTTCGCTTATTTCAACGTTATATCCCAAAATGGCACAAAATATACACCTTAGTTGGATAAAAAGATCCTATAATACAAAACAAAAGTAGTTGTTTGGAGGTAAAGCGCAGGATTGCAAGGATTGAAGTGGATTACAGTTAAGCTTCATATGAAAGTTGCCTTTGTGTGCTTGAGAGGCAGTGTCAATCGTGACATTGATAAGAAATCAAAATGCGTGCGTTATAATGGCTCAGTCTATTTTGAGCCGCTTTAATTCGTTGCTTTTGCTTAATTTGTAAGATGGAAAAATAAATTGTTTGTTTGTCATAACTTATGAGACGTTTGTTGGCTCCTAGGAGAAAAATCATGGAGCCTCTTCGTCAATATGTCGGGAATTTTCGGTTTGAGCCGTCGCACTTCGTGAATACTCTTCGTAAATGCATACTGATTTTTTTTATTACAATTGGTAAATACAATTTTTTGCAATACAATGAAAAAAGAAAGCAAAAGAGAATAATAATTACGATACATATGCAAAAAGAGAAGAAAAATAATATATTAATTGAAAAAAAGTACAATATAGCTTGAAAGAATATATTTTAACTCATTGACGTCAGTCCCGGCCAAAATTGGTCTTTGAAGACCAATAAGACTGAACTGCTTTAAAAAATTCGCAAGCGAAGTACATCACCTTACTCGCTTCTTTGAGAAAGTGGACTCTTTGCTACTTTCACGCTTAATGATGCTCATCAGGTAGCTACTAAAGATACAAAATGGCTGTAAACTTACCAAAAGTCGCATAGAAACCATATTTGAGCCGCTATTATAGCTCAACGAAGCAAAAACACTACGTCATAATGACGTTTCTAGGAAACTCGAGCCTTCAGCAACACTTTCCATGGTAACCCCAAATATGGAGTCACGGAATCCTATGGATCGTTAATATGCGGAAAATCACTCAAAAACGTAAAACGTCACTGACGACAACGACTTAAGGGAGTTGCACTAGCAGTCACTTAGCCCATGATTTTTGGAATTGCTCTAATCGGTTAGATTTAAAAGCTATGGTGCGTAGAATATCAATTTTGTTATCGAGGCGCAAAAGAAAACTGTCGAAGCCTAGGATGCCGCCGCAGTACGCTTGTTGCAAAAATATGATATTTGGCGACAATCAAACAGTAGTTAAGAACTTTCCAATTGTTTGAATCTTTGTGCCAACCGTATAAAATAGAATTTTTACATAAAGTCAGTTTTTCATTAAATTTTTCTCGCCACCAGTTAGAAAAAAAGTCCAAAATGACGAGGATACACTGCAAGTAATTAACATGTGTCTTAGAGATTGATTTTCAAGGTTACATAAAGGACAGACTTGCCAGACTTAGAAATCGCACTATTTTGCCGATTTGGCGATGACTTGGCGCCAGTACGTCGATTTCGAGATCTGGTGTGCTCAAAGTCAGATTTTGCTAAAACTTGCTCCGCACGGCCCCAAACCTGCGTTTCGTACACTTTTCATAGAAATCGCACTGCTTTCCTGATTTGACGATGATTTGAGGCCAGTACGACGATTTTGAGATTTGGTGTACTCAAAAGTGAGATTTTGCCAAAACTTGCTCCGCACGGCCCCAAATGTGCGTTTCGTACACTTTTCATAGAAGTCGCACTGCTTTCCTGATTTGGCGATGATTTGAGGCCAGTACGACGATTTTGAGATTTGGTGTACTCAAAATTGAGATTTTGCCAAAACTTGCTCCGCACGGCCCCAAATGTGCATTTTGTGCACTTTTCATAGAAATCGCACAATATCTGTCTCCATTTAGAATTTAGGTTTCAAAATATGATTCCATCCAAGAATCAGGACCGCCATTTTAGAATTTTTTTCAAAGAAAACAATTACAAAAATGGACAATTTATCCAAATCATCTGAAACGTGGCACAGAACATCCTAATAATCTGTAAATGTAGCACATCAAAGCACAAGTCCATATCTTTCTCCATTCAGCATTTAGGTTTAAAAAAATATGTTCCTTCCTAGCATTTCCAATGATGTCATAATTACGTCACAATGAGACATCGACTAAAGCGGTAATACTTTAGGAGTTATGATGGGGTACGTTTTAAGAGATATCAGTGTCCGTACATGAAGCTGGTCATCACAGCAGGGACAAGCCATGGAGCGGTGAGTACACGCTCTTTTGTGCTCCGCATTTGTACTCTATTTAGACCTTTTTAAGACTATGCACGACCAAACCAACTATCAGAACTATGACATAAGGTCCTAGTGCTACTCTAGGAAACTTTTTTCCCAACCGAAAGTGTTTGCTTTTGCATAGTCAGCAGTTTATCTTTGGATATTTAACCCTCCCCTCAAGAAATCACTTTATGGTTTTCAGAGACAAAGGACGAGGGTTTATCTATACTTTTATGATAGATGTAGTTGATACACCAGGAAAGAGACACTTTGGTGTCATTTGCGTTAATTCATCATTGTGCTTAGGAGTAATTAATAACTGAATAATTAATTAGCTGCAAATTTCAGCCGTTACTAACATCGTCAGATCTTGTGTTTATGGCAGTGTTTATATCAATCGAGTCAGATCCCAAAGTGATCTAACCGTGTTGCTAAAGTGAAGGAAACAGCTTCTAAAACGTGCGAGTTATTAACAGTTGAATTTTGTCCAATATGGCGGACCCAAAAGTGCGTCAAACATGCAAACGAGGCTATACTTTGAACGTTAATATCTCTGAGGGGATTTTATCACACTTCCTCAAATTCGCAGGATATATACAACGTCTTTAATACTATTTGCCAATACACTCGGCGTTATTATCGGCTCAACGGTTTGTTTCTAGCCTTGTTTACAAGTTTTTCAAACATGGAAACGAGGCTACAATTTGATCGTTAATATCTCTGAGGGGATTACATCAAACAAATTCAAATTTACAGGATATGTAGCATGACTTTAATACTATCTGCGAATACACTCGGTTTTAATATCGGCTCAACCTTATGCTTCTATTTCAAAACCTCGAACACATGCGAAAACACCTCAACAGAATATAATATCATATCATATCATATCATATCATATCATATCATATCATATCATATCATATCATATCATATCATATCATGTCATGTCATGTCATGTCATGTCATATCATATCATATCATATCATATCTTATCATATCATATCATATCATATCATATCATATCATATCATATATATAATATAATATAATATAATATAATATCATGCTTATAATGGTGACCAAGCAGTGAAGGATGTCTTGAAGGTAAAAAGACAAAGAGTACCGTACAACAAAGATAAAGACATTAACTGGAACACCTTTCGCTCCGACTACCATCACTGTGCAGTTCTTTACCAAGCAGCGGATGCTTTGGGCCTTGAAATGCTACAAAGGTGCGCCAAACGGGCCTCGGGGTGCATGTCTTGGATCTCTCAGCACCACCTACAACGAAGCCTCAAGAGCCCTTGACACTGAGACATTATATGGAATGTACAAGTTAACGCTAGACTGTGCGCCAGAAACGTTTCACTTAAGAAGATCAAACAGGTGGCAATGCAGATAAGGACTTTGAGAGAGACGAGGAAGAGAAGTGTACTGTTTATAGACATGCACTGATTCCGTTTCTTGGCCATGATTTGAGGCCAGTACAACCATTTTGAGATCTGGTGTGCTCAAAAGCGAGATTTTGCCAAAACGTGCTCCGCACGACCCCAAACGTACGTTTTGTTCACTTTCAATAGAAATGCACTGTTTTCGCTTTTTGGCGATGATTTGAGGCCAGTACGAGGATTTTGACATCTGGTTTGGTCAAAAGTGAGATTTTGCCAAAACGTGCTCCGCACGGCCCCAAACGTGCGTTTTGTGCATTTTTCATAGAAATGCACTGTTTTGGTTTTTTGGCGATGATTTAGGGCCAGTACGAAAATTTTGACATCTGGTGTGCTCAAAAGTGAGATTTTGCTAAAACTTGCTCCGCACGGCCGCAAACGTGCGTTTTGTGCACTTTTCATAGAAATGCACTGTTTTCGCTTTTTCACGATGATTTAAGGCCAGTACGAAAATTTCGAGATCTGGTGTGCTCAAAAGTGAGATTTTGCCAAAACTTGTTCCACACGGCCCCAACGTGCGTTTTGTGCATTTTTTATAGAAATGCACTGTTTTGGTTTTTTGGCGCTGATTTAAGGCCAGTACGAAAATTTTGACATCTGGTGTGCTCAAAAGTGAGATTGGGCCAAAACTTGCTCCGCACGGCCCCAAACGTGCGTTTTGTGCACTTTTAATAAAAATGCACTGTTTTCGCTTTTTCACGATGATTTAAGGCCAGTACGAAAATATCGAGATCTGGTGTGATCAAAAGTGAGATTTTGCCAAAACTTGCTCCGCACGGCCAAAAACGTCCTTTTTGTGCACTTTTCAAAGAAATGGACTGTTTTCGCTTTTTGGCCATGATTTGAGGCCAGAACGGCGATTTTGACATCTGGTGTGCTCAAAAGTGACATTTTGCCAAAACTTGCTCCACACAATCCCAAACGTGCGGTTTGTGCACTTTTCATATAAATGCACTGTTTTCGCTTTTTCACGATGATTTAAGGCCAGTACGAAAATTTCGAGATCTGGTGTGCTCAAAAGTGAGATTTTGCCAAAACTTGCTCCGCACGGCCAAAAACGTCCTTTTTGTGCACTTTTCATAGAAATGCACTGTTTTCGCTTTTTCACGATGATTTTAGGCCAGTACGAAAATTTCGAGATCTGGTGTGCTCAAAAGTGAGATTTTGCCAAAACTTGCTCCGCACGGTCAAAAACGTCCTTTTTGTGCACTTTTCAAAGAAATGGACTGTTTTCGCTTTTTGGCCATGATTTGAGGCCAGAACGACGATTTTGACATCTGGTGTGCTCAAAAGTGAGATTTTGCCAAAACTTGCTCCACACAACCCGTAAAGGTGCGGTTTGTGCAATTTTAATAGAAATGCACTCTTTCCGTTTTTTGGCGATGATTTGAGGCCAGTACGACGAATTTGAGATCTGGTGTGCTCAAAAGTGAGATTTTGCACGGCCCCAAACGTACATTTTGTGCATTTTTCATAGAAATGCACTGGTTTCGCTTTTGGGCCATGATTTGAGGCCAGTACGAGGATTTTGACATCTGGTGTGCTCAAAAGTGAGATTTTGCCAAAATGGCTCCGCACGGCCCAAAACGTGCGTTTTGTGCACTTTTCATAGAAATGCACTGTTTTCGCTTTTTGGCCATGATTTGAGGCCAGTACGACAATTTGGAGATAATGTGTGCTTAAAAGTGAGATTTTGCCAAAACTTGCTGCACACGATGATTTGAGGCCAGAACGACGATTTTGAGATCTGGTGTGCTCAAAAGTGAGATTTTGCCAAAACTTGCTCCACACGACCCCAAACGTGCGGTTTGTGCACTTTTAATACAAATGCACTGTTTTGGTTTTTTGGCGATGATTTAAGGCCAGTACGAAAATTTCGAGATCTGGTGTGCTCAAAAGTGAGATTTTGCCAAAACTTGCTCCGCACGGCCAAAAACGTCCTTTTTGTGCACTTTTCATAGAAATGCACTGTTTTCGCTTTTTCACGATGATTTAAGGCCAGTACGAAAATTTCGAGATCTGGTGTGCTCAAAAGTGAGATTTTGCCAAAACTTGCTCCGCACGGTCAAAAACGTCCTTTTTGTGCACTTTTCAAAGAAATGGACTGTTTTCGCTTTTTGGCCATGATTTGAGGCCAGAACGACGATTTTGACATCTGGTGTGCTCAAAAGTGAGATTTTGCCAAAACTTGCTCCACACAACCCCAAACGTGCGGTTTGTGCAATTTTAATAGAAATGCACTCTTTCCGTTTTTTGGCGATGATTTGAGGCCAGTACGACGAATTTGAGATCTGGTGTGCTCAAAAGTGAGATTTTGCACGTCGCCAAACGTACGTTTTGTGCATTTTTCATAGAAATGCACTGGTTTCGCTTTTTGGCCATGATTTGAGGCCAGTACGAGGATTTTGACATCTGGTGTGCTCAAAAGTGAGATTTTGCCAAAATGGCTCCGCACGGCCCAAAACGTGCGTTTTGTGCACTTTTCATTGAAATGCACTGTTTTCGCTTTTTGGCCATGATTTGAGGCGAGTGCGACAATTTGGAGATAATGTGTGCTTAAAAGTGAGATTTTGCCGAAACTTGCTGCACACGATGATTTGAGGCCAGAACGACGATTTTGAGATCTGGTGTGCTCAAAAGTGAGATTTTGCCAAAACTTGCTCCACACGACCCCAAACGTGCGGTTTGTGCACTTTTAATAGAAATGCACTGTTTTGGTTTTTTGGCGATGATTTCAGGCCAGTACGAAAATTTGGAAATCTGGTGTGCTCATAAGTGAGATTTTGCCAAAACGTGCCCCGCACGGCCCAAAGCGTGCTTTTTGTGCACTTTTTATAGAAATGCCCCCGTTTCTCTTTTTGCCGATCATTTGTGGCCAGTACGACGATTTTGAGATATTGTGTGGTCAAAAGTGAGATTTTGCCAAAACTTACTCCATACGGCCCCAAACGTGCGTTTTGTGCATTTGTGCATCATATAAATGCACTGTTTTCGCTTTTTCGCGATGATTTAAGGCCAGTACGAAAATTTTGACAGCTGGTGTGCTCAAAAGTGAGATTTTGCAGAAACGTGCTCCGCACAGCCCTAAACGTGCGTTTTGTGGACTTTTTTATAGAAATGCACTGTTTTCGCTTTTTGGCCACGATTTGAGGCCAGTAGGACGATTTCAAGATCCGGTGGGCTCAAAAGTGAGATTTTGCCAAAACGTGCTCTGCACGGCCTTAAACGGTACGTTTTGTGATTTTTTTATAGAAATGCATTGGTTTCGCTTTTTGGCCACGATTTGAGGCCAGTACGACAATTTTGAGATATTGTGTGCTCAAAGGTGAGATTTTGCCAAAACTTGCTCCACACGATGATTTCAGGCCAGAACGACGAATTTGAGATCTGGTGTGCTGAAAAGTGAGATTTTGCCAAAACTTGCTCTGCACGGCCCCAAACGTGCGTTTTGTGCACTTTTCATAGAAATGCACTGTTTCCGTTTTTTGGCGATGATTTGAGGCCAGTTCGACGATTTTGAGATCTGGTGTGCACAAAAGTGAGACTTTGCCAAAACTGCCCTCTTGACCCTAAGCTGGATAAGAAAGGTGGCATTATGGTAGCTAGAAAAATGGTTATAGACAATATTGAATGTTTACAAAATGAATTGGACCTTGTCGACGTTTGGAGAATTAAAAATCCACAATCTAGAAGTTACACTTTGAGACAAACATCTCCACCAATTTTCTGTCGTTTAGATTACTGGTTGATATCAAACAACTTACAGGATTTTGTAAATACAACCGATATCATTCCAGCTATAAAAACTGATCATGCAGCAATTGAATTGAATTTAACCGACTCCAATCAAAACTTAAAGGGGCCCGGCTTCTGGAAAATCAACGTCTCTCTTCTGGAAGATCCGAATTATCTGGAAAAATTAAAACAAAATATTCCACTTTGGAAAACAACAGCAAGCGAGAATTTATCAGAGAAAAGGTGCATATGGGATTGGATTAAGTATAATATTCGGAACCATGCTATTTTGTTCTCGAAAAAGAAAGCCAAAGAACGATCTGCAATGGAAAACAACTTACAACAAGTATACCAGGAAGCAACTAAAAAATTGGAACAAGACCCTTCCGACTCTAACCTAAATACTCTAAATGAAGCAAAAGAAACTCTAGAAAGTTATTACGAGGAAAAAACAAGGGGTGTAATTATTCGCGCAAGGGCACGGTAGCACGAGCATGGCGAGAGAAGTACAAAATATGTTTTTAAATTTAGAGAAGCGTAATCACGCAAAAACACATACAAGATCAAAGGGCTCTTAAAGCCATGTCGTTAATGCGTTGAAACATGAGGTTAAAAAAAGAAGAATCTAAAATAAATATAAAATAAATATGGTAAAGATGGCGTTGTAGAATCAGACATTATGTAGAAAATGCGAGGCGCAGTAGTCAACTGGATATGGTTCTTGGCAAGGATAGAGAAGATTGAGAGAACTTGGTTTGAAAATTCGTGTTGGTGCAAGTCAAAAAAAGTTATGAGTAACAAAGAATCACGAGTGTGAATGTAAATAATTTTGATGTTAGTGAAGTGAAAGTGAAAGACTTTTCCCGCCTTGCTAGCTAATTGACGATGAAAATGTGTTGTTGGTTTAATTTACACAGTGCATTTTCAGTTATTCATTGTCTATTTTCTGTTGGGATATTTGACAATGGAAAAGACTTTCTAAATCAAATACAATAGATTGCCGCAATTTCAAAACAATTAAAAGCCCACATCGATAATACGTCACGTGCAATGACTTTATATCTGATCAGATGAGACATTAATATTAATTATCAAAATATCAATTGACACAACAAATGGTGACTGAATCTTTAATATTCTTTAAAGTAAGGCCCGATTCAAACATTGAACTTCACATTTGCCGAATCTAATGGAAGGAGGCTGTAACAACATGTCATTTCTCTAGAGCTGCCTTTCCCCATGTCAGGACAATTTGAGCTATGTTTAGCAGACATCGCGCCATCAGCCATTTCTTTTTCAACTCTCCAGCAGTATTCGAAAATAGAACGAAAGTCAAAATTTATGGTATTTTGCTGTTCCTACTCTTGCATAATGAAACGGAAAGTTTTGTAGTTAGCTTAAGTATCAAGTCTGCTGTTTTATATATTTTGACGTGAAAAATGGCGGGAAAATGGTGATCACGTGGTCATTTTTCGGTCACGTCTGCTATGGACGCACTTATATAGAAAATATTGGGTCTGGAGCGGATAAACAGGGCACCACTCCTGGCGGTCACTTTTTTAGTTTCCCTTAGATCGAAATGAGGTTCATGACAGGCCTGCACCGACTCCGCTATGTGGTTTTGCGGTTGCGATGCATTTATATTAGCTTTCAAAGTTTGGCTGTTATGAGTCGTGTCGTTAAGTGATTTACGTCTTGTATGATGTGTTAGGCGGCGTTTTGTAAATAGTTTTCAGGAATGGTTGGTTTTGAACGAAACTCCATTTTTCATCAGTATTTGTTTAAGGTTTTTCAGTCGTGGGTGAAATGTCGTTTTGTTTTCATGCCAATTGCGTTCCGGCAAAAGTGAAATTCAGAATACCAGTGCATTTAGGAGGGTGCTGATGGGGTTAACAGTTAACTGACAATTGCCCAAAAATATAGTAGTTAACTGATAAATGAAAAGTTACCGTATTTTCTCTATTAAATGCCCGCGGCGTTTATTTCAAACTTGACCTTGTGGACCCGGCGTTTCTTTGTATCAGCAGTTTTTTCTCGCCCGCCATTTTTTAAGAAAGGGTTATTATTCGTTTTTCTTGGCAGCCTTGTACCTTGCCCTTAAATCTTAAGTTTATTATACCACAAACAAACATTTGAGGAGCTTACTTACAACTTCCTCAATTATACCCGGCGTTTATTCGGGGCCCGGCGTTTAATCGAGAAAATACGGTAACAGTTAAGTGACATTCTATTAATTATACTAAATTAACGATTGTTGTTGTTAATAAAAGCAACATAGTTTTTTCCTAACAGCAAAGCTATTTTGTGACTTTTACCTGCCTCGCTGCGTGACCAGGTGACATATTAACCGATATTATATGCGAAAGGTACCAGGGTCGTAGAGCGTTGACCTTGATCTCCGTGATGGCGTCGAGTGGCGTGGTCAAAGTTATTCTGAGTTTTTATCGAGATGATGACAAAGGATCGGCATTCGAATGACACATAAGTCGCATACCGTTTGACATGACAAAGCACAATTCAATGGACATATAATCAAACAATAAGCGGAAAGTTTGGACTCGGTGAGTTTGATTTAAAGTTGTTCCGATTAGAGAAGATCGACGGGAAAGCTGTTACAAAGGCTCAGTTGGAAATGGAGCTACCCTTTCTAATGGGAAGTGCGACAAGCGAGATACATGGTGTGTATTTTGTTTCGTCATTTTGTCCTAGCACGCGAACGCGGGTTGACCTAAGGGTTGACCACACGAGCCCTTTTCAGTGTTAGATTAAATGAGTAAGATTTCTGATTACACTAAAACCTGTATTAAGCAGACTCCAAAGTAAGTGGACACACCGTATTTTATTGGACACAAGCATCAGTGAGTTTCGATTTTTTTCCTTCCCATACTCTCTGTGTACGATCCTGTATCAAACAGACATCTTTAATACTGACGATCCTTATTACGGTTTTGGAAGCTATCTTGACAGGTGAGAAATTATGGTTTTTGTATTAGAATCTAATGTCGAATAATTTTCGTAAAGCGGCTGTTCTAAGTCCAATCCCGAAAACGCATTCACTCTGGTCATTTTCATGGCCTTTAAAGTATGACCTTATCTTAACTTTGCAAATTTAAAAGCCTTACTGATATACGTAATTTCCTACTTGTCAAGCTAAATCAAAGATAAGATCAATGAATGAAAATATTGAAATGAACCGATTTCCGACAGCGTGACCCAGTTAAAAAAGAAACACATAAAACTTTCTTATACAAGCGCATGAGTATAGGCTACCAGTGTAGCCTCTTGTTAACTGACACTGAATTGGCCGAAAAAATAGTAGTTAACTGACAATTGGGTACCCCATTAGCACCCTCATTTAGCAGTGCTAGATTAATTTGTCGTGTGTTTGGCCTTGTTCACAAAATGGTAAAGTAAGCTCACTGTAGCTGTCGAGAAAAAGCTGCGCCGGGTTTACAGCTCTTTACAGGCAAATTCACCGCGAGAAACAACTTCAAGCATCACGCTTCAGTGAATGTTCTGACACCTATAGAATGAATTGAGTTCCATTGTAATAATCTAATGGATAGTATCAATTATATATCCGGAAAAAATCTGGTCATTTCACGAACAGAAATTTAGAACCCGAAAGGAGGAAAGAGTTACGCGATTAACATCGGAACGGATAGATTGCCGTCCAAAATGGTGGCGCTGTTCAGATGTGTGTTACTTTTCCTTTATACCCTCTTAAAGTTTGATGTTCCCAATGTTTACGTATTTTTCTACGAAAGAGACGATAACTTAATTTGTAATAGGAACGAAATTAAAAAAGCCCGTCAAGGTTGTTGAAAGGAGGTGTCGCAGAAGATTCCTGTCAGTTTTTAGAATTTTCAGTCAGTTCAGTTGCAACCCGTTGGTAAACGAACTTGAAATGTTCACCTGTATACAGACTTCTATTTTATGAGAGGGGTGAATGCAGCGATCTGTTTTTGGTCGTATCGTAAGTGTCTCAGTAAAGGCTGTAATTTTAGCTTGTATTCGCTACGCTTTATAGCTGCGTGGAGCTCGCTAAAACATTCGTTGGCATTTTTGACAGTCTAGCGACTGTTACGTTTAAGCCTAGCTTTTTCAGCTGCAAGTAGAAGGTAAGTCTTCTAAAAACCTATTAAGAAAAATTTAATACAGTGCACCAAGGGTATAGATAAGTACAGTTTTAAGGGGTTGCAACGGTTAAATTCCTCTTCATAAATATTTCAATACTATTTATCTTTTGAATTAAGAGTAAACTAAATAGGTATTGAGTCCATCCATTTGAATTAATGATTTCAACTGATTTTTAAAGGCCTTAATTATTATATTGTCTACGAACTTCTCATTGCGTTAAAACCACACGGCTAGGCCTTGCACGCTCAGCTTATTACAAGTGCACGACTCATCGTCGTACATTTTTATCCAGTTGAATTCCGGTTATGCAAAAATTGATTAAACTCGAACCCTTCGTAGAACTCGAAGTTTACGCTAACTGTAACAAAAATCGATTACATTGAAATGGCATTATTTGGCAAGAGAATAGACCAAAATCTTGTAAAATTTTAAACTTTCCCGGAAATTTCTTTCACAGTGTGGCGCGTATAAGCAACTGATCTTGAAAATCCACCGGCATAAAACCATCCGAGCCAAATGAACAAGCATTTGAGAATGCAATGAAATTCATCGGAACTTGAATATAAAATTTGAACTCATTTGAGTCAGAACAGCGAATTGATAATAATTATGTTTCGTTTCTTGATAGATCATGGCAGGTAGGTTCATACTTGCGTGAGAGCTCTAGAATAATTCAGGAAATAACGCTTTTCCACTTATGCTGATAAGCGTTCATGTTTAAAATTCTAAGCCGCCACCCGCGTACTAGAACAAACGCAAATTTTGCTCTGCCATATCGCTCATATTAAAACACAAACTTTCCCGTCCCATTTAACTTTCTTAAAACGTCGCCATTCGTAAAAATACACCGTGAAATTCTCAAACTGCGTTTGCCAAAAAACGCATTTGACCTATTTTTGGCTTTACGACAAATGATTGAAGCTGATAGGTAACGTGAGATATCGAAACTTAAGAAGAACTTAATGCCTTTGCGGTAACGAAATGTGAGATATGACAAGTTCATGACAAGTTCTGACATCCCAATACCCTAGGGAAATTAACAATAGGTCCGGGGGTGCTCCCCAAAAATTTTAGGTGCAGTATGTGACGCCCTTCTTGAAATCCTAACCGGTTTAACCAACCATATCTTCAATGCCCTAATATAACTTCTGTAAAGAAGAAGGAAGAAACCCCCCCGGACAAAAGTCCACAAAATTTTGTTAACAACTTTTGTCCCTTTTTTCGTGACTGACTCCGAAATCTCGCTTAATGCGCATGCGCATTAACGAGATAAAAACTATTAATAAGTGGTCCCATTACATCTGATCCTTTTGGGATGCTGAACGAACAAACGTTTTTATCATAGCTTGTACCAATCAAATGTAACAGATGAGGATAAAGAAAATGGAAACGAATTTTTAAATAATTTGAAGGTACCAAGATTAACAGAAGAACAAAAACTATCTTGTGAAGGAGAAATATTTGTTGAAGAAATTACAGCCATTCTTAACATTTTTGAGAGTAACAAATCTCCTGGTAATGATGGAATACCAATAGAATTTTACAAACGTTGCTGGGAATTAATTTGTGATCCATTTATGGAAAGTGTGAGGGAGTGTTTCAACCACGGCGAAATGTCTAGCTCTCAAAGAAAAGCAATTATAACTCTTATAGAAAAGCAACATAAAGATCGAACTCTCATTGAAAATTGGACGCCAAGCTCTTTTATTATCGTGGATGCAAAAATAATTTCAAAAGTGATTGTTTTAAGAGTAAAGACAGTTTAACCGAATATCATACATCATAATCAAACAGGTTATGTTGAAGATCGCTATATTGGTGAGACTATTCGATCAATTTTCAATATAATGGAATTTACAGACAGTAAGAATATTCCAGGTATCTTGATTTTCATTGACTTTACAAAGGCTTTCGACTCTTTAGAATGGCATTATATTTTCAGTTGCCTTGAGGCGTTTAATTTTGGCCCCAATTTTATAAATTGGGTCAAAATGTTTTATACAAATATTCAAAGCTGTGTAATGAATAATGCAATGACTTCAGACTATTTTACTTTAGAACGTGGTGTGAGGCAAGGTGATCCCTTGTCCCCCTACCTCTTTATCTTAGCTGTTGAAAGCTTGGCAATCTCCATTCGTCAAAATGTTGATATCAAAGGAATTAAAATAGGAAATTATGAAGCCAAGCTATTGCAATACGCAGACGATACCACAGCAACCCTGTCTGATGAAAATTCTGCAAAAACGCTATTTGAAGAATTAGAAGTATTTAAGAACTTCAGTGGGTTGGATATAAATAGTTCTAAAACAGAAGGAATGTGGATTGGTTCGCTTAAAAGAAAAGACGAAAAACCGTTTGGTATTAAATGGCCAAGTGAACCCATTAAAGCTTTAGGAACCTTTTTTACATATGACCTATCATTAGTTTACGAAAAAAACTTTCAAGAGAAGGTTGACAGCATAAAGCAGCTGACAAATACATGGTCATCTAGAGGACTGTTCATTTACGGTAAAGTAACTATAATCAAATCATTACTTTTTCCAAAACTAGTTTTTATATCTTCGGTTCTTTCACCTCCAAGTAAAATTATCAAGCAAGTAAATAGTTTGATTTTCTCCGTTTTATGGAATGGAAAGGATAAAGTAACAAGGCTCTCTTCAGTAAACTGTTATGCGGACGGTGGCATTAAAATGACAGATATTGAAAGCTTGGTCAAAACTGTACGATTAGCTTGGCTAAAACGTATTTTCAGCGATAACGAAAGTACGTGGAAATTCTACTTGTTACATCTCCTACGTAATGTTGGCGGTCTTTTGCTTTTTAAATGTAACTATGCAATGGACGATCTTACAATTAACTCAGTTTTCTACAGAGAACATTCAGAATGTTGGTTAGAATTTCGAAACCTCCTTTTAGCTAATAAAGAACGGCTCTGTATAATTTGAAATAACAAAGATATAAGAATAGATGGAAAACCAGCTTTTTATCAGTCTTATTATGACTCGGGGATACGTATCATTAAAGATCTCTCGTTCAATCTCGACAATATAGAATCCTTTAATGTAATTAATAACATAGTTGAGAAAGCTAATTTTCTTACATGGACAGGTCTTAGGCGCGCAATTCCTTTTTCTTTGAAAATAATAGAGTACACTACCTTTACGGATAATACTTATTTTATAAAGGGAAATGACATTTTTGACATAGTGGAAAAGAAAACGACACACTATTATTCTTTAATAATATCTTAAAAACGAAATAATAATAACAAAAAACTGTCTTCGCTTTTTGTCGATGATTTGAAGCCAGTACGACGATTTTGAGATCTGGTGTGCGGAAAAGTGAGATTTTAAAATATACAACTTCGTTGGATAAATAGATCCTATAGATCAAAACAAAAGTAGTAGCTTGAAGATAAAGCGCAGGATTGAAATGATTGAAGTGCATTACAGTTTATCTTGAAATCAAAGTTGCCTTTGTTTGCAGGAGAGGCAGTGTCGATCGTGACATTTATCTGAAATCAAAATTCGTGCGTTATAACGGCTCAGTCTATTTTGAGCTGCTTTACTTCGTTGCATTTGCTTAGTTCATATTTGTAAGATGGGTAAATAAATTGTTTGTTTGTCATAACTAATGAGACATTTGTATACTCCTAGGAGAAAAACTACGGAGCCTCTTCGACAGTATTTCGATCATTATCGGTTTTAGCGTCGCACTTGGTGAATGCTCTTCGTAAATGCATACTGATGAGACTGTCCCACCGAAATGGCAAAATGTCGCTTAACGTATTTCAACGTTATATCGCCAAATGGCACAAAATATACAACTTAGTTGGATAAAAAGATCCTACAGTACAAAACAAAAGTAGTAGTTTGGCGGTAAAGCGCAGGATTGCAAGGATTGAAGTGGATTACAGTTTAGCTTCATATCAAAGTTGCCTTTGTTTGCTGGAGAGGCAGTGTCAATAGTGACATTTATCTGAAATCAAAATGCGTGCGTTATAACGGCTCAGTCTCTTTTGAGCCGCTTTACTTCGTTGCATTTGCTTAGCTAATGTTTGTAAGATGGAAAAATCAATTGTTTGTTTGTCATAACTTATGAGACATGTGTTGGCTCCTAGGAGTCAAATTACGGATCCTCTTCGTCAATATGTCGGGCATTTTCGGTGTAAGTCGTCGCACTTCGTAAATACTCTTCGTAAATGCATAGTAATGACACTGTCCCGCCGAAATGGAAAAATGTTGCTTAACGTGTTTCCAGTTTATATCGCCAAATGGCACAAAATATACAACTTAGTTGCATAAAAAGATCCTATAGTACAAAAAAAAGTAGTAGTTTGGAACTAAAGCGCAGGATTGCAAGGATTGAAGTGGATTACAGTTTAGCTTGATATCAAAGTTGCCTTTGTTTGCTTGAGAGACAGTGTCAATCGTGACATTTATCTGAAATCAAAATGCGTGCGTTATAACGGCTCAGTCTATTTTCAGCCGCTTTACTTCGTTGCCTTTGCTTAGCTAATGTTTGTAAGATGAAAAAATCAATTGTTTGGGTAGATTCTGCATGTACCGGTCACATATTACGCAAAACAAAGGGAACAAAAACGCGACAATACAAATGCAAAACAAGACCAAACATACAATACCCACCAACAATAGAAGACAATGAGTGGTTCATGGATACCGGTACTTGCAGAAAGATCCATTGTTTGTTTGTCATAACTTGTGAGACATTTGTTGGCTCCTAGGAGAAAAATTACGGAGCTTCTTCGTCAATATTTCGGACATTTTCGGTGTTAGCCGTCGCACTTCGTGAATACTTTTCGTAAATGCATACCTGATGAGACTATCCAACTGAAATGGCAAAATGTGGCTAAGCTTATTTCCACATTATATCGCCAAAAGGCACAAAATATACAACTTAGTTGGATAAAAAGATCCTATAGTACAAAACAAAAGTAGTAGTTTGGAGGTAAAGCGCAGGATTGCAAGGATTGAAGTGGATTACAGTTTAGCTTGATATCAAATTTGCCTGTGTTTGCTTGAGAGGCAGTGTCAATCGTGACATTTATCTGAAATCAAAATGCGTGCGTTAAAACGCCTCAGTCTATTTCGAGCCGCTTTACTTCCTTACATTTGCTTAGCTAATGTTTGTAAGATGGAAAAATCAATTATAAAGGTATATTCTGCATGTACCGGTCACATATTACGCAAAACAAAAGGAACAAAGAACGACAATACAAATGCAAAACATGACCAAACATACAATACCCCACCAACAATAGAAGACAATGAGTGGTTCATGGATACCGGTACTTGCAGAAAGACCCATTGTTTGTTTGTCATAACTTGTGAGACATTTGTTGGCACGTAGGAGAAAAACTACGGAGGTTCTTCGTGAATATATCGGGCATTTTCGGTCTAAGCCGTCGCACTTCGTGAATACTCTTCGTAAATGCATAGTAATGACACTGTCCCGCCGAAATGGAAAAATGTTGCTTAACGTATTTCCAGTTTATATCGCCAAATGGCACAAAATGTACAACTTAGTTGCATAAAAAAGATGCTATAGTACAAAACAAAAGTAGTAGTTTGGACCTAAAGCGCAGGATTGCAAGGGTTGAAGTGGATTACAGTTTAGCTTGATGTCAAAGTTGCCTTTGTTTGCTTGAGAGACAGTGTGAATCGTGACATTTATCTGAAATCAAAATGCGTGCGTTATAACGGCTCAGTCTATTTTCAGCCGCTTTACTTCGTTGCCTTTGCTTAGCTAATGTTTGTAAGATGAAAAAATCAATTGTTTGGGTAGATTCTGCATGTACCGGTCACATATTGCGCAAAACAAAAGGAACAAAGAACGCGACAATACAAATGCAAAACAAGACCAAACATACAATACCCCACCAACAATAGAAGACAATGAGTGGTTCATGGATACTGGTACTTGCAGAAAGACCCATTGTTTGTTTCTCATAACTTGTGAGACATTTGTTGGCTCCTAGGAGAAAAATTACACAGCTTCTTCGTCAATATTTCGGACATTTTCGGTGTTAGCCGTCGCACTTCTTAAATACTTTTCATAAATGCATACTGATGAGACTATCCCACTAAAAAAAGCAAAATGTCGCTAAGCTTATTTCCACATTATATCGCCAAATGGCACAAAATATACAACTTAGTTGGATAAAAAGATCCTATAGTACAAAACAAAAGTAGTAGTTTGGAGGTAAAGGGCACGATTTCAAGGATTGAAGTGGATTACAGTTTAGCTTGATATCAAATTTGCCTTTGTTTGCTTGAGAGGCAGTGTCAATCGTGACATTTATCTGAAATCAAAATGCGTGCGTTAAAACGCCTCAGTCTATTTCGAGCCGCTTTACTTCCTTACATTTGCTTAGCTAATGTTTGTAAGATGGAAAAATCAATTGTTTGTTTGTCATAACTTATGAGACATTTGTCGGCTCGTAGGAGAAAAATTACGAAGCCTCTTCGTCAATATTTCGGGTATTTTCGGTTTAACCCGTCGCACTACGTGGATACTCTACGTAAATGCATTCTGATGAGACTGTCCCACCGAAATGGCAAAATGTCGCTAAGCTTATTTCCACGTTATATCGCCAAATGGCACAAAATATACAACTTAGTTGGATAGAAAGATCTTATAGTACAAAACAAACGTAGCAGTTTGGAGAGAAAGCGTTGGATTGGAAGGATTGAAGTGAATTACAGTTTAGCTTGATACCAAAGATGCGATTGTTTGCTGGAGAGGCAGTTTCAATCGTGACATTTATATGAAACCAAAATTCGTGCGTTATAACGGCTCAGCCTATTTTGAGCTGCTTTACTTCGTTCCATTTGCTTAGTCAATGTTTGTAAGATAGAAAACTAATTTGTTTGTTTGTCATAACTAATGAGACATTTGTTGGCTCCTCGGAGAAGAATTAAGGAGCATCTTCGACAATATTTCGGGCATTTTCGGTTTTAGCCGTCGCATTTCGTGACTACTCTTCGTAAATGCATAGTAATGACACTGTCCCGCCGAAATGGAAAAATGTTGCTTAACGTATTTCCACGTTATATCGCCAAATGGCACAAAATATAAAACTTAGTTGGATAAAAAGATCCTATAGTACAAAACAAAAGTAGTAGTTTGGAGGAAAAGCGGGGGATTGCAAGGATTGAAGTGTATTACAGTTTAGCTTGATATCAAAGTTGCCTTTGTTTGCTGGAGAGGCAGTGTCAATCGTGACATTTAACTAAAATCAAAATTCGTGCGTTATAACGGCTCCGTCTATTTTGAGCCATTTTACTTCGTTGCATTGGCTTAGCTAATGTTTGTAAGATGGAAAAATCAATCGTTTGTTCGTCATAACTTATGAGACATTTCTTGGCTCCTAGGAGAAAAATAACGGAGCCTCTTCGTCAATATTTAGGGAATTTTCTGTTTTAGCCGTCGCTCTTCGTGAATACTCTTCGTAAATGCATAGTAATGACACTGTCCCGCCGAAATGGGAAAATGTCGCTTAAAGTATTTCCACGTTATATCGCCAAATGGCACAAAATATACAACTTAGTTTGATAAAAAGATCCTATAGTACAAAACAAACCACCTAAGCCTAATATCACGAAGGAAATGCCCTTAAGAACTTAAAACAAGACGACTCTATTATGATTCTACCAGCAGACAAAGGTCGTGCTAGCGTTGTCCTAAACACTGACACCTACCCTGACAAAATGAAAACACTGATTGAGACGGGTCCATATCAGCTCCTTAATAAAGACCCAACGGAGCGTCTGAGCCGTAAATTAACTGAGAAGCTCCTTAATTTGAAACGAGGTGGACATATATCAGAAACTGTCTATAACAAGATCAGACCTAGACACAAACAACCACCTAGAATATACGGCTTTCCTACGATACACAAGACCAACATACCTTTACGACCTATTGTATCATGTGTCAATACTTTCGCTTATGATTTGTCTGCTTACTTAGCAGATATACTGTCCCCACTGACAGGTAAATCAGACTATGCAGTTACCAACTCTAATCATTTCGTGTCCACCATTAGCCGTGAAAAAATACAGGACAACGAAGTCATGGTATCTTTTGACGTAGAATCTCTCTTTACCAATGTGCCGATAGAAGGTGCCCTACAGGCAACCTTGCAAAAACTAGAGAATGATCACGGCCTTGCTGACCGCACAACGCTAACACCAACACAGATTGCCGACCTCTTGAATTTCGTTTTGAGATCTACGTATTTCCAGTACGATGGATCGATTTACGAACAAAAAGACGGAGCAGCCATGGGGAGTCCAGTCTCCGCGGTTATAGCAAACATCTACATGGAAGAATTTGAAGAACAGGCAATAGCA
Organism: Cladopsammia gracilis; assembly: GCA_022457155.1. Classification (NCBI taxonomy): domain Eukaryota; kingdom Metazoa; phylum Cnidaria; class Anthozoa; order Scleractinia; family Dendrophylliidae; genus Cladopsammia; species Cladopsammia gracilis. Next base: position 300,563 of record JAJGOT010000561.1, on the reverse strand, counting down.
ACTTCGCCATATAAACATAAGATCTGGACGCGATATGTAGATGACGCATTTACCATATTAGATCAAAGCAATGTCGACGGTTTCTTGCAACACCTCAACAACCAACAGCCTACCATTCGTTTTACCATGGAAACAGAGAAAGACAACACTATCCCTTTCCTAGACACGTCAGTTACAAGGGACTCAAACGGCCTTCTCACTACCAGTGTATATAGGAAACCTACTCATACTGATCAATACCTGGCCTATGATTCACACCATTCGCAGTCAGTTTAAGCGTGGTATTGTGAAATGTCTGTATGACCGACTCAAACACCTCATTACTAGACCATCAGTTATCTTCAACGAAAAGAAACATTTGTCGTCGGTTCTTGTTTGTAACGGATATCCTTCCTCGTTTGTACAAAAAATCACAAAAACGAAAGGCCCAACAACAAAGAAGGAATCCACGCAGGATTTAAAATCTACTGCAGTATTGCCCTATATCAAAGGTGTATCACAGAGGTTCTTCGCCGCTGCCTACAACAACAAGGCGTACGCACTGCTTTCAAATCTGACACAACTCTCAGGTCACACTTAGTACGACCTAAGGACGTCCTCGACTCTAATAAACAGGACGGTGTTGTCTACAAGATTCCTTGCGAATGCGGCAAAGTGTATATCGGAGAAACAGGGAGGTCTATGCATGAAAGGAAAAACGAACACGATAGAGACATACGGCTTGCCCGTACTCAAACCTCCGCGGTTTCAGAACACGCTAACAAGATCGGGCATTTTCCTATTTGGGACGAGGTTAAGTTTATTGACCGTGACCCACACTGGTACACCCGTAGAGTTAAAGAGGCCATCCACATAAGACTTCATCCTAATAACATCAACAGAGATAGTGGAATTGAAATTCCCGAAGCGTGGATGCCTACAATCAAGAAGCATAACAGCCGACCGATATCAAATCGGACCGGAGAGGGAACAACATCTTTTCGGAATAATAATGAGGATCGAAATGCACCAAAAGCAACAAGCCAACGTGCTACATAAGCGACACGTAACCAATCGACCTCATCGCCTGATGAAGACTAGCAGTAATAGCAGTCGAAACGTCGCGATCAACATCTTAAAGTGACTCCATAGTGAGACAAACAAAAAAAGCGTTTACCTATCTTACACACCACGATGAACAACAACCACATTTTTAGTAACAAAAAAGTAGTAGTTTGGCGGTAAAGCGCAGGATTGCAAGGATTGAAGTGGATTACAGTTTAGCTTGATATCAAAGTTGGCTTTGTTTGCTGAAGAGGCAGTGTCAATCGTTACATTTATCTGAAATCAAAATGCGTGCGTTAAAACGCCTCAGTCTATTTCGAGCCGCTTTACTTCGTTACATTTGCTTAGCTAATGTTTGTAAGATGGAAAAATCAATTGCTTGTTTGTCATAACTTATGAGACATTTGTTGGCTTGTAGGAGAAAAATTACGGATCCTCTTCGTCAATATTTCGGGCATTTTCGGTTTAACCCGTCGCACTACGTGAATACTCTAGTAAATGCATAGTAATGACACTGTCCCGCCGAAATGGAAAAATGTTGCTTAACGTATTTCCAGTTTATATCGCCAAATGGCACAAAATATACAACTTAGTTGCATAAAAAGATGCTATAGTACAAAACAAAAGTAGTAGTTTGGAACTAAAGCGCAGGATTACAAGGATTGAAGTGGATTGCAGTTTAGCTTGATATCAAAGTTGCCTTTGTTTGCTTGAGAGACAGTGTCAATCGTGACATTTATCTGAAATCAAAATGCGTGCGTTATAACGGCTCAGTCTATTTTGAGCCGCTTTACTTCGTTGCATTGGCTTAGCTAATGTTTGTAAGATGGAAAAATCAATTGTTTGGGTAGATTCTGCATGTACCGGTCACACATTACGCAAAACAAAAGGAACAAAGAACGCGACAATACAAATGCAAAACAAGACCAAACATACAATACGCCAGCAACAATAGAAGACAATGAGTGGTTCATGGATACTGGTACTTGCAGAAAGACCCATTGTTTGTTTGTCATAACTTGTGAGACATTTGTTGGCTCCTAGGAGAAAAATTACGGAGCTTCTTCGTCAATATTTCGGACATTTTCGGTGTTAGACGTCGCACTTCGTGAATATTTTCGTAAATGCATACTGATGAGACTATCCCACTGAAATGGCAAAATGTCGCTAAGCTTATTTCCACATTATATCGCCAAATGGCACAAAATATACAACTTAGTTGGATAAAAAGATCCTATAGTACAAAACGTACGTGGACTTACGTGGTAAATAAATAAAATAAAGTAAATAAATAAATAAAACAAAAGTAGTAGATTGGAGGTAAAGCACAGGATTGCAAGGATTGAAGTGGATTACAGTTTAGCTTGATATCAAACTTGCCTTTGTTTGCTTGAGATGCAGTGTCAATCGTGACATTTAACTGAAATCAAAATGCGTGCGTTAAAACACCACAGTCTATTTCGAGCCGCTTTACTTCGTTACATTTGCTTAGCTAATGTTTGTAAGATGGAAAAATCAATTGTTTGTTTGTCATAACTTATGAGACATTTGTCGGCTCGTAGGAAAAAAATTACGGAGCCTCTTCGTCAATATTTCGGGCATTTTCGGTTTAACCCCTCGCACTACGTGAATACTCTACGTAAATGCATAGTAATGACACTGTCCCGCCGAAATGGAAAAATGTTGCTTAACGTATTTCCAGTTTATATCGCCAAATGGCACAAAATATACAACTTAAATGCATAAAAAGATCCTATAGAACAAAACAAAAGTAGTAGTTTGGAACTAAAGCGCAGGATTGCAAGGATTGAAGTGGATTACAGTTTAGCTTGATATCAAAGTTGCCTTTGTTTGCTAGAGAGGCAGTGTCAATCGTGACATTTACCTGAAATCAAAATGCGTGCGTTGTACCGGCTCAGTCTATTTTGAGCCGCTTTACTTCGTTGCATTTGCTTAGCTAATGCTTGTAAGATGGGAAAATCAATTGTTTGTTTGTCATAACTTATGAGACATTTGTTGGCTCCTAGGAGAAAAATTACGGAGCCTCTTCGTCAATTTATCGGGCATTTTCCGTCTTAGCCGTCGCACTTTTGAATACTCTTTGTAAATGCATGGTAATGACACTGTCCCGCCCAAATGGGAAAATGTCGCTTAACTTATTTCCACGTTATATCGCTAAATGGCACAAAATATACAACTTAGTTGGATAGAAAGGTCCTATTGTACAAAACAAACGTAGCAGTTTGGAGATAAAGCGTTGGATTGGAAGGATTGAAGTGGATTACAGTTTAGCTTGATACCAAAGTTGCGATTGTTTGCTGGAGAGGCAGTTTCAACCGTGACATTTATATGAAACCAAAATTCGTGCGTTATAACGGCTCAGCCTATTTTTAGCTGCTTTACGTTCGTTCCATTTGCTAAGTCAATCTTTGTAAGATAGAAAACTAAATTCTTTGTTTGTCATAACTAATGAGACATTTTTCTGCTCCTAGGAGAAGACTTACGGAGCCTCTTCGACAATATTTCGCTCATTGTCGGTTTTAGCCGTCGCACTTCGTGAATACTTTTCGTAAATGCATAGTAATGACACTGTCCCGCCGAAATGGAAAATGTCGCTTAACTTATTTCCACGTTATATCGCCAAATGGCACAAAATATACAACTTAGTTGGATAAAAAGATCCTATAGTACAAAACAAAAGTAGCAGTTTGGAGGTAAAGCGCAGGATTGCAAGGATTGAAGTGGATTACAGTTTAGCTTGATATCAAAGTTGCCTTTGTTTGCTTGAGAGGCAGTGTCAATCGTGACATTTATCTGAAATCAAAATGCGTGCGTTATAACGGTTCAGTCTATTTTGAGCCGCTTTACTTTATTGCATTTGCTTAGCTAATGTTTCTAAATAAAGAGATCCTATAGTACAAAACAAAAGTAGTAGTTTAGAGATAAAGTGCGGGATTGCAATGATTGAAGTGGATTACAGTTAAGCTTGATATCAAAGTTACCTTTGATTGCTGGAGAGACAGTGTCAATCGTGACATTTATCTGAAATCAAAATGCGTGCGTTATAATGGCTCAGTCTATTTTGAGCCGCTTTACTTTGTTGCATTTGCTTAGCCAATGTTTCTAAGATGGGAAAATCAATTGTTTGTTTGTCATAACTTATGAGACATTTGTTGGCTCCTAGGAGAAAAATTACGGAGCTTCTTCGTCAATATTTAGGTCGTTATCGGTTTTAGCCGTCGCATTTCGTGAATAATTTTCGTAAATGCTTTTGGTAAATGCATAGTAATGACACTGTCCCGCTGAAATGGGAAAATGTCGCTCAACTTATTTCCACGTTATATCGCCAAATGGCACAAAATATACAACTTAGTTGGATAAAAAGATCCTATAGTACAAAACAAAAGTAGTAGTTTGGCGGCAAAGCGCAGGATTGCAAGGATTGAAGTGGATTACAGTTTAGCTTTATATCAAAGTGGCTTTTGTTTGCTGGAGAGGCAGTGTCAATCGTGACATTTATCTGAAATCAAAATGCGTGCGTTATAACGGCTCAGTCTATTTTCAGCCGCTTTACTTCGTTGCCTTTGCTTAGCTAATGTTTGTAAGATGGAAAAATCAATTATTAAGGTATATTCTGCATGTACCGGTCACATAGTACGCAAAACAAAAGGAACAAAGAACGACAACAATACAAATGCAAAACAAGACCAAACATACAATACCCCACCAACAATACAAGACAATGAGTGGTTCATTCAAAATGCGTGCGTTATAACGGCTCAGTTTATTTTGAGCCGCTTTACTTAGTTGCATTGGCTTAGCTAATGTTTGTAAGACGGAAAAATCAATCGTTTGTTTGTCATAACTTATGAGACATTTGTTGGCTCCTTGGAGAAATGTTACGGAGCCTCTTCGTCAATATTGTAGTGTCGTTACCATATATAGTGCTGCTACCAAATATGGTGGTGTATTGTGTACCCTAGGATTCCCGGATGTGCGAGCACGAGGTGGTAGTATCAGTACAACGAAGCATGTACAGAGAATAAACGTGTGTTGTTTCGCTACTTTGGACTCCTTGTTATGAAGCACCTTTACATTGGCGACGAGGATTCTCGGACCAAACGTGTGGATGGTTCTATACGATAGTCAAACGAAGAACGTGTGAAACATGGCCGCAGCGCTACCTACGTTCCCGTAGTTTGACGTAACCGATACCAGCACACAAGCTGTTAGATGGAAGAAATGGCTTTCGAGATTCCGCAATCTACTCGTTGCGATGAACGTCACAGACAAGAAAAGGAAACGAGCATTGTTGCTCCATTATGCCGGCGAAGCTACGAACGAAATTTTTGACATGCTACCCGATACCACATCGGGCGAAGGTGAAGATACGTTCGAGAAAGCCGTACGAGCCCTGACAAGTTACTTCACTCCCAGACAGAATCGTGAGTACGAGGTTTATGTTTTCCGTCAGGCTAAGCAAGAGTCAAACGAGAGCATTTTATCCTTCGACACGAGGCTAAGGCAATAAGCAGAAACCTGTGAGTTGGCCGATGTTGACCGCGAGGTCAAAACACAGATTGTTCAAAGTTGTAGTTCCCACAAGCTTCGCACAAAAGCGCTCGAGAATCCGTCGTACACTCTGACGCAGCTGTTAAACGCCGGAAGAGCCATGGAGCTGTCACAAAAGCAAGCCGCTAACATAGAGGAGAGTCAAACAGTAAACAAGTTATCCTCACACGGTGGCTATCAAAATCAACGGAATTGGGACGCCAAAGCTGGCAAAAACAAAGATGGCGGACGCGCAACTGACAAGAAGTCACGAAACCGGAAGTCACGTGGCGGAGGTCACGAGGTCCAGAAGTCGAGTGATAAGTGCCGAAATTGCCGTGGAGACTACCCACATTCCGGAGGAAGAACGTCCTATCCCCCTTATCAAGCCACTTGCCGGGGCTGTGGCAAGTTAAACCCACTTTGAAGCAGTATGCAGATCCAAAGGAAAAGGGAGTAACCGAAACAAACGCCGTCCCACTGTAAACAAAGTGAGCGAGGACGAATCAAGTGACGAAGGTGAAGTATACACGTTCTCTCTGAGCACCAAGACCCTGCAGGATCAGCCCCTCTTCAAGATCAAGGTACATGACACGCCAGTAACGATTATGGCTGACTCTGGAGCGAGCATAAATATCCTGGATGAAAAGGAATACCGCAGGTTACCCAATTGTCCCAAGCTTGAACCGAGTAGTGTGAAAATTTACGGCTACCAGTCAAAAGTTCCCCGTGGTGTCCTTGGAAAATTCAGTACCACGCTTGAGTCGGAGACGAAGAAGCTGCGCGCCAAGTTCTATGTGGTGAAGGAATCCAGTGGCTCCCTGCTCAGCTGGAGGACTTTACAAGAGCTTTGTCTGCTTCAGACAGTTCATCAAGTCAAAACCCTACCGTCGGAGCTGGAAGCAGGAACACCCTCGGGTCTGTTAGCAGAGTACGACGATCTGTTTCATGGGCTAGGCAAACTAAAGAACTATCAGATAAAGTTGCATATCGACGAGGAGGTACCACCCGTTGCGCAGCCACACAGAAGAGTTCCATTCCATGTTCCTAAGCAGCTAGCGGAGCAGCTAAAACGCAACGAAGAGTTAGGTGTGATAGAGCGTATCGAAGGGCCTACGCCTTGGGTGTCCCCAATCGTGGTTGCACCTAAACCAAAATCTCCAGGCAAGGTACGAGTGTGTGTTGATATGCGCCAGGCAAACAAGGCGGTCAAACGTGAGCGTCATGTCACCCCCACCGTGAAAGAGATGATCGGAGATTTAAATGGGGCCAGAGTTTTCAGCAAATTAGACCTCAATCAGGGCTACAATCAGCTTGAACTGGCACCTGAATCCAGGTACATCACCACCTTCAGCACCAACATGGCTCTCATGAGATACAAACGTCTCAACTTTGGTATTTCAAGCGCAGCTGAGATCTTCCAAAACGTGATCCGCGAGACGCTTGAGGGTATTGACGGTGCAATCAACATCAGTGATGACGTACTAGTGTTTGGGAAGACGCTCGAAGAACACGACCAGAACCTGAAGGCCGTGTTCCAGCGACTTAGGGAGAAAGATCTCACCCTGAACAAGAGCAAGTGCGAGTTCAGAAAAGACAAGTTGGTATTCTTTGGATACGTGTTCTCCAAAGACGACATCTCGCCAGATCCAAAGAAAGTTGCAGATGTCGTCAATCTTCAGGCACCGTCGACAGCATCAGAAGTACGCAGCCTTCTGGGGATGACAAACTACTGTTTAAGGTTCATCCCTGACTATGCTACCAAGACAGAGCTCCTGCGCAAGCTCACCCACAAAGACCAACCGTGGTGTTGGAGCACAAGAACTACAAGCAAGAGTTAAACAGAATGCTGAGGAACTACCGCGCTTCGCCGCACAGCACTACAAGAGTTGCACCAGCGACAGCACTGTTTGGCAGGCCAATGAAGACAAAGCTACCTGAGGTAACGAGACCCTGCTCAGACGCTGATATCAGGCAGCGTGACCAGGCAGCGAAGGCTAAAATGAAGGAGCACGCGGACAACAAGCAGTACGTTAAGCCGTCGGCTATCAAAGAAGGCGATATTGTACTGGTCAAGAAAGATAAGACAAAGAGGAAAGGCGACACACCGTATAACCCGGTACTGCGGACTGTCGTCCGGACCAAAGGGTCCATGGTCATTGCAGAAGATGCTGAAGGTGTCCCTATTACAAGAAATTCTTCGTTCTTAAAGAGCGTGCCCGACTTCAAGGCCTCCTATGAAGAGCAAGAGGGCCCCTACGGTGATGGTCCTCCGTCGCAGCCCAGTGATGCGCCTGCGAGACGCTATCCCCAGCGTGCGCGAGCACGCCCAACCAAGTTTGGTGACTATGTTCTTGACTGACACTGTTTGCATGAGAACTCTTCTATAAGGACTTTAGGTTTTTTAGGGACCCGGACACTTTGTTACTTTATTCCGTTTTCAGTTAGGTTTACTTTTGGACATGTTATGTTCTTCGTTCAATTCATAGTTGATTACCTTCGGTGTACGGAATTCTCTCCAGGGATGAGAGGGATGTAGTGTCGTTACCATATATAGTGCTGCTACCAAATATGGTGGTGTATTGTGTAGCCTAGGATTCCCGGATGTGCGAGCACGAGGTGGTAGTATCAGTACAACGAAGCATGTACATAAAATAAACGTGTGTTGTTTCGCTACTTTGGACTCCTTGTTATGAAGCACCTTTACAAATATTTGGGGCATTTTCGGTGTTAGCCGTCGCACTTCGTGAATACTTTTCGTAAATGCATACTGATGAGACTATCCCACTGAAATGGCAAAATGTCGCTAAGCTTATTTCCACATTATATCGCCAAATGGCACAAAATATACAACTTAGTTGGATAAAAAGATCCTATAGTACAAAACAAAAGTAGTAGTTTGGAGGTAAAGCACAGGATTGCAAGGACTGAAGTGGATTACAGTTTAGCTTGATATCAAAGTTGCCTTTGTATGCTGGAGAGGCAGTGTCAATCGTGACATTCATTGATATCAAAATGCGTGCGTTAAAACGGCTCAGTCTATTTCGAGCCGCTTTACTTCGTTACATTTGCTTAGCTAATGTTTGTAAGATGGAAAAATCAATTGTTTGTTTGTCATAACTTATGAGACATTTGTTGGCTCGTAGGAGAAAAATTACGGTGCCTCTCCGTCAATATTTCGGGCATTTTCCGTCTTAGCCATCGCACTTTTAAATACCCTTCGTAAATGCAAAGTAATGACAGTGTCCCGCCGAAATGGGAAAATGTCGCTTAACTTATTTCCACGTTATGTCGCCCAATGGCACAAAATATACAACTTAGTTGGATAAAAAGATCCTAAAGTACGAAACAAAAGTGGTAGTTTGGAGATAACGTGCAGGATTGCAAGGATTGAAGAGGAGCACAGTTTAGAGGAAAATCAAATTTGGCTTTCTTTCCTGGAGAGGCAGTGTCAATCGTGACATTTATATGAAACCAAAATTCGTGCGTTATAACGGCTCAGTCTATTTTGAGCTGCTTTACTTCGTTCCATTTGCTTAGTCCATGTTTGTAAGATAGAAAACTAAATTGTTTGTTTGTCATAATTAATGAGACATGTGTTTGCTCCTAGGAGAAAAATTACGGAGCCTCTTCATCAATATATCGGGCATTTTCCGTCTTAGCCGTCGCACTTCGTGAATACCTTTCGTAAATGAATAGTTATGACACTGTCCCGCCGAAATGGGGAAATGTCGCTTAACTTATTTCCACGTTATATCGCCAAATGGCACAAAATGTACAACTTAGTTGGATAAAAAGATCCTACAGTATAAAATAGAAATGGTTGTTTGAAGACAAAGCGCAGGATTGCAAGGATTGAAGTGGATTACAGTTTAGCTTGATATGAAAGTTGCCTTTGTGTGCTTGAGAGGCAGTGTCAATCGTGACATTTACATGAAATCAAAATGCGTGCGTTATAATGGCTCAGTCTATTTTGAGCCGCTTTAATTCGTTGCATTTGCTTAGTTTGTAAGATGGAAAAATAAATTGTTTGTTTGTCATAACTTATGAGACGTTTGTTGGCTCCTAGGAGAAAAATCACGGAGCCTCTTCGTCAATATGTCGGGAATTTTCGGTTTGAGCTGTCGCACCTCGTGAATACTCTTCGTAAATGCATACTGATTTTTTTATTACAAATGGTAAATACAATCTTTTGCAATACAATGAAAAACGAAAGCAAAAGAGAATAATAATTACGATACATATGCAAAAAGAGAAGAAAAATAATATATTAATTGAAAAAAAGTACAATATAACTTGAAAGAATATATGTTAACTCAATGACGTCAGTCTCGGCCAAAATTGGTCTTTGAAGACCAATAAGACTGAACTGCTTTAAAAAATTCCCAAGCGAAGTACATTACCTTACTCGCTTCTTTGAGAAAGTGGACTCTGCTACTTTCACGCTTAATGATGCTCATCAGGCAGCTACTAAAGATAAAAAATGGCTGTAAACTTACCAAAAATCGCATACAAACCATATTTGAGCCGCTATTATAGCTCAACGAAGCAAAAACACTACGTCATAATGACGTTTCTAGGAAACTCGAGCCTTCAGCAACACTTTCCATGGTAACCCCAAATATGAAGTCACGGAATCCTATGGATCGTTTATATGCGGAAAATCACTCAAAAACGTAAAAAGTCACTGACGACAACGACTTAAGGGAGTTGCACTAGCATTCACTTAGCCCATGATTTTTGGAATTGCTCTAATCGGTTAGATTTAAAAGCTATGGTGCGTAGAATATCAATTTTATTATCAAGGCGCAAAAGAAAACTGTCGAAGTCTAGGATGCCGCCGCGTACGCTTGTTGCAAAAATATGATATTTGGCGACAATCAAACAGTAGTTAAGAACTTTCCAATTGTTTGACTCTTTGTGCCAACCGTATAAAATAGAATTTTTACATAAAGTCAGTTTTTCATTAAATTTTTCTCGCCACCAGTTAGACAAAAAGTCCAAAACGACGAGGATACACTGCAAGTAATTAACATGTGTCTTAGAGATTGATTTTCAAGGTTTCATAAAGGACAGACTTGCCAGACTTGGAAATCGCACTATTTTGCCGATTTGGCGATGATTTGAGGCCAGTACGCCGATTTCGAGATCTGGTGTGCTCAAAAGTCAGATTTTGCTAAAACTTGCTCCGCACGGCCCCAAACCTGCGTTTTGTTACTTTTCATAGAAATCGCACTGCTTTCCTGATTTGGCGATGATTTGAGGCCAGTACGACGATTTTGAGATTTGGTGTGCTCAAAAGTGAGATTTTGCCAAAACTTGCTCCGCACGGCCCCAAATGTGCCTTTTGTGCACTTTTCATAGAAATCGCACAATATCTTGTCTCCATTTAGAATTTAGGTTTCAAAATATGATTCCATCCAAGAATCAGGACCGCCATTTTAGAATTTTTCTCAAAGAAAACAATTATAAAAAATGGACAATTTATCCAAATCATCTGAAACGTGGCACAGAACATCCTAATAATCTGTAAATGTAGCACATCAAAGCACAAGTCTATATCTTTCTCCATTCAGCATTTAGGTTTCAAAAAATATGTTCTTTCCTAGCCATTTTCAATGATGTCATAATTACGTCACAATGAGACATCGACACTGTCAATCTACTAACCTTATGATTTTGTACTATCTGCTAAATTTGAAGTCTAAAGCGGTAATACTTTAGGAGTTATGATGGGGTACGTTTTAAGAGATATCAGTGTCCGTACATGAAGCTGGTCATCACAGCAGGGACAAGCCATGGAGCGGTGAGTACACGCTCTTTTGTGCTCCGCACTTGTCCTCTATTTAGACCTTTTTAAGACTATGCACGACCGAAATAACTATCAGAACTATGACATAAGGTCCTAGTGCTACTCTAGGAAACTTTTTTCCCAACCGAAAGTGTTTGCTTTTGCATAGTCAGCAGTTTATGTTTAGATATTTAACCCTCCCTTCAAGAAATCACTTTATGGCTTTTAGAGACAAAGGACGAGGGTTTATCTATACTTTTATGATAGATGTAGTTGATACACCAGGAAAGAAACACTTTGGTGTACGTTTTGCGTGAATTCATCATTGTGCTTAGGAGTAATAAATAACTGAATAATTAATTAGCTGCAAATTTCAACCGTTATTAACATCGTCAGATCTTGTGTTTATGGCAGTGTTTATATCAATCGAGTTAGATCCCAAAGTGATCTAACCGTATTGCTAAAGTGAAGGAAACAGCTTCTAAAACGTGCGAGTTATTAACAGTTGAATTTTGTCCAATATGGCGGACCCAAAAGTGCGTCAAACATGCAAACGAGGCTATACTTTGAACGTTAATATCTCTGAGGGGATTTTATAACACTTCCTCAAATTCGCAGGATATATACAACGTCTTTAATACTATTTCCCAATACACTCGGCGTTATTATCGGCTCAACGGTTTGTTTTTAGCCTTGTTTACAAGTTTTTCAAACATGGAAACAAGGCTACAATTTGATCGTTAATATCTCTGAGGATATTACATCAAACAAATTCAAATTTGCAGGATATATAGCATGACTTTAATACTATTTGCGAATAGACTCGGTTTTAATATCGGCTCAACCTTATGCTTCTAGTTCAAAACCTCGAACACATGCGAAAACACCTCAACAGAATATAATATAATATAATATAATATAATATAATATAATATAATATAATATAATATAATGTAATGTAATGTAATGTAATGTAATGTAATGTAATGTAATGTAATGTAATGTAATGTAATGTAATATAATATAATATAATATAATATACTATAATTTAATATAATATAATATAATATCATGCTTATAATGGTGACCAAGCAGTGAAGGATGTCTTGAAGGTAAAAAGACAAAGAGTACCGTACAACAAGGACAAAGACATTAACTGGAACACCTTTCGCTCCGACTATCACCACTGTGCAGTTGTTTACCAAGCAGCGGATGCTTTGGGCCTTGAAATGCTACAAAGGTGCGCCAAACGGGCCTTGGGGTGCATGTCTTGGATCTCTCAGCACCACCTACAACGAGAGATTGATGACCAAGCCTCAAGAGCTCTTGACACTGAGACATTATATGGAATGTACAAGTTAACGCTAGACTGTGCGCCAGAAACGTTTCACTTAAACGAAGATCAAACAGGTGGCAATGCAGATAAGGACTTTGAGAGAGACGAGGAAGAGAAGTGTACTGTTCATAGAAATGCACCGTTTTCTTTTTTTGGCGATGATTTGTGGCCAGTACGACGATTTTGAGATATTGTGTGGTCAAAAGTGAGATTTTGCCAAAACTTGCTCCACACGGCCCAAAACGTGAGTTTTGTGCACTTTTCAAAGAAATGGACTGTTTTCGCTTTTTGTCGATGATTTGTGGCCAGTACGACGATTTTGAGATCTGGTGTGCTCAAAAGTGAGATTTTGCCAAAACTTGCTCCACACGACCCCAAACGTGCGTCTTGTGCACTTTTAATAGAAATGCACTGTTTTGGTTTTTTGGCGATGATTTGAGGCCAGTACGAAAATTTGGATATCTGGTGTGCTCATAAGTGAGATTTTCCCAAAACGTGCCCCGCACGGCCCAAAACGTGCTTTTTGTGCACTTTTCATAGAAATGCACCGTTTTCTCTTTTTGGCGATGATTTGTGGCCAGTGCGACGATTTTGAGATATTGTGTGGTCAAAAGTGAGATTTTGTAAAAACTTGCTCCACACGGCCCCAAACGTGCGTTTTGTGCATTTTTCATAGAAATGCACTGTTTTCGCTATTTCGCGATGATTTAAGGCAAGTACGAAAATTTTGACATCTGGTGTGCTCAAAAGTGACATTTTGCCAAAACTTGCTCCGCACGGCCCCAAACGTGCGTTTTGTGCACTTTTTATAGAAATGCACTGTTTTCGCTTTTTGGCCACGATTTGAGGCCAGTAGAACGATTTCGAGATCCGGGGGGCTCAAAAGTGAGATTTTGCCTAAAAGTGCTCCGCACAGCCCAAAACGAGCTTTTTGTGCACTTTTCATAGAAATGCACTGTTTTCGCTTTTTGGCGATGATTTGAGGCCAGTACGACAATTTTGAGATATTGTGTGCTCAAAAGTGAGATTTTGCCAAAACGTGCTCCGCACGGCCCCGAACGTACGTTTTCTGCATTTTTCATAGAAATGCACTGTTTTTGCTTTTTGGCCATGATTTAAGTACAGTACGATGCATTTTGAGATCTGGTGTGCTCCAAAGTGAGATTTTTGCCAAAACTTGCTCCGCACAGCCCAAAACGAGCTTTTTGTGTACTTTTCATAGAAATGCACTGTTTTCGCTTGTTGGCCATGATTTGAGGCCAGTACGACAATTTTGCGATATTGTGTGCTCAAAAGTGAGATTTTGCCAAAACGTACTCCTCTCGGCCCCAAACATGCGTTTTGTGCAGTTGTCATAGAAATGCACTGTTTTCGCTTTTTGGCCATGATTTGAGGCCAGTACAACCATTTTGAGATCTGGTGTACTCAAAAGTGAGATTTTGCCAAAACGTGCTCCGCACGGCCCAAAACGAGCTTTTTGTGCACTTTTCATAGAAATGCACTGTTTTCGCATTTTGGCGATAATTTGAGGCCAGTACGACAATTTTGAGATATTGTGTGCTCAAAAGTGAGATTCTGCCAAAATTTGCTCCGCACGCAGTTTTTATGGAAATCGCAATGTTTGCCCGATTTGGCGTTGATTTGAGACCAGTACGACGATTTTCAGATCTGGTGTGCAGAAAAGTGCGATTTTAAAATATACAACTTTGTTGGATAAATAGATCCTTTTGATCAAAAGAAAAGTAGTAGTTTGAAGATAAAGGGCAGGATTGAGATGATTGAAGTGGATTACAGTTTATCTTGAAATCAAAGTTGCCTTTGTTTGCTGGAGAGGCAGTGTCAATCGTGACATTCATCTGAAATTAAAATGCGTGCGTTAAAACGGCTCAGTCTATTTTGAGCCGCTTTACTTCGTTGCATTTGCTTAGCTAATGTTTTTGTAAGATGGAAAAATCAATTGTTTGTTGGTCATAACTTATGAGACATTTGTTGGCTTCTAGGAGAGAAATTACGGAGCCTCTTCGTCAATATTTCAGATATTTTCGGTGTTAGCCGCGCACTTCGTGAATACTCTTCGTAAATGCATACTGCTGAGAATGTCCCACCGAAATGGCAAAATGTCGCTAAGCTTATTCCCACGTTATATCGCCAAATGACACAAAATATACACCTTAGTTGGATAAAAAGATCATATAGTACAAAACAAACGTAGTAGTTTGGAGATAAAGCGCAGGATTGAAAGGATTGAAGTGGATTACAGTTTAGCTTGATATCAAAGATGCCTTTCTTTGCTGGAGAGGCAGTGTCAATCGTGACATTCATCTGAAATGAAAATGCCTGCATTAAAACGGCTCAGTCTATTTTGAGCCGCTTTACTTGGTTGCATTTGCTTAGCTAATGTTTGTAAGATGGAAAAATCAATCGTTTGTTTGTCGTAACTTATGAGACATTCGTTGGCTCCTAGGAGAAAAATTACGGAGCCTCTTCGTCAATATTTCGGATTTCTTCGGTGTTATCCGTCGCACTTCGTGAATACTCTTCGTAAATGCATAGTAATGACACTGTCCCGACGAAATGGCAAAATATCGCTTAACTTAATTCAACGTTATATCGCCAAATGGCATAAAATATACAACTTAGTTGGATAAAAATATCCTATAGTACAAAACAAAAGTAGTTGTTTTGAGGTAAAGCGCAGGATTACAAGGATTGAACTGGATTACAGTTTAGCTTGATATCAAAGTTGCCTTTGTTTGCTAGAGAGGCAGTGTCAATCGTGACATTTATCTGAAATCAAAATGCGTGCGTTATAACTGCCCAGTCTATTTTGAGCCGCTTTACTTTGTTGCCTTTGTTTAGCTAATGTTTGTAACATGGAAAAATCAATTGTTTGTTTGTCTTAACTTATGAGACATTTCTTGGCATGAGGTGAAACATTACGGAGAATCTTCGTCAATATTTCGGGCATTTTCGGTGTTAGCCGTCGCACTTCGTGAATACTTTTCGTAAATGCATACTGATGAGACTATCCCACTGAAATGGCAAAATGTCGCTTAACTTAATTCAACGTTATATCGCCAAATGGCACAAAATATACAACTTAGTTGGATAAAAAGATTCTATAGTACAAAACAAAAGTAGTAGTTTGGAGGTAAAACGCAGGATTGCAAGGATTGAAGTGGATTACAGTTTAGCTTGATATCAAAGTTGCCTTTGTTTGCTTGGGAGGCAGTGTCAATCGTGACATTTATCTGAAATCAAAATGCGTGCTTTAGAACGGCTCAGTCTATTTTGAGCCGCTTTACTTCGTTGCATTTGCTTAGCTAATGTTTGTAAGATGGGAAAATCAATTGTTTGTTTGTCATAAGTTATGAGACATTTCTTGGCTCCTAGGAGAAAAATTACGGACCCTTTCGTCAATGTATCGGGCATTTTCGGTGTTAGCCGTCGCACTTCGTGAATACTCTTCGTTAATGCATAGTAATGACACTGTCCCGCTTAATAGGGAAAATGTCGCTTAACTCATTTCCACGTTATATCGCTAAGTGGCACAAAATATACAACTTAGTTGGATAAAATGGTCCTATAGTACAAAACGAAAGTGGTAGTTTGGAGATAAAGTGCGGGATTGCAATGATTGAAGAGGATTACAGTTTAGATGAAAATCAAAGTTGGCTTTGTATCCTGGAGAGGCAGTGTCAATTGGACATTTATGTGAAACCACAATTCGTGCGTTATAACGGCTCAGCCTATTTTGAGCTGCTTTACTTCGTTTCATTTGCTTAGTCAATGTTTGTAAGATAGAAAACTAAATTGTTTGTTTGTCATACCTAATGAGAAATTTTTTGCTCCTAGGAGAAGAATTACGGAGCCTCTTCGACAATATTTCGGTCATTATCGGTTTTAGCCGTCGCACTTCGTGAATACTTTTCGTAACTGCATAGTAATGACACTGTCCTGCCGAAATGGAAAAATGTCGCTTAACTTATTTCCACGTTATATTGCCAAATGGCACAAAATATACAACTTAGTTGGATAAAAATATCCTATAGTACAAAACAAAGGTAGTAGTTTGACGATAAAGCGCAGGATTGCAAGGATTGAAGTGGATTACAGTTTAGCTTGATATCAAATTTGCCTTTGTTTGCTTGAGAGGCAGTGTCAATCGTAACATTTATCCGAAATCGAAATGCGTGCTTTATAATGGCTCAGTCTATTTTGAGCCGCTTTACTTCGTTGCATTTGCTTAGCTAATGTTTGTAAGATGGGAAAATCAATTGTTTGTTTGTCATAACTTATGAGACATTTGTTGGCTCCTAGGAAAAAAATTATGGACCCTTTCGTCAATGTATCGGGCATTTTCTGTGTGAGCCGTCGCACTTCGTGAATACTCTTCGAAAATGCATAGTAATGACACTGTCCCGCTTAAAAGGGAAAATGTCGCTTAACTTTTTTTCCACCTTATATCCTTAAATGGCACAAAATATACAACTTTAGTTGGATAAAAGGATCATATAGTACAAAACGAAAGCGGTAGTTTGGAGATAAAGCGCGGAATTCCAATGATTGAAGAGGATTACAGTTTAGCTTGATATCAAAGTTGGCTTTGTTTCCTGGAGAGGCAGTGTCAATCGTGACATTTATATGAAACCACAATTCGTGCGTTATAACGGCTCAGCATATTTTGAGCTGCTTTACTTCGTTCCATTTGCTTAGTCAATGTTTGTAAGATAGGAAACTAAATTGTTTGTTTGTCATACCTAACGAGACATTTTTTTGCTCCTAGGAGATAAATTACGGAGCCTCTTCGACAATATTTCGGTCATTATCGGTTTTAGCCGTCACACTTCGTGAATACTTTTCGTAAATGCATAGTAATGACACTGTCCCGCCGAAATGGAAAAATGTAGCTTAGCTTATTTCCACGTTATATCGCTAAATGGCACAAAATATACAACTTACTTGGATAAAAATATCCTATAGTACAAAACAAAAGTAGTAGTTTGGCGGTAAAGCGCAGGGTTGCAAGGATTGAAGTGGATTACAGTTTAGCTTGATATCAAAGTTGCCTTTGTTTGCTAGAGAGGCAGTGTCAATCGTGACATTTATCTGAAATCAAAATGCGTGCGTTATAACGGCTCAGTCTATTTCGAGCCGCTTTACTTTGTTGCCTTTGCTTAGCTAATGTTTGTAAGATGGAAAAATCAATTATTAAGGTATATTCTGCATGTACCGGTCACATATTACGCAAAACAAAAGGAACAAAGAACGACAACAATACAAATGCGAAACAAGACCAAACATACAATACCCCACCAACAATAGAAGACAATGAGTGGTTCATGCATACCGGTACTTGCAGAAAGACCCATTGTTTGTTTTTCATAACTTGTGAGACATTTGTTGGCTCCTAGGAGAAAAATTACGGAGCTTCTTCGTGAATATATCGGGCATTTTTGGTCTTAGCCGTCGCACTTCGTGAATGCTCTTCGTAAATGCATTGTAATGACACTGTCCCGCTTAATTGGAAAAATGTCGCTTAACTTTTTTCCACGTTATATCGCTAAATGGCACAAAATATACAACTTAGTTGGATAAGAAGATCGTATAGTACAAAACAAAAGCGGTAGTTTGGAGATAAAGCGCGGGATTCCAATGATTGAAGAGGATTACAGTTTAGCTTGATATCAAAGTTGGCTTTGTTTCCTGGAGAGGCAGTGTCAATCGTAACATTTATACGAAACCACAATTCGTGCGTTTTAACTGCTCAGCATATTTTAAACCGCTTTCTTTCGTTCGATTTGCTTAGTCAATGTTTGTAAGATAGAAAACTAAATTGTTTGTTTGTCATTTGTTGGCTCCTAGGAGAAAAATTACGGACCCTCTTCGACAACATTTCGGGCATTTTCGGTTTTAGCCGTCGCACTTCGTGGATACTCTTCGTAAATGCATTGTAATGACACTGTCCCGCTGAATTGGAAAAATGTCGCTTAACTTATTTCCACGTTATATCGCCAAATGGCACAAAATATACAACTTACTTGGATAAAAAGATCCTATAGTACAAAACAAAAGTAGCAGATTGGAAATAAAGCGCAGGATTGCAAGGATTAAAGAGGATTACAGTTTAGCTTGATATCAAAGTTGCTCTTGTTTGCTGGAGAGGCAGTGTCAATCGTGACATTTATCTGAAATCAAAATGCGTGCGTTATAACGGCTCAGTCTATTTTGAGCCGCTTTACTTCGTTGCATTGGCTTAGCTAATGTTTGTAAGATGGAAAAATCAATTGTTTGTTTGTCTTAACTTATGAGACATTTGTTGGCTCATACGAGAAAAATTACGAAGCCTCTTCGTCAATATTTCGGGCATTTTCGGTGTTAGCCGTCGCACTTCGTGAATACTTTTCGTAAATGCATACTGATGAGACTATCCCACTGAAATGGCAAAATGTTGCTTAACTTAATTCAACGTTATATCGCCAAATGGCACAAAATATACACCTTAGTTGGATAAAAAGATCCTATAGTACAAAACAAAAGTAGTAGTTTGGAGGTAAAGCGCAGGATTGCAAGGATTGAAGTGGATTACAGTTTAGCTTGATATCAAAGTTGCCTTTGTTTGCTTGAGAGGCGGTGTCAATCGTGACATTTATCTGAAATCAAAATGCGTGCTTTATAATGGCTCAGTCTATTTTGAGCCGCTTTACTTCGTTGCATTTGCTTAGCTAATGTTTGTAAGATGGAAAAATCAATTGTTTGTTTGTCATAAGTTATGAGACATTTGTTGGCTCCTAGGAGAAAAATTACGGACCCTTTCGTCAATGTATCGGGCATTTTCGGTGTTAGCCGTCGCACTTCGTGAATACTCTTCGTAAATGCATAGTAATGACACTGTCCCGCTTAATAGGGAAAATGTCGCTTAACTCATTTCCACGTTATATCGCTAAGTGGCACAAAATATACAACTTAGTTGGATAAAAAGATCATATAGTACAAAACAAAAGCGGTAGTCTGGAGATAAAGCGCGGGATTCCAATGATTGAAGAGGATTACAGTTTAGCTTGATATCAAAGTTGGCTTTGTTTCCTGGAGAGGCAGTGTCAATCGTGACATTTATATGAAACCACAATTCGTGCGTTATAACGGCTCAGCATATTTTGAGCCGCTTTACTTCGTTCCATTTGCTTAGTCAATGTTTGTAAGATAGAAAACTAAATTGTTTGTTTTTCATAACTAATGAGACATTTGTTGGCTCCTAGGAGAAAAATTACGGAGCCTCTTGGACAACATTTGGGGCATTTTCGGTTTTAGCCGTCGCACTTCGTGGATACTCTTCGTAAATGCATTGTAATGACACTGTCCCGCCGAGTTCGAAAAATGTCGCTTGACTTATTTCCACGTTATATCGCTAAATGGCACAAAATATACAACTTAGTTGGTTAAAAAGGTCCTATGGTACAAAACGAAAGTGGTAGTTTGGAGATAAAGTGCGGGATTGCAATGATTGAAGAGGATTACAGTTTAGATGAAAATCAAAGTTGGCTTTGTATCCTGGAGAGGCAGTGTCAATCGTGACATTTATATGAAACCAGAATTCGTGCGTTATAACGGCTCAGCCTATTTTGAGCTGCTTTACTTCGTTCCATTTGCTTAGTCAATGTTTGTAAGATAGAAAACTAAATTGTTTGTTTGTCATACCTAATGAGACATTTTTTGCTCCTAGGAGACGAATTACGGAGCCTCTTCGACAATATTTCGGTCATTATCGGTTTTAGCCGTCGCACTTCGTGAATACTTTTCGTAACTGCATAGTAATGACACTGTCCTGCCGAAATGGAAAAATGTCGCTTAACTTATTTCCACGTTATATTGCCAA
The DNA here is from genome assembly GCA_022457155.1 of Cladopsammia gracilis. NCBI lineage: Eukaryota > Metazoa > Cnidaria > Anthozoa > Scleractinia > Dendrophylliidae > Cladopsammia > Cladopsammia gracilis. The sequence goes on along the minus strand of JAJGOT010000561.1, from coordinate 279,965 downwards.
ATGGCACAAAATATACAACTTAGTTGGATAAAAATATCCTATAGTACAAAACAAAAGTAGTAGTTTGACGGTAAAGCGCAGGTTGGCAAGGATTGAAGTGGATTACAGTTTAGCTTGATATCAAATTTGCCTTTGTTTGCTTGAGAGGCAGTGTCAATCGTGACATTTATCCGAAATCGAAATGCGTGCTTTATAATGACTCAGTCTATTTTGAGCCGCTTTACTTCGTTGCATTTGCTTAGCTAATGTTTGTAAGATGGGAAAATCAATTGTTTGTTTGTCATAACTTATGAGACATTTGTTGGCTCCTAGGAAAAAAATTATGGACCCTTTCGTCAATGTATCGGGCATTTTCTGTGTGAGCCGTCGCACTTCGTGAATACTCTTCGTAAATGCATAGTAATGACACTGTCCCGCTTAAAAGGGAAAATGTCGCTTAACTTTTTTTCCACCTTATATCCTTAAATGGCACAAAATATACAACTTAGGTGGATAAAAAGATCATATAGTACAAAACAAAAGCGGTAGTTTGGAGATAAAGCGCGGAATTCCAATGATTGAAGAGGATTACAGTTTAGCGTGATATCAAAGTTGGCTTTGTTTCCTGGAAAGGCTGTGTCAATCGTGACATTTATATGAAACCAGAATTCGTGCGTTATAACGGCTCAGCATATTTTGAGCCGCTTTACTTCGTTCCATTTGCTTAGTCAATGTTTGTAAGATAGGAAACTAAATTGTTTGTTTGTCATACCTAACGAGACATTTTTTTGCTCCTAGGAGAAGAATTACGGAGCCTCTTCGACAATATTTCGGTCATTATCGGTTTTAGCCGTCACACTTCGTGAATACTCTTCGTAAATGCAAAGTAATGACACTGTCCCGACGAAATGGCAAAATATCGCTTAACTTATTTCAACGTTATATCGCCAAATGGCACAAAATATACAACTTAGTTGGATAAAAATATCCTATAGTAATTTTTCTCCTAGGAGCCAACAAATGTGTCATAAGTTATGACAAACAAACGATTGATTTTTCCATCTTACAAACATTAGCTAAGCAAATGCAACGAAGCAAAGCGGCTCAAAATAGACTGAGCCGTTATTAAAGCACGCATTTTGATTTCAGATAAATGTAATGTCACGATTGACACTGCCTCTCAAGCAAACAATGGCAACTTTCATATGAAGCTAAACTGCAATCCAGTTCAATCCTTGCAATCCTGCGCTTTATCTCCAAACTACTACGGTTGTTTTTTACTATAGGATCTTTTTATCCAATTAAGTTCTATATTTTGTGCCATTTTGCGATATAACGTGGAAATAAGCTTAGCGACATTTTGCCATTTCGGCGGGACAGTCTCATCAGTATGCATTTACGAAGAGCATTCACCAAGTGCGACGCTAAAACTGATAATGACCGAAATATTGTCGAAGAGGCTCCGTAATTTTTCTCCTAGGAGTAAACAAATGTCTCATTAGTTATGACAAACAAACAATTTATTTACCCATCTTACAAATATGAACTAAGCAAATGCAACGAAGTTAAGCAGCTCAAATTAGACGTAGCCGTTATAACGCACGAATTTTGGTTTCAGATAAATGTCACCATTGACACTGCCTCTCCAGGAAACAAAGCTAATTTTGATTTTCAGCTAAACTGTAATCCTCTCCAATCCTTGCAATCCCGGACTTTATCTCCAAACTACCACTTTCGTTTTTTACTATAGGGCCTTTTTATCCAACTATGTTGTATATTTTGTGCCATTTGGCGATATAGCGTGGAAATAAGCTAAGCGACATTTTGTATTTTCGCATGACAGTGTCATTAGTATGCATTTAACAAGAGCATTCACCAAGTGCGACGCCTAAAACCGATAATGACCGAAACATTGTCGAAGAGGGTCCGTAATTTTTCTCCCAGGAAAATTTGTAAGATGGAGTGATTCACGAAGTGCGACGGATAACACCGAAAAAATCCGAAATATTGACGAAGAGGCTCCGTAATTTTAAATGGTTTGTTTGTCATAACTTATGAGACATTTGTTGGCTCCTAGGAGAAAAATTACGGAGCCTCTTCGTCAATATTTCGGATTTTTTCGGTGTTATCTGTCGCACTTCGTGAATACTCTTCGTAAATGCATAGTAATGACACTGTCCCGACGAAATGGCAAAATATCGCTTAACTTATTTCAACGTTATATCGCCAAATGGCACAAAATATACAACTTAGTTGGATAAAAAGATCCTATAGTACAAAATAAAAGTGCGGGATTGCAAGTAGCTCAACGAAGCAAAAACACTACGTCATAATGACGTTTCTAGGAAACTCGAGCCTTCAGCAACACTTTCCATGGTAACCCCAAATATGGAGTCACGGAATCCTATGGATCGTTTATATGCGGAAAATCACTCAAAAACGTAAAAAGTCACTGACGACAACGACTTAAGGGAGTTGCACTAGCATTCACTTAGCCCATGTTTTTTGAAATTGCTCTAATCGGTTAGATTTAAAAGCTATGGTGCGAAGAATATCAATTTTGTTATCAAGGCGCAAAAGAAAACTGTCGAAGTCTAGGATGCCGCCGCGTACGCTTGTTGCAAAAATATGATATTTGGCGACAATCAAACAGTAGTTAAGAACTTTCCAATTGTTTGACTCTTTGTGCCAACCGTATAAAATAGAATTTTTACATAAAGTCAGTTTTTCATTAAATTTTTCTCGCCACCAGTTAGACAAAAAGTCCAAAACGACGAGGATACACTGCAAGTAATTAACATGTGTCTTAGAGATTGATTTTCAAGGTTACATAAAGGACAGATTTGCCAGACTTGGAAATCGCACTATTTTGCCGATTTGATTTGAGGCCAGTACGCCGATTTCGAGATCTGGTGTGCTCAAAAGTCAGATTTTGCTAAAACTTGCTCCGCACGGCCCCAAATCTGCGTTTCGTACACTTTTCATAGAAATCGCACTGCTTTCCTGATTTGGCGATGATTTGAGGCCAGTACGACGATTTTGAGATTTGGTGTGCTCAAAAGTGAGATTTTGCCAAAACTTGCTCCGCACGGCCCCAAATGTGCCTTTTGTGCACTTTTCATAGAAATCGCACAGTATCTGTCTCCATTTAGAATTTAGGTTTCAAAATATGATTCCATCCAAGAATCAGGACCGCCATTTTAGAATTTTTCTCAAAGAAAACAATTGTAAAAAATGGACAATTTATCCAAATCATCTGAAACGTGGCACAGAACATCCTAATAATCTGTAAATGTAGCACATCAAAGCACAAGTCCATATCTTTCTCCATTCAGCATTTAGGTTTCAAAAAATATGTTCTTTCCTAGCCATTTTCAATTATGTCATAATTACGTCACAATGAGACATCGACACTGTCAATCTACTAACCTTATGATTTTGTACTATCTGCTAAATTTGAAGTCTAAAGCGGTAATACTTTAGGAGTTATGATGGGGTACGTTTTAAGAGATATCAGTGTCCGTACATGAAGCTGGTCATCACAGCAGGGACAAGCCATGGAGCGGTGAGTACACGCTCTTTTGTGCTCCGCACTTGTCCTCTATTTAGACCTTTTTAAGACTATGCACGACCAAACCAACTATCAGAACTATGACATAAGGTCCTAGTGCTACTCTAGGAAACTTTTTTCCCAACCGAAAGTGTTTGCTTTTGCATAGTCAGCAGTTTATGTTTGGATATTTAACCCTCCCCTCAAGAAATCACTTTATGGCTTTTAGAGACAAAGGACGAGGGTTTATCTATACTTTTATGATAGATGTAGTTGATACACCAGGAAAGGAACACTTTGGTGTACGTTTTGCGTGAATTCATCATTGTGCTTAGGAGTAATTAATAACTGAATAATTAATTAGCTGCAAATTTCAACCGTTACTAACATCGTCGTGCACCATGGGCAACGTCCTAAAGTAGGGGATGGCCAGTCAGGTTGAAGTACGGTGGGGAAGCTATTCTCCAGGGCCGCTAGGGTAACCGTGAAGGCCTGACTGGAACCCTGAAACGGAACGGCGAACGGAGCTCTGGTGAAGCTACGAAGGCTAACCCCCTACGTGGTGGATTTATTGGGTTACTGAAACCGAAACTATGGAAAACTTTGCCAGGTCTCTATTGCAAGTAGAGATCACGCAGGGATTATCAAAACCGAATTGTGACCATAAGGTGAGAACGAGAATGAAGCGAAGCCTGCGGATGAAGCTGTTCTCTCCGAAAACTAGAACCTGGATAGGACAATGGAATGTGCGAACCCTATATGACACTGGGAAGGTAGCTCAACTGGCCGCAGAAATAAGACGTTATAGTCAGCGAAGCTAGGTGGAATCAGTTTGGGGAAACTGAGCTGGCAACGGGGGAGCTTTTCATATACTCAGGGAAAGAGAACAAAGATGATGTACATGAGAGAGGGCTTGGTATCATGCTTTCAGTGCGTGCGAAAAAAGTTTGATGGAATGGGAACCGATAGATGATCGCATTATTACAGCCAGATTTGACGCCAAAATCCAGAAGATCACAATCATTCAGTGTTATGCTCCCACGAACAATGCTGAACCAAATGAGAAAGAGGAATTTTATAACAAATTGCAGGCTGTGGTTGAAAAAGCCCCGAATAGAGATATCATCATCATAATGGGTGACTTTAATGCAAAGGTCGGGTGGAATAATGCCAGCATTGAGAGGATCATGGGAAAAGAAGGACTTGGAGATGTGAACGAAAATGGTGAAGAGTTGGTGGATTTTTGTGCATTAAATGGTTTAAGTATTGGGGGAACACTCTTCCCACATAAGAGGGTTCATAAAGCTACTTGGATATCTCCAGATGGAGTGACTGAAAACCAAATCGATCATATTCTTATAAGTCAGCGATGGAGAACATCACTGCAGGATGTGCGGGTAAAAAGGGGAGCCACTGTTGGATCTGACCATCACCTTGTGGTGGCTTCTCTGAAGATCAAGCTGGCTGCAAGAAAGCCTTTGACAGCTACAAGAACAAAATTCGATGTAACCAAGCTGAGAGATCCTGACACAAGACAGGCCTTTCAAATTGAATTGCAGAACCGGTTCGAGACCTTATTCATTCCAGAGGAAGAAGATGAGGAAGCTAGAAATATTAACAGGGATGTAGGCGAGCAAGACCAGGATGCTGATATCAATGTGCAGTGGGAGAAAACTAAGAGGGTATTTGTTGAAACATGTGGAAGTGTTCTCGGTAGTATGAAAAGGACCCGAAAGGAGTGGCTGTCGGACGATACACACAGGAAGATTGAAGAGAGACGGAAGACCAAACAGACATTGAATGACGTTCGAACGAGGCAAGGAAAACGCGAAGCAAATAGACACTACAATGAGAAGAACAGAGAGGTCAAGAAATCCTGTCGAAGAGACAAAAGGAACTTAATTAAGGGCATTGCACGAGAGGCAGAAGATGCGGCTGAGAAGAACGATCTAAGAACTCTATATATGACCACTCGGAAACTTAGTGGGATAAGATGCAATCAGAACCGCCCAGTTAGAAGTGAAGATGGGAATCTCCTGACGAAAATGGAAGACCAACTACAGCGATGGAAGAGGCACTTTGAATCCGTATTGAATAGACCAGCCCCAAGCCAACTACCAGATCCCTTACCTGCAGACATTCTCTTGAACATCAATATCGGACCTATCACGAGAGGAGAAATCAAGACGGCTCTTACACAACTGAAGAATGCTAAAGCTCCAGGGGTGGACAATATCCCCCCTGAAACATTGAAAGAGGGAGGTCCTTGTACTGTGGAAGCACTGCATAGAATATTAAATTTGGTATGGGAGAAAGAAGAGATTCCTGACGACTGGAAAAGGGGGTTTCTAGTAAAGTTGACAAAAAAAGGCGACTTAAGTGAGTGTGGCAACTGGAGAGGGATAATGCTACTTTCAATACCCAGCAAAATCTTAACTCGGGTCCTACTGAACCGAATGAAGGTGGCCGTTGACGAAGTCATGAGAGATGAGCAGGCGGGATTCAGAAAAGACCGTTCGTGCATTGATCAAATTGCCACTCTCAGGATTATTGTAGAACAATCAATCGAGTGGTCATCCCCCCTGTATTTATTATTCGTGGACTTTGAGAAAGCCTTTGATTCTTTGGATAGAGAGGCTATGTGGAGGATTCTCCGTCACTACGGCATACCTGATAAAATTATCAATATCATCAAGGTTCAGTACCAGGACTTCACTTGCCAAGTGCTTCATGGAGGAACTATGACCGTGCCCATCGAGGTCAAGACCGGTGTAAGACAGGGGTGCCTTCTCTCGCCATTACTGTTCCTTGTAGTACTTGACTGGGTGTCAAAGAACGCATATGAGAGTAAACGTTTGGGATTACAGTGGACACTGACACAACGCCTTCAAGACTTGGATTATGCAGATGATTTGTGCTTATTAACACACCGGCTGACTGATATGAGGGTAAAAGTAGAGAGGTTACAGGAGTTTGGGGGACAGGTTGGACTCAACATCAACATTAAGAAGACAAAGGAGATGCGAATTGGTGTGGGAGGGCAGGAGGCTTTGGAATTGAATGGGGAGGCTGTTGAAAGGGTACCTGCGTTTACTTATTTGGGAAGCGTAATTAGTGAAACTGGAGGGACGGACGAGGACATAGCTGCCAGAATTCGGAAAGCGCAATCGGCATTCTCGATGCTCATGCCTGTGTGGAAAGAAAAGTACATCAGGTTGCGAACTAAACTAAGGATTTTCAACACGAACGTGAAAACCACCCTTCTTTATGGTTCGGAAACATGGCGATCGACAAACCAACTGACCAAAAAATTGCAGACCTTTATCAACAAGTGTCTACGGAAGATCTTGAATATCCGCTGGCCAGAGGTAATTTCAAATGAAGATCTATGGGAAAGAACAGAGCAAAGCCGTATAGAAGAAAGCATTAAACGGAGAAAATGGAAATGGATCGGGCATACGCTCCGGAAACCTGGGAATAACATCACCCGTTCTGCGCTCGAGTGGAACCCCCAGGGGTCTAGAAGAAGAGGCCGCCCCAAACAGTCTTGGAGGCGCAGTGTGCATGACGAGCTCTCTAAGAAGAACATCACTTGGATAGAGGCAAAAAGAACTGCCAAGAATAGAGTCAGGTGGAGGTCCATGGTTGAAGCCCTATGCTCCCCAACAGGAGCGAAGATGGCTTAATTAATTAATTAACTAACATCGTCAGATCTTGTGTTTATGGCCATGTTTATATCAATCGAGTTAGATCCCAAAGTGATCTAACCGTGTTGCTAAAGTGAAGGAAACAGCTTCTAAAACGCTTGAGTTATTAACAGTTGAATTTTGTCCAATATGGCGGACCCAAAAGTGCGTCAAACATGCAAACGAGGCTATACTTTGAACGTTAATATCTCTGAGGGGATTTTATAACACTTCCTCAAATTCGCAGGATATATACAACGTCTTTAATACTATTCGCCAATACACTCGGCGTTATTATCGGCTCAACGGTTTGTTTTTAGCCTTGTTTACAAGTTTTTCAAACATGGAAACGAGGCTACAATTTGATCGTTAATTTCTCTGAGGGGATTACATCAAACAAATTCAAATTTGCAGGATATATAGCATGACTTTAATGCTATCTGCGAATACACTCGGTTTAAATATCGGCTCAACCTTATGCTTCTAGTTCAAAACCTCGAACACATGCGAAAACACCTCAACAGAATATAATATAATATAATATAATATAATATAATATAATATAATATAATATAATATAATATAATATAATATAATATAATATAATATAATATAATATAATATAATATAATATAATATAATTTCATATAATATAATATCATGCTTATAATGGTGACCAAGCAGTGAAGGATGTCTTGAAGGTAAAAAGACAAAGAGTACCGTACAACAAGGACAAAGACATTAACTGGAACACCTTTCGCTCCGACTATCCCCACTGTGCAGTTGTTTACCAAGCAGCGGATGCTTTGGGCCTTGAAATGCTACAAAGGTGCGCCAAACGGGCCTTGGGGTGCATGTCTTGGATCTCTCAGCACCACCTACAACGAGAGATTGATGACCAAGCCTCAAGAGCTCTTGACACTGAGACATTATATGGAATGTACAAGTTAACGCTAGACTGTGCGCCAGAAACGTTTCACTTAAACGAAGATCAAACAAGTGGCAATGCAGATAAGGACTTTGAGAGAGACGAGGAAGAGAAGTGTACTGTTCATAGAAATGCACCGTTTTCTTTTTTTGGCGATGATTTGTGGCCAGTACGACGATTTTGAGATATTGTGTGGTCAAAAGTGAGATTTTGCCAAAACTTGCCCCACACGGCCCAAAACGTGCATTTTGTGCATTTTTCATAGAAATGCACTGTTTTCGCTTTTTCGCGATGATTTAAGGCCAGTTCGAAAATTTCGAAATCTGGTGTGCTCAAAAGTGAGATTTTGCCAAAACTTGCTCCGCAGGGCCGAAACGTGCGTTTTGTGCACTTTTTATAGAAATGCACTGTTTTCGCTTTTTGGCCACGATTTGAGGCCAGTAGGACGATTTCGAGATCCGGTGGGCTCAAAAGTGAGATTTTGCCAAAACGTGCTCCGCACGGCCCAAAACGAGCTTTTTGTGCACTTTTCATAGAAATGCACTGTTTTTGCTTTTTGGCGATGATTTGAGGCCAGTACGACCATTTTGAGATCTGGTGTGCTCAAAAGTGAGATTTTGCCAAAACGTGCTCCGCACGGCCCCAAACGTACGTTCTGTGCATAGAAATGCACTGGTTTCGCTTTCTGGCCATGATTTAAGCCCAGAACGAGGATTTTGAAATCTGGTGTGCCCACAAGTGAGATTTTGCCAAAACTTTCCTCTTGACCCTAAGCTGGATAAGAAAGGTGGCGTTAATGGTAGCTTGAAAAATGGTTATAGACAATATTGAATGTTTACAAAATGAATTGGACCTTGTCGACGTTTGGAGAATGAAAAATCCACAATCTAGAAGTTACAGTTGGAGCCAAAAATCTCCACCAATTTTCTGTCGTTTAGATTACTGGTTGATATCAGACAACTTACAGGATTTTGTAAATACAACCGATATCATTCCAGCTATAAAAACTCATCATGCAGCAATTGAATTGAATTTAACCGACTCCAATCAAAACTTAAAGGGGCCCGGCTTCTGGAAAATCAACGTCTTTCTTCTTGAAGATCCGAATTATCTGGAAAAATTAAAACAAAATATTCCACTTTGGAAAACAACAGGAAGCGAGAATTTATCGGACAAAAGGTGCATCTGGGATTGGATAAAGTATAATATTCGGAACCATGCTATTTTGTTCTCGAAAAAGAAAGCCAAAGAACGATCTGCAATGGAAAACAACTTACAACAAGTATACCAGGAAGCAACTAAAAAATTGGAACAAGACCCTTCCGACTCTAACCCAAATACTCTAAATGAAGCAAAAGAAACTCTAGAAAGTTATTATGAGCAAAAAACAAGGGGTGTAATTATTCGCGCAAGGGCACAATAGCACGAGCATGGCGAGAGAAGTACAAAATATATTTTTAAATTTAGTGAAGCGTAATCACGTCAAAAAACATATAAGAAAACTATTAATAAGTGGTCCCATTGCATCTGATCCTTTTGGGATACTGAACGAACAAAAACGTTTTTACCATAGCTTGTACCAATCAAATGTAACAGATCAGGATAAAGAAAATGGAAACGAATTTTTAAATAATTTGAATATACTAAGATTATCAGAAGAACAAAAACAATCTTGTGAAGGAAAAATATTTGTTGAAGAAATTACAGCCATTCTTAACAGTTTTGAGAGTAACAAATCTCCTGGTAATGATGTAATACCAATAGAACTTTAGAAAAGTAGCTGGGAATTAATTTGTGATCCATTTATGGAATGTGTGAGGGAGTGTTTCAACCACGGCGAAATGTCTAGCTCTCAAAGAAAAGCAATTATAACTCTTATAGAAAAGCAACATAAAGATCGAACTCTCATTGAAAATTGGATGCCAAACTCTTTTATTATCGTGGATGCAAAAGTAATTTCAAAAGTGATTGTTTTAAGATTAAAGAAAGTTTTACAGAATATCATACAACATAATCAAACAGGTCATGTTGAAGATCGCTATATTGGTGAGACTATTCGATCAATTTTCGATATAATGGAATTTACAGACAGTAAGAATATTCCAGGTATCTTGATTTTCATTGACTTTAAAAGGCTTTCGACACTTTAGAATGGCATTATCTTTTCAGTTGCCTTGAGGCCTTTAATTTTGGCCCCAATTTTATAAATTGGGTCAAAATGTTTTATACAAATATTCAAAGCTGTGTAATGAATAATGCAATGACTTCAGACTATTTTACTTTAGAACGTGGTGTGAGGCAGGGTGATCCCTTGTCCCCTACCTCTTTATCTTAGCTGTTGAAAGCTTGGCAATCTCCATTCGTCAAAATGTTGATATCAAAGGAATTAAAATAGGAAATTATGAAGCCAAGCTATTGCAATACGCAGACGATACCACAGCAACCCTGTCTGATGAAAATTCTGCAAAAACGCTTTTTAAAGAACTAGAAGTATTCAAAAAATTCAGTGGGTTGGATATAAATAGTTCTAAAACAGAAGGAATGTGGATTGGTTGGCTTAAAAGAAAAGACGAAAAACCGTTTGGTATTAAATGGCCAAAGCTTTAGGAACCTTTTTTACATATGACCTATCGTTAGTTTACGGAAAAAACTTTCAAGAGAAGGTTGACAGCATAAAGCAGCTGAAAAATATATGGTCATCTAGAGGACTGTTCATTTATGGTAAAGTAACTATAATCAAATCATTACTTATTCCAAAACTAGTTTTTATATCTTCGGTTCTTTCACCTCCAAGTAAAATCATCAAGCAAGTAAATAGTTTGATTTTCTCCTTTTTATGGAATGGAAAGGATAAAGTAACAAGGCTCTCTTCAGTAAACAGTTATGAAGACGGTGGCATTAAAATGACAGATATTGAAAGCTTGGTCAAAACTGTACGATTAGCTTGGCAAAAACGTATTTTCAGCGATAACGAAAGTACGTGGAAATTCTACTTGTTACATCTCCTACGTAATGTTGGTGGTCTTTTGTTTTTCAAATGTAACTATGCAATGGACGATCTTTCAATTAACTCAGTTTTCTACAGAGAACATTCAGAATGTTGGTTATAATAAGAATAGATGGAAAACCAGTATTTTATCAGTCTTATTATGACTCGGGGATAAGTATCATTAAAGATCTCTCGTTCAATCTCGACAATATAGAATCCTTTAATGTAATTATTGCCATAGTTGAGAAAGCTAATTTTCTTACATGGACAGGTCTTAGGCGCGGAATTCCTTTTTCTTTGAAAATAATAGAGTACACTACCTTTACAGATAATACTTATTTTATAAAGGGAAATGAGATTTTTGACATAGTGGAAAAGAAAACGCAACACTATTATTCTTTAATAATATCTTAAAAAGGAAATAATAATAACAATAATAATAATAATAATAATAATAATAATAATAATAAAAAAAAACTGTCTTCGCTTTTTGTCGATGATTTGAAGCCAGTACGACGATTTTGAGATCTGGTGTGCTGAAAAGTGAGATTCTGCCAAAATTTGCTCCGCACGCAGTTTTTATGGAAATCGCAATGTTTGCCCGATTTGGCGTTGATTTGAGACCAGTACGACGATTTTCAGATCTGGTGTGCAGAAAAGTGCGATTTTAAAATATACAACTTCGTTGGATAAATAGATCCTTTTGATCAAAAGAAAAGTAGTAGTTTGAAGATAAAGGGCAGGATTGAGATGATTGAAGTGGATTACAGTTTATCTTGATATCAAAGTTGCCTTTGTTTGCTTGAGAGGCAGTGTTAATCGTGACATTTCTCTGAAATCAAAATGCGTGCTTTGTAACGGCTCAGTCTATTTTGAGCCGCTTTACTTTGTTGCCTTTGCTTAGCTAATGTTTGTAAGATGGAAAAATCAATTATTAAGGTATATTCTGCATGTACCGGTCACATATTACGCAAAACAAAAGGAACAATGAACGACAACAGTACAAATGCGAAACAAGACCAAACATACAATACCCCACCAACAATAGAAGACAATGAGTTGTTCATGGATACTGGTACTTGCAGAAAGACCCATTGTTTGTTTGTCATAAGTTATGAGACATTTGTTGGCTCCTAGGAGACAAATTACGAAGCCTCTTCGTCAATATTTCGGGCATTTTCGGTGTTAGCCATCGCACTTCGTGAATACTTGTCGTAAATGCATACTGATGAGACTATCCCACTGAAATGGCAAAATGTCTCTAAGCTTATTTCCACATTATATCGCCAAATGGCACAAAATATACAACTTAGTTGGATAAAAAGATCCTATAGTACAAAACAAAAGCGGTAGTTTGGAGATAAAGCGCGGGATTCCAATGATTGAAGAGGATTACAGTTTAGCTTGATATCAAAGTTGGCTTTGTTTCCTGGAAAGGCAGTGTCAATCGTGACATTGATATGAAACCACAATTCGTGCGTTATAACGGCTCAGCATATTTTGAGCCGCTTTACTTCGTTCCATTTGCTTAGTCAATGTTTGTAAGATAGAAAAGTAAATTGTTTGTTTGTTTTAACTAATGAGACATTTGTTGGCTCCTTGGAGAAAATTTACGGTGCCTCTTCGACAACATTTGGGGCATTTTCGGTTTTAGCCGTCGCACTTCGTGGATACTCTTCGTAAATGAATTCTAATGACACTGTCCCACCGAATTGGAAAAATGTCGCTTAACTTATTTCCACGATATATCGCTAAATGGCACAAAATATACAACTTAGTTGGATAAAAAGATCCTATAGTACAAAACAAAAGTGGTAGTTTGGAGATAAAGTGCGGGATTGCAATGATTGAAGAGGATTACAGTTTAGATGAAAATCAAAGTTGGCTTTGTATCCTGGAGAGGCAGTGTCAATCGTGACATTTATATGAAACCAGAATTCGTGCGTTATAACGGCTCAGCTTATTTTGAGCTGCTTTACTTCGTTCCATTTGCTTAGTCAATGTTTGTAAGATAGAAAACTAAATTGTTTGTTTGTCATACCTAACGAGACATTTTTTTGCTCCTAGGAGAAGAATTACGGAGCCTCTTCGACAATATTTGGGGCATTTTCGGTTTTAGCGGTCGCACTTCGTGAATACTTTTCGTAAATGCATGGTAATGACACTGTCCCGCCGAAATGGAAAAATGTCGCTTAACTTATTTCCACGTTATATCGCCAAATGGCACAAAATATACAACTTTGTTGGATAAAAATATCCTATAGTACAAAACAAAAGTAGTAGTTTGGCGGTAAAGCGCAGGATTGCAAGGATTGAAGTGGATTACAGTTTAGCTTAATATCAAAGTTGCCTTTGTTTGCTGGAGAGGCAGTGTCAATCGTGACATTTATCTGAAATCAAAATGCGTGCGTTATAACGGCTCAGTCTTTTTTGAGCCGCTTTACTTCGTTGCATTGGCTTAGCTAATGTTTGTAAGATGGAAAAATCAATCGTTTGTTTGTCATAACTTATGAGACATTTGTTGGCTCGTGGGAGAAAAATTACGGAGACTCTTCGTCAATATTTCGGGCATTTTCGGTGTTAGCCGTCGCACTTCGTGAATACTTTTCGTATATGCATACTGATGAGACTATCCCACTGAAATGGCAAAATGTCGCTAAGCTTATTTCCACATTATATCGCCAAATGGCACAACATATACAACTTAGTTGGATAAAAAGATCCTATAGTACAAAACAAAAGTAGTAGTTTGGAGGTAAAGCGCAGGATTGTAAGGATTGAAGTGGATTACAGTTTAGCTTGATATCAAATTTGCCTTTGTTTGCTTGAGAGGCAGTGTCAATCGTGACATTTATCTGAATTCAAAGTCCGTGCTTTATAACGGCTCAGTCTATTTTGAGCCGTTTACTTCGTAGCATTTGCTTACCTAATGTTTGTAAGATGGGAAAATCAATTGTTTGTTTGTCATAAGTTATGAGACATTTGTTGGCTCCTAGTAGAAAAATCACGGACCCTTTCGTCAATGTATCGGGCATTTTCGGTGTTAGCCGTCGCACTTCGTGAATACTCTTCGTAAATGCATAGTAATGACACTATCCCGCTTAAAAGAGAAAATGTCGCTTAACTTATTACCACGTTATATCGCTAAATGGCACAAAATATACAACTTAGTTGGATAAAAAGATCCTATAGTACAAAACAAAAGCGGTAGTTTGGAAATAAAGCGCGGGATACCAATGATTGAAGAGGATTACAGTTTAGCTTGATATCAAAGTTGGCTTTGTTTCCTGGAGAGGCAGTGTCAATCGTGACATTTATATGAAACCACAATTCGTGCCTTATAACGGCTCAGCATATTTTGAGCCGCTTTACTTCCTTCCATTTGCTTAGTCAATGTTTGTAAGATAGAAAACTAAATTGTTTGTTTGTCATAACTAATGAGACATTTGTTGGCTCCTAGGAGTAAAATTACGGAGCCTCTTCGACAACATTTGGGGCATTTTCGGTTTGAGCCGTCGCACTCCGTGAATACTTTTCGTAAATGCATAGTAATGACACTGTCCCGCCGAAATGGAAAAATGTCGCTTAACTTATTTCCACGTTATATCGCTAAATGGCACAAAATATACAACTTTGTTGGATAAAAATATCCTATAATACAAAACAAAAGTAGCAGTTTGGCGGTAAAGCGCAGGGTTGCAAGGATTGAAGTGTATTACAGTTTAGCTTGATAGCAAAGTTGCCTTTGTTTGCTGGAGAGGCGGTGTCAATCGTGACATTTATCTGAAATCAAAATGCGTGCTTTATAACGGCTCAGTCTATTTTGAGCCGTATTACTTCGTTGCATTTGCTTAGCTAATGTTTGTAAGGTGGGAAAATCAATTGTTTGTTTGTCATAAGGTATGAGACATTTGTTGGCTCCTAGGAGAAAAATTACGGACCCTTTCGTCAATGTATCGGGCATTTTCGGTGTTAGCCGTCGCACTTCGTGAATACTCTTCGTAAATGCATAGTAATGACACTGTCCCGCTTAAAAGGGAAAATGTCGCTTAACTTATTTCCACGTTATATCGCCAAATGGCACAAAATACACAACTTAGTTTGATAAAAATATCCTATAGTACAAAACAAAAGTAGTAGTTTGGCGGTAAAGCGCAGGATTGCAAGGATTGAAGTGGATTACAGTTTAGCTTGATATCAAAGTTGCCTTTGTTTGCTAGAGAGGCAGTGTCAATCGTGACATTTATCTGAAATCAAAATGCGTGCGTTATAACGGCTCAGTCTATTTCGAGCCGCTTTACTTTGTTGCCTTTGCTTAGCTAATGTTTGTAAGATGGAAAAATCAATTATTAAGGTATATTCTGCATGTACCGGTCACATATTACGCAAAACAAAAGGAACAAAGAACAACAACACTACAAATGCAAAACAAGACCAAACATACAATACACCACCAACAACAGAAGACAATGAGTTGTTCATGGATACCGGTACTTGCAGAAAGACCCATTGTTTGTTTTTCATAACTTGTGAGACATTTGTTGGCTCCTAGGAGAAAAATTTCGGAGCTTCTTCGTGAATATATCGGGCATTTTCGGTCTTAGCCGTCGCACTTCGTGAATACTCTTCGTAAATGCATTGTAATGACACTGTCCCGCTTAATTGGAAAAATGTCGCTTAACTTATTTCCACGTTATATCGCTAAATGGCACAAAATATACAACTTAGTTGGATAAAGATCCTATAGTACAAAACAAAAGTTGTAGTTTGGAGGTAAAGCGCAGGATTGCAAGGATTGAAGTGGATTACAGTTTAGCTTGGTATCAAATTTGCCTTTGTTTGCTTGAGAGGCAGTGTCAATCGTGACATTTATCTGAAATCAAAATGCGTGCTTTATAACGGCTAAGTTTATTTTGAGCCGCTTTACTTCGTTGCATTTGCTTAGCTAATGTTTGTAAGGTGGGAAAATCAATTGTTTGTTTGTCATAAGTTATGAGACATTTGTTGGCTTCTAGGAGAAAAATTACGGACCCTTTCGTCAATGTATCGGGCAATTTCGGTGTTAGCCGTCGCACTTCGTGAATACTCTTCGTAAATGCATAGTAATGACACTGTCCCGCTTAAAAGGGAAAATGTCGCTTAACTTATTTCCACGTTATATCGTTAAATGGCACAAAATATACAACTTAGTTGGATAAAAAGATCCTATAGTACAAAACAAAAGCGGTAGTTTGGAGATAAAGCGCGGGATTCCAATGAGTAAAGAGGATTACAGTTTAGCTTGATATCAAAGTTGGCTTTGTTTCCTGGAAAGGCAGTGTCAATCGTGACATTTATATGAAACCACAATTCGTGCGTTATAACGGCTCAGCATATTTTGAGCCTCTTTACTGCGTTCCATTTGCTTAGTCAATGTTTGTAAGATAGAAAACTAAATTGTTTGTTTGTTATAACTAATGAGACATTTGTTGGCTCCTAGGAAAAAAATTACGGAGCCTCTTGGACAACATTTCGGGCATTTTCAGTTTTAGCCGTCGCACTTCGTGGATACTCTTCGTAAATGCATTGTAATGACACTGTCCCGCCGAATTGGAAAAATGTCGCTTAACTTATTTCCACGTTATATCGCTAAATGGCACAAAATATACAACTTAGTTGGATAAAATGATCGTATAGTACAAAACAAAAGTGGTAGTTTGGAGATAAAGTGCGGGATTGCAATGATTGAAGAGGATTACAGTTTAGATGAAAATCAAAGTTGGCTTTGTATCCTGGAGAGGCAGTGTCAATCGTGACATTTATATGAAACCAGAATTCGTGCGTTATAACGGCTCAGCCTATTTTGAGCTGCTTTACTTCGTTCCATTTGCTTAGTCAATGTTTGTAAGATAGAAAACTAAATTGTTTGTTTGTCATACCTAACGAGACATTTTTTTGCTCCTAGGAGAAGAATTACGGAGCCTCTTCGACAATATTTCGGTCGTTATCGGTTTTAGCCGTCGCACTTCGTGAATACTTTTCGTAAATGCATAGTAATGACACTGTCCCGCCGAAATGGAAAAATGTCGCTTAACTTATTTCCACGTTATATCGCCAAATGGCACAAAATATACAACTTAGTTGGATAAAAATATCCTATAGTACAAAACAAAAGTAGTAGTTTGGCGGTAAAGCGCAGGATTGCAAGGATTGAAGTGGATTACAGTTTAGCTTAATATCAAAGTTGCCTTTGTTTGCTGGAGAGGCAGTGTCAATTGTTACATTTATCTGAAATCAAAATGCGTGCGTTATAACGGCTCCGCCAGTATTGAAGAGACAGGAGCGCCACAACGAAGGAACAATAACAGCTTTAATAACAACCAAACGTTCGTACAACAAGATGGCCGCTCAGGATAACACGAGCAAGGAATAACATGCGTGCGCATACACTAGTAACAATGCCGCAGGCACAGCCTGCTGGCGTAACCTCTTCTTCCATGTAAAATAATGCGAGCTAACTAAATATCTCTGTTCGAAGGACTGAAAGTACTTTATGAAAACTAGAATCTAACACCGAACCGCAGAGGTGTCACATACGGGCTAAAATCTAACATAGTCATTAAGGTATGAAGGAGGTCTACGCTGTCTTTGGGGTCTTGGGCCAGGAGGTTCTGGAGATGAACTGGGAGAGGACCACATGGATTGATCTGGGGCTGTGATGCTGGTGCTAGACTCCTCTTGTACAACGGGCGGAGAAGGTATGCGAATGGGGGCATCAGGTGTAGAGTTATCACTGGTGAAGGACGTGAATTGCTCTTCGTTAGATGGCACGGTGATAAGCTCAGGCGGAGCCGGAGGGGGTAGCCCTGGGTGTACTGTGGCTGGAGGCACTGCGGGTATTACAGGAGAAGGCTCGTTGTACTCGTCTCGAGTGGCGGGAAGACCGTGATGGTTGGACACTACAACAGAGGGAGGCACGGCATAGCACTCAGACAACTTGACTTTGTAGGAAGTAGCTCTGAGTTGTGAGCCACTAAACTTCTTCACGAAACACCAAGGAGGGTCGACGGAGACGACAATATAGCGATCACGAGCACGGGACTTGTCCTTGTCCGAGACAAGGTAGACAATATCTCCGACTAGTAGCGGGGGCGTGTTTGGGACAAGACCACGAGGGTTTTTGGACTTCTCACTAAAGGCGTGGTTAGTGGCACGATGCTCGTGTTTGTCGAGTATGAGTTGGTAGTCAGACAGCGGCAACTGTTCATGAGTGAATTGGTTGCGCTGAGTCCACAACTCGCGCGATGATAGGCCAGGGAGACGAAGACGGGAGTTAAGGCGTGCGGTGGCAAGAGAGAGACCAACTTCGTTTACTGGTTTTCCACCGGGTTCTTGGCGAATGAGTTCTTCTTCAAGCTCGCGGACAGCCTTCTCCGCAACGGGGTTCTTGTTCTTGTTCTTCGCATGACCGACCTCGATTGTGACGTTGAGGTGTTTGAGTGAGTCAAGGACTTGCAAGGACTTGAAGCCAGGAGCGGGATCTACACGTATAATCGCTCTTGGGCCATCGAGTGGGTGTAGACCAACGATTAGTTGTGTGAGGGCATCACGGAGGGTATCATGCTTCTCGTCGCGTAACAGGCAAGACGCAGTAAAGGATGTGGTGCATTCTTGAAGCACAAGGATCAACTGACGATTACGCTTGATTACGTCCGCTGCGAAGGAGACGCCCACAACTTCAGGGGGGTCGTCAGAAGACTGAGAGACCAATGATTTCGGAAACGTCAGTAGGGAGGCACATGTGTGACAGGCAGATGTCACGCGGGAAATGGCGTCGTTCATGTCCAGAGCGAAGAACTGACGTTGAAGCACCAGTTGGAATTGGTGGCGGGATGGGTGGTTGAGCTTAATGTGGAGGGCGGTAAGGAGGCCATCCAGAACGGACCGGGGAACGACGATTGCTTCGGTAACTGGAAGAAATGGTTGAGAGTGTTTGACTACAAGAATGCCGTCTCTAGCAATGGAGGTGGAGCTGAGATAGCGCTTAATGTCACGAATGTTAGTTAGTTTCTTTGACGGGCGAGTGCCTTGTTTAAGATGGGCGTGAACTCTGCGAAGGTCAGGACAATCGTTTTGGATCTGCAACCAGGCTGATCTTGTAGTAAACGGGAGGTTAGACTTATTGTTGAGGATGTCCTGGATCGAGACGCTTCGCACAACGGAGTCTTCCATTTCGTGGACAAAGTTGCAGATCTGGCAATTGGGCTCGGTGCAGTCGGGCGCGTTGCGGCTGGTGAAGTCAGACGGTAAGTTAGCCTTTCCAGCCAAGTGTTGTAGACTGACTTGGTAACGGCTGACAGTTGTTAGGAAGGAAGTCACTCGTGGACTTGCCGAGAATTCGCCTCGGCAAAGTTTGTCGATTGACTGAACGCAGGGTTTACTATCGGTTAATACAGATGTGGGATGCTGCGACTGAATGATGAAAGGAGAGAAGTGCTTGACGGCGGCAGCAATGCACAGTGCTTCAACTTCGCAGGGAAGCCAAGTCACTTGGTGTTTGCGAAGTTTGGCACTAAAGAAGCCGGCTAGGTGAAGGTGATTGGCACGCGAGACGTACAATGTAGCACCGAGGCCTCTCTTGGTGACGGATCCATCGGACTATCCAAAGGGTATCTGATGGGCGAGGGAGAACTATGGATTTGTGTTTAGATAGGGCCTCCTGTGCAGTCTTGAACCTGAAGGTAAGGTTCTCATCCCACAGTAGTTTGTCGTTAGACTGAAGGCCGGTGAGGGCGTACTCGAGGGGATCAACTACATCTGAGCAGTTAGGCAGCACGCGACTGAGGACTTTATAGGCACCGATAAAAGACCGCAGGCCTTTCACACTTTGGGGAGGAGGACATGATGCCAAGACGGCGATGCGATGAGGGCTAGCTGATAGTCTGCCTTGCGACCATATCCAGCCAAGGATGATGGTAGACATTGGACAAATGACGGTCTTCGTTGGAGACAGACGAAGGTTACAGTTGTCGAGGGCCTCAAGTACCCGTCTCCAGTTGGTCAGGAGTGCTTCAGGCGTATCGCCGCCGCAGTAGAGGTCGTCAGCAAGTTTAGCCACACAGCCTTCTTGAATCAAGTCTCCCAGAACGCGACACATCATTTCTTCAAGGGCGGTATCGGAGCCTGGCATCCCCATTGCTGATCTTGTGTATACCCGGATTCCTTTGAAGGGTGTTGCTACACCACAGTACTTCAGGGAAGATGGATAGACAGGGATCTGATATAATGCTCGAGTGAGATCGGTTTTGATCATGTAGTGTCAGGGAGCGATGGTGCGCAGGGTTGTGTCGACGTCAGGCATTAGTGATGGCTGAGGTTTACTTTACCGCGCAACGTCGGCAAATGCAGTCACGAGTCGGTGACCACCAGAGGGCTTTTTCACGAGGAATGAAGGGTTAAGATATTCGACAGTTATGCCGAGGTCCTCTGGGCGACGGAAGACCTTGGCTTGTTCAAGGTCGTCAAACTTAGCTTGTAGCTCTAATAGTTGGTTACGGGAGTATTGAGGAACGTATCCTTTCCGTTGAGGGGGCTGTACAGGACCAATATTCACTGTTGCTTGAATGGGGCCAGCCGAGCCGTTACAACCACTTATGTCAGGATCAAAGACGCTATCGTATGTCTGCAACAGCTGACGGAACTTGAAGCGGATACGGTAGACGAGAAGGGTGGGGAACTCTTGGGCTGTGCGGTTTGTGTCTGATTGGTGGGTGCTGAGGTGGTGGTCAGTGATGGTATGACCGCTGTAGGTAGAACCTGGCTGAGGTGCTCGTGGCGGCCGATGGCTTTAGGTTCATCAGACGTGTTGACTAAACGGATTTTGGTTCCTACGGCTTCCAGGATTTGGGGCTCAGGCCAAATGCAGGTAGGTTTGGTATGCTTTGATATGGGAGTGTCTGTATGTGGTTGGAGGGCGAGTACACGATCTTCTCCTAGGTCGGAGGGGACATCCAGCTCCACGTACTCACCAGGCCAAACAACAGTCGGGGACGAGGATGCGCGTAGGATGTAACTTTGCGCGCGCCGCACAGCATGGGAGCCAGTGGTTGGGTCACCAGTAAGTTCATAGTGGATGATTTCTGAGTCTTGAATTCGTACTTGGCACTTTGCAGGGCGAACTCTGATGTCGTTGGTAATGAGAAAGGGTGTGCCAGCTAGAACATCTACGTCTAAGTCATCAACAACGAGGGCATCAAGAGCGAGTTGTTTGTTTGCTCGGGATAAGATGAGACGAGTCTCGCCAACTACAGTCAAGGGAGTCATACCGTCGGCTTGCAATGCTTGTTGGGAGGACTTTTCAATGGTTGCGCCGATAGAACGGGCCACAGAAGATTTGATCATACTAGTTTCCGCACCTGTGTCGAGGGTGAGTTGTAACGGATGATGCTTGTAGTAAGCCTTGAAGTGGGGTGACTGCTTAGTACTGACGCGACGCGAGACTGAACGTGCTGAGGTACGTGGTGGGTGGTCATCTTCATCGAGGAAGGGTGAGGGCGCATAATCTGTGTAGTCAGGTTCCTCATCGTCAAGGGTAGACGTAAGGCGAGATCGAGACAGGTAAGAACGGTCCTCCGGGGGTAAATACGAGCAAGCGCTTAGATAGTGTTGGTCACTGCGACCTGCTTGTTTACATAATGGACAGGACTTTGGTCGCTTGTTAGCAGGCCATGGTTGGGGGGACGGTTTGTAAGAAGGGCGAGGTGGAGGCTGTCTGAACCTCGGGGTAGTGGTGCGCAGTACTTTGTTGTCAGCGGCAGTGCAGAGCTCTTCGAGGAGAGAATCTAGCGCCTGAGAAATTTCAGGTTTCAAAGAAGCTAGTGTCCTGGCTCTTAACTCTGTGCCGTACCGCTGCTTTACGAGACCAGGTAGCTCGGTATGGATGAGTCTTAACCATGTTAAAACCACCACGTTTTCAAGCGTGGGGGTCATTTCCTCATCAACTGAAATGGTTGCGCCATGGTGGGTTATGTTGCTATTGGCAACAAGCAGATTATCTTCGGTGAAGGACATTAACCGCTGGAATAAGTCTTCAGGACGTTCATCAACTTCGAGCTTTATGTTCGAGAAATCTAGGAAGTGTGCACCAGTAGACTGGAAGCCATAGTGGGCTCTTATTGCTTGCCAAATGAAGTTGACGGATGTGGAATTTTTCACGATAGTATAACGTGAAATAATAGGGCAAAAGTTAGCGATTTGTCCTAACATGAGTTCGAGATGTAAGTTTTTCTGAAAGGCGGTACGTCGGCGAGTAGTTGGGACGTCTTCCCCATCGGGAGTGAGTCCTCTATGGGGGGCAGCTGGAGACTTTTTCTGCCACGTAAAATTATCCGCTAAAAAAGGTGCGAAATTAGCGTCCAGGGAGAGGGAATACTGAAGATTATGCCTCCAGGCTTCGAATGTTGTGATAGACTCGTTCTTTGTGAGGGACCATTGCTTAGGAGCTCTACTTGAATTCATGCTGTAGCAATATAAAGGAACAGTGAAGTGATACTTTCCTTAAGTTGAGAAGACTGTTAAGAGTTCGCTCGACCACAGAATAGGTAGACTCGTTGTTGCTTGGATCAGCGAGACGGCTCACGGGCTCTCGGGACGTGGATAATGGTCGCTGCCACCACGCCAGTATTGAAGAGACAGGAGCGCCACAACGAAGGAACAATAACAGCTTTAATAACAACCAAACGTTCGTACAACAAGATGGCCGCTCAGGATAACACGAGCAAGGAAAAACATGCGTGCGCATACACTAGTAACAATGCCGCAGGCACAGCCTGCTGGTGCTCAATCTTTTTTGAGCCGCTTTACTTCGTTGCATTGGCTTAGCTAATGTTTGTAAGATGGAAAATCAATCGTTTGTTTGTCATAACTTATGAGACATTTGTTGGCTCCTAGGAGAAAAATTACGGAGCCTCTTCGTCAATATTTCGGATATTTTCGGTGTTAGTCGTCGCACTTCGAGAATACTCTTCGTAAATGCATACTGATGAGACTGTCCCACCGAAATGGCAAAATGTCGCTAAGCTTTTTTCCACGTTGTATCGCCAAATGGCACAAAATATACAACTTAATTGGATAAAAAGATCCTATAGTACAAAACAAACGTTGCAGTTTGGAGATAAAGCGCAGGATTGCAAGGATTGAAGTGGATTACAGTTTAGCTTGATATCAAAGTTGCGTTTGTTTGCTGGAGAGGTAGTGTTAATCGTGACATTCATCTGAAATCAAAATGCGTGCGTTAAAACGGCTCAGTCTGTTTTGAGCCGCTTTACTTCGTTGCATTTGCTTAGCTAATATTTTGTAAGATGGAAAAATCAATAGTCCATTTTACCGTTGTGTGCTTGGTGACCGTACCTTTGAGTAGAAGCGAGGCTGAAGGTGACCTTGCTTTGATACAAACCTTTCTGCCTTTCATATGTTAATAATGCTTTTCTCATGCTAACTAGCTAAATTTACATCTGAAAAGCTCCAAGGTCTGTATCATAGCAAGGTCACCTTCAGCCTCGCTTCCACTCAAAGGCCAGGACACTAAGAAGACAACTGTAAAATGGACTATTGCTTGTTTGTCATAACTTCTTAGACATTTGTTGGCTCGTAGGAGAAAAATAACGGAGCCTCTTCGTCAATATTTCGGGCATTTTCGGTTTTAGCCGTCGCACTTCGTGAATACTCTTCGTAAATGCATAGTAATGACACTGTCCCGCCGAAATCGAAAAATGTCGCTTAACATATTTCCTCGTTAGATCGCCAAATGGCACAAAATATACAACTTAGTTGGATAAAAAGATCCTATAGTACAAAACAAAAGTGTAAGGATTGAAGAGGATTACAGTTTAGCTGAAAATCAAAGTTGGCTTTGTTTCCTGGAGAGGCAGTGTCAATCGTGACATTTATCTGAAATCAAAATGCGTACGTTATAACGGCTCAGTCTATTTTGAGCTGCTTTACTTCTTTCCATTTGCTTAGTCAATGTTTGTAAGATAGAAAAGTAAATTGTTTGTTTGTCATAACTAATGAGACATTTGTTTCTTCAGAGGAGAAAAATTACGGAGCCTCTTCGTCAATATTTCGGATGTTTTCGGTGTTAGGCGTCGCACTTCGTGAATACTCTTCGGAAATGCATACTGACGAGACTGTCCCACCTAAATGGCAAAATGTCGCTAAGCTTATTTCCACGTTATATCGCCAAATGGCACAAAATATATAACTTAGTTGGATAAAAAGATCCTATAGTACAAAACAAAAATAGTAGTTTGGAGGTAAAGCAGAGGATTTCAAGGCGTGAAACTGCGTATATACCTAAGAGACTCTGAGAATAAGCTTTATGTTCCATTGCCGCGCACAAACTATTATAAGAATAGCTTTAGCTATAGTGGCGCCACCCTTTGGCAGTCTTCCTCGTGATGTAAGACAAGCAGAGTCCCTTGGGTTATTTAAGCGTTTAATTAAAGAAGTACGTTAAGGCACGGCATTCGTGGAAAGCAGCTTTAGTTAGGTTTAGCTTTTAAGTATAGTTTTTATCTCGTTAATGCGCATGCGCATTAAGACGAGATTTCGGAATTACCACGAAAAAAGGGGAAAAAGCTGTTAACAAATTTTGTGGACTTTTTTCGGGGGGGTTTCTTCTTTCTTCTTTATAGAAGCTATATTAGGGCATTGAGGATATGGTTGGTTAAAGCGGTTAGGATTTCAAGAAGGGCGTCACATACCGTCACTAAAATATTTGAGGAACACTCCCGGTCCTATTGTTAATTTCCCTAGGGTATTGGGATGTCAGAACTTGTCATGAACTTATCATATTTCACATTACGTCACCGCAAAGATATTAAAGTTCTTAGTTTCGATATCTCACGTTACGTATCAATATTTAAAGTTTTCAATCATTTGTCGTAAAGCCATTCAAGCTGCTTTCGAGAATGGTAAAAATAGGTCAAATGCGTCGTCTTTGGAAACGCAGTTTGAGAATTTCACGGTCTATTTTTATTGCAGTATTACTTTAATTTATTGGACGGGAAAGTTTGTGTTTTAATATGACGGGAAAGTTTGTGTTTTAATATGAGCGATATGGCAGAGCAAAATAGCATGAACTTTGCGTTTGTATGCAATAGTATGGGAAAGACGTCATAGTTTTATTGGTTTAGCTACCGCGCACAAGGAAATTTTGCGGATTGTCCGACTGAATTTGTTTTGCAGGAGGAAATTTTTGCGCGTCGGGACAGCTAAAATTTCTGCTGGGAGGAAATGTTTGCGGATTTCTGGTCAAGTATAAATAAAATCCAAGGCATCGGTATTAAACGATTTTACTTCCTGACCAGAGGTTTGTATAGTTCTCCTAGTTATATGGTTGCTGTTCTGGCGCCAATATGAACATAAACAGCGAGAACTAGTGAGTGAATTATTGTACGTTGTTGTAAAAATGTATCAGTATTATGATAACAGTCTCTGGTTCTTTTGAGGACGTGTGTGGAGTTGAATCGGGAATACAGATGACTGTTGTGCCGGTCGCCTCGGAGTTATGATAGCAATATATTCACTGTTAAAAAGTTCTTATTAAGCCGATATACATCATTAAAACAAGTAATTTTTTCTGCGTGAGTATATTTTTGCGGTGGAAAATTTAATAAAATTAAAGTAATACTGCATAATAATGCAACAACGGACAACCTTGCCTGTATCTCGGATCAGAAAAAGGTTTTGAAAAATACTGCGGTCAGGAATCCTGCATGTTTGATTACTTTAGTACAATTTTTATAATTTGAGAAATTGGGGCGCTAAGTTTCATGATGTCACTTTCCGGGAAACTTGATAAAGAGTGTACAGCTATCATGCTGGAGATTCAAATATTTCAAACCGGATGTAATGATGCTATACTTCTGACAATGGAGATACTGCCTAGCTCCGAGAAACACATTACACTTACACGCGGAATAAACTCTGAGGAGCTATTAAAAAAACAATTGCAAGATCCCACTATTCCAATATATGACTATCGCAGAAGACTTGGATCTTAAAAGAATGTTTTACGAAATTTTACTGCGGTCGTGACCCTGGGGGTCGTTAAGAAGACACTGTCAACACTATATTTTGAGGTTTAAAGCAGACCCATTTAATCCCTAATAGTTACTAAACACATGATACCGGAAATAGAAAACTCTCGACTTTCGAATAAAAAAAGACAGAACTACTATATATTCGCAAATAACCCATTCATGTATAACGTTAACTTATGCAGCCATTTCTTTTTCAACTCTCCACAAAAGAAAAATCAATGTCCGCTTCACTTTCCAAAACATTTCACATCGATATCGATAACAACATACAACTGCGTGAAATATTTCCTTTAACAAGCATTGAGAACTAAGCGGAAAACAGATATTTCAGTCCACCCACATCTGACGTCTGAGTTATCAAAAGTTTCTTTGCTTTTGTTGATAATTTTGTCGCGATTTTTTAGGGAAGCAGTAATAAGTAAGTTCAATTTATGAAATGAATGGCTTTGAGCTCTCATGGCAAGATATGAGGAAAGCAGTAATTAGTAATGAATGGCTTTTAGTTCTCATGGTATGTTATCATTTGGTGAACTTTTTATCTTAAATTACCGATCACGCGAACGAAAAGGCAGTATGGACTTTGCCTTTTGTTTATTTTGCAATAGTGATTCATTGCCATTAATAGATTTAGGTACATGGTAGAATGTATTGACGGTGATAAAAATTGCGCTTTGATTATGCAATAGTATGTAAGGGACCTCGTGATTTTGCAGATTTAGTCAAACTACTTCTTGTTTGCTGCAATTCTCTCTACAGTTCTATTCGTATACAAGTAAAATTTTGTTGTTCTGAATTGAATGACAAAGCAAACATTTTAACAACCATTTTATAAGCGATCTGAGAGTATGCTGGAGAAACATTGTAAAGAAAAACAGTGTAAACGTAGCCGATCTGCAGAAACAGATTTCAGACTTTAAGAAAATCGTATGTACACATGTAGGTATGTAGTTTATATAAAGATCGTTTGTTTTTGTTGATAGTTTTGTCGCGGTTTTTGAAGGGAATTTATTAAATGGATGACTTTGAACTGTCATGTCATGTTATCATTTGATGATTTTTTTATTTTCTCTTAGCGATCACGCGAACGTCTAAGTTATCTAAAGTTTCTTTATGCCCCATTGCCTTAGTAATTAATTTTAGTAAACTGCTAGTATTGTTGCCTTGGTTGCGCTCTGTTTGCTGGGAATAGAGAGATTCCCTTGAAGGATGGACGTAGCACAGTACTCAGTTGGATGTTCTAGGCCAACGAGGACCAAATGAACCATCCGCGCCTTGATATAGTGTGGCTAGTAAGGGTATCTCCTTACCGCCACCTGACCGGAAGCCGCAGAACAGATTCACTGCTACAGTGCATAAAATCATTTATTTGTTAAATAAATATCCTTTGTTTTTGTTGATAATTTTGTCGCGAAAAGACAGAAAAGTCAGAAAAATATAGCACTGCAACAGCTTGAGACTTAGTAGACTGCAAGTAGTCCCTCCTTTTCCTTCAGGGATAGTAGAACGAGCGAAACGCGAGCACGCGTGAAAATCATCCCACGCGAGAAACGGCAAAAGATAGTGAGAATTGATTTTCAGTGTCTGCCTGGCTTTGACAGCTCTGATGTCTTTCGTAAGGGGCCGACCATTTCACTTTTGAGGTGTGGGAGGGGGGGGGGGGGCTGGGTGATTTCAGAAAAAATATCCTGCAGACTCATTTTGAGGGAAAAAATATCTTGCAAGGAAATACCTCGGGGGAAAAAATTCCTACACCGATCTCGAGCAAGAAAAAAATATCCAAGCAAGGTCTTTCCATGCCAATGCATTGAAATTTGTTTGGCACCTTATATACACTTTGTAAATCAAAGTATAGTCAAATGACTAACATTTTACCGCATTTTGCACATGGCACCCCTATGAAAACAAAAATTCAGTGGCTTTTGCCAACATTTTCATGGCAGCGGTTGAGACCGAAATCTTAAGGGCGACCGCCGAGCTGTGGGGCTGGGTGGGCTATAGCCCCACCAATAATTTTGCCGGGAATTTTTTCTTTTTTGCATTTCGAAAATTACTTCTAATCTTTGTGTCAAAAGCAAACCCAAAGTGTTTTTTTGGTTCGCTCAACAACATTTACAATGACCACAACAATGCCGACTACGACACAACTGTCTTAAGTTAACAGTTACATGTATAACGCAACTATTGTTTCATAACACTGATAAAATGGGACAACAGGAAATTCGCATAATGATTAATGGCTACTGTACCCATTAAGCATTATGCGAATTTTCTGTTAGACTGCTAGCAGTCCCTCTCTAGATAATCGAGCGGGCGAGAGTAGATATAAAAGGATGATACTGCGCCAAAACACGAAAAAACAAAGCCCCCTGCCCTAAGAAATTCCGAGAAAACCTCAAAAACAACATCCCCATCTGCTAAATTTACCGCTCAAAATCATAAAATTAACTACCGCTAACTTTATCGCTAAAATGTTATTTTCATTTGAAAATCAAAACAATTATCGTTAAAAAATTAGCGGGTCTTAGA
This sequence comes from Cladopsammia gracilis, assembly GCA_022457155.1. Classification (NCBI taxonomy): domain Eukaryota; kingdom Metazoa; phylum Cnidaria; class Anthozoa; order Scleractinia; family Dendrophylliidae; genus Cladopsammia; species Cladopsammia gracilis. The sequence goes on along the minus strand of JAJGOT010000561.1, from coordinate 251,224 downwards.
AAACCACACAAATGACACAAAAAGTGTTATTTTATTCCCTTGAAATTTAGCGGGTCTCAAAAATGACACTTTTGTGTGTTATTTTATTATCCCTGAAAATTAACTAGAGCTAGTCTTTGCTGGCGCCTCGTTGCTAGCTTTGCGTAATTTGAATTCAGGGGTTTCACTGAGTCGGCTATGGTTAGTTCTAAGGGGTTCGCTTCCTATGAGTTTACTCCTGGATTTTTTATTGCAGGGGGCTTTGTTTTTTCGTGTTTTGGCGCAGTATCATCCTTTTATATCTACTGCCGATGGGGGAAGGCTAAGATAGTTTTTCCACATCACTCAGCGGTATCCATGAATTGAATTTGTCAGAATAGCCTTTCCACTTAACCAAAGCTTTCTTTTTCTTCTGGTCACGGCGAATAACCTTTTCAATGCGGAAAACATCCTGAGTAGTAGGCTGTAATTCTGCTTCATAAAACGATCCAGTTATTTTTTCTCCCAACAGATCGACTAACCTGTATGTCACGGGGTTTGTGTTCAATATTTCGTCAATCACAAATATCTCTTCTGTCCAGTTCGGCGTGAAACCTTTGTCGAATATCTTTCGCTTGTATTTTGATATTCTAACTCTGTCGCCAACCTTGAATTTTGCTGGGTTGCGTTTAGCATAAATCAGGTCTCCGTATAAATTAGCGAAAACCTTTTTCTCATTGTTCTGTTTGCTCGCCTCTGCAGGACTCATCCGAATGCTCGAATGAAAACGATGATTATATTGATCCACTAACTTGTCTAGTTTATCGAAATACACTGTATTATTGTTAGCGCTAAACATCTTAAAGAGTTTTTCCTTCATCGTCTTGTTCCAACGTTCGGCAACAGATGATTTTTCTTCATTTTCCGTTGTATATAAAGTTATCCCATTCTTATCCAGGAGATCTTTCATTGTTCTGTTGAAAAACTCACTTCCCTTATCAGTCCATAACATTTTCGGTTTTCGCTTTGCGCTAAATATGGATTTAAAGGCATCAGTAACTGATTGTCCTTTTTTATCTTTCAAGGGTCGAATCCAACCATATTTTGAGAAGACATCGATCACCATCAGGAGATATTTGATTCCTTTATTCCACTTAGAATATTTCCCCATCTCAACTAAATGTGCCGCCCAGATGTTGTCAACTCCATAGGCAATGACTCTTCGTTTTGGAAAGCGCCGTATGATTGGTTTATGTAATTCATCGCTTAGGTTTCGAGCCCAATCTATACTCGAAACCTTCTGCCGTTTTTTGGTGCCCCAAGCCCAAGTTTTTGTTTTCCATCGATTACATTTCTAGCTAAAGCATGACCCCACTGTCTTTCATTCCATGGAATCGAGTCCAACGCGGCAACCATTTTCCTGTCGGCTTTGTTTTTACATTTACGTGGATCCGCTTTCTTTGCGCAGACTGAATAATCCACGTCATGCTGCATAGCAACTGCATCGGTTTTTCCCGTGGGTTGCTGATAAATTTCGAGGATTTCTCCCGTGTTTTCATCAAATCTAACTTGTTTATCTAGTGGATTATAAGGGCCTGTATAGTTATGACCTGGGAGGGTGAAACCTTTCTTTGGTCTTGGCAGTTTCCCAATTAATTTATGAACGTCAACTCCGCGACCGGATAAGGGATCTAATTTCTTTGAAAGATCTTTGGTGAATGCATCCAAACCTTGATCAAGATATTTGCTCACAGTATTTTTAATCTTTTGTTTGGCAAAATCTGATTTAACCGCTTTACTTAATCCATACCGGCAGGATTATATAATCCTTTAACACTACCTTTTAAAGCCATTTCACCGAGTGAATGGCTATCGGCTATATCGAAAAAACCAGCTCCGCTGTAGCCCCCGCCACGCGGAGTCCGCGTCAGTTTCCCGCCTTAACAAATCTTGTCTTTTTTATTCCGCATGAAGCGCAATGGCAAAACCACATAGGTTTTACATTTTTGGCAGTCATATAACCGGTTGGCTCCACGCAGCCAGTTTTTCGTTTCTCTTTAATGCAATATGTTTCCATTTTTAATCGAAATATTCTTTTATGAATGTCTCATTGAACATGGCATCAGTTGGACTTAAAGGCTTCAGGATATCATAATAATCTTTTCCGAGTGACCATTGATGAAGGAAATAAAGGCAATAATACCCGCAAAGGACACTTTTTATGTTTTGATACTGAGTTGTGTTGTAAAGTATGAATTTCCCATCACTTGTAAATTCTTGAGGATATCCCATCCCAAAACTATCGAAATACCATATAAATTTCCCGTCATGTGCTGGAGCGCAGCAAACCCAATGAGTTCCTGCATTTTTAAGCGAATCAAGATTCAAGATGCATGGACTGTGTTTGCTTGGCATAAATTCATCCCTTGCATATATCCCTTTGAATTTGGAATTCTAAGATATGTAATCCAGTTCAACAGATCAATGTTACTCAGCGGTTTGTTTTTGAATTTGGGCCTCAGAATATTGCTCCGAGAAGTGGAATGCTGTTGAGTGGACTGTTTGGTCCTAACAGAAGCCCCTTTCCCTCGCTGACGCGGTTGCTTCGCTTCTTTTTCTGATGTTTTTTTCTACCCATCCCAACAGTGTTTCGTCTCCAGTTGCCAATAAATGGGGGTGGTGGCTCCCAAGGAGCCCCCAATCTTGGCGCGCCCTTTCCTTTTGGCCGGCCCATGCGTGGTGCTCCGCGGCCTTTTCCTTTTCCAAACATGTTTTTAACCATGTCAAGAGCCAGAGGAATACCAATACTTGCTAATATAGTACCCAATGCTCCACCTGATTGTTTTGGTGTTGGATTTATCACTAATCTGCCTCCCGATTGAAGGGCATTCAAAATCTCTTCTTTCTGTTTATTTGTCAGCAGATGTTTATAGGCAATCAGTTTCTGAATTTTATCTTGCAGGATGAGAAACCCCCCTGTTTGCCCGCTCCCGCTTATCTTTTTAACGACCTGACTTGTTCCTTCACTCGCTAAACCAGCCAATGCTGATAAATCAAGTGTCTTAGCCAGGGTGGGCCCTAATGTTTTTACTAATGGAATAACAGCAGAAAATAAACTGCCACCTTGCCTCATCACTTTTCTTATTTGTGTTTTAGATATTTTAATCTCAACTCCATTTCCAAGGGATGCCGTTTTGTTGAGTCTTTTAATTTGATTGGATGTAAGCATCAATTCATCATTTCCTCTTGTTTGATTTGAATTTAATCTAAGCGTGATAGGGCTGTTTGTTTTATATGCTCTTGCAAGCTTTCCTTTTTGCCCTTCGGATAAATTTACTTATATGGATGATATGTTGTCATTTTAAATGATAACATATGTTTTTTAAATTATACGATAACTAATTCATTTCCAATTTTATCAATTTTCACCATTTCTTCATAGAGAACTATCGCATGTACATTGAAGTTTGCAACTGCATCTGCGTTCAATCGATATCTGAATATCAACTGCTTGGGATCTCTTGTTGGTTTTTCAGTTTGATAAGTCAGATCGAAATAAATTAGCGGGTAAAGAGAATTGAAATTGGCTAAATTCAGCTGTGTTCCAGTGTTGTAGTCATTTTTCCTCATTGCATAAGCCATGACATCCTGGAATATTCTTACTTTGCTTTCACTGTCATACTCTGTTTCCGGGTAAAACACACCATTTCCATACTCTAATCGACAGTTCGACAAGGATGAGCCGTTATCTGCCGCATTCAGCTTGAAAGTATCCATAAGATAAGGGCTATCTTCTGCACGGTCATCATTGGGTGGGTCGGCTCTTTTCAAATAAATGAAAATATGTTTAACATTGTCAATGGATGCAGAAATCTGGAAGAATCCTGATGACTGCGTAGGAGATGATTTTGCATACATCTCCCTTAAATATTTCCATTGTGTTTCTTTCAGGAATGCGCTGACAAATTTGTCATAAAGAGAATCTTTGGGTGTCAGTCTGGGAACCCAAAGCAATAACCTATTCACAACAACTCTTCCAGCATCAACGCCATTAGCCATATGAATTAATTCCCCATCATCATTAAGGGTAATCTCAAATTGAAGCTGCATGGGTACAAGCATCTTATCTTCCAACTCTTCGAAAAAGGAAAAACGATTCAGGGGAATAATCGTATTAATGTTCTTTGCACCACCGTTTCCATTGTTTTGAACTGCTTGAGATTGTACCCTGCGAGCTTCAAATCCTCTATTGCCATCAGCTGTTGTTGCATTAGTATCCAAATACCAGAAACTGTTCTTTGCTACTGATCTGCTGAAGTCATCGGAGTATTCCAACAAATTTTTAGTGAAACAGACTTTATGCAGATTATCAGTATCATAAACAATCTTTCCTGCAGATTTAATCGTCAGGTGTCTAATCAGGGAATGAGCACCGTTTATAACGGTTATTCTATCGGCTGCTGCATATCCAGCGCCGTCTGCTAATTTCTGGAGTTGAAATTGCACTTCAAAATAAGCATTGTACCAATCGTAAAATGCCGATCTATCATTAATTGTGAATTTATAATCATTTTTCTGTTGGTGTTCTCCATTACCTGGAGCTCTGATTACACTATCCAGCTGGAAGCGCACTAATTCATGTCTCTGAAGATATTCACTCGATCGAAAAGCCATTTTATATTATTTTATTTTCTTTTTCGAATTCCTTGCCCAGAGATTCCAGCTCCGCTGATTAATCTGTTCAATATATCATCAGCACTCTCTCCGTTACTTGACCGCGTTGGTTGAGATTGAGGTGTTCGCGCCTGTCTCCCCTTTCTCATATTTCCCAGTTTTTTCATTATCAGATCACCAGATTTTTCTACCATTTTTTTGCCTATTTTATCTCCAGCGTGAGAAATTCCTGACTCCAATGCTTTTTTCGCAACGGGTTTTGCGAATTTCTTGAAAACTGCTGAGGCTACAGCTCTCATTGGTTTAAAAATATTATCAACAATCGAACCTGTTCCTTTGTGTCGGAAAACAAACCGCCCTAATTTGGGTTTATAATAACGCGTGAATTCATACCTTTTCATTTTATTACCTTTTTCAATATTAATGAGAATGCTGTATCAGCACCATTCAGGTTGATTAATCTGCGTTTTCCATCAGTGATATAGATTCGAATGGAGCTTATTGTGTTTTTACTCACAGGACTGAACATCACTCTCATGGGTTCAAGAGTAAAACTCCATGATGGCCTCAGAACAGATGTTGAAAAGGAATAAATGATATCAGTATCTTGCCCATCAACAAGCGAATCACTTGTCAGATCACAATGAATGTTCAACATATCAGTATCTTGACTAAAATTTGGAACTCTGGGGCCAATATTAACTTTATCCTTCAGAATCGTTTTGTCAAAGCCAAGAAGATCCCCGAAATTGGATTGGGTGAAATCCAGCTGATAATTTTCATCCAGTGTTATTGTTACTCTGAAGGTTGTTTCATTAAAAGCCAGATTGATTGGAAAAAACGTCTTCTTTCCCAGATTCTTTTTGAAGAAAATCATTAATCCCTTCATAGGTCCAAACTCCAGCAGGGAAAGATATATCCTGAAATGTATTTCCATTATCAGAGCTGTATCTGATCAGTTGATTATTGTATCCAGCATTGATGTTAAACCACGTAAAACTCATATTGATAATTCTGTTAAGCCCAACAACATATTGTGCATTTCGATCCAAAACAATTGGTTTAGTGAATTCAGTTGTGAAATTTTCTGGTTTGTTGCGGCCGTTCTTAACGGAGTATGAAGATAAAACAATCTCTCTTTCAATCTGCATTTTATAGTTTGAAATAGTTTTTATAAATCTTCTCATACTACATATTTATCAATGCTTCTTTCAGAAGAACGTCGAGAATTGCAACTCCAGTATTTCTTATGTCCAGGTTTGTATTCCCAGCAAGGATGGAGCCAACGATGACTTCAAGTTTCTGCAGAAGTTCTTTTGGATTGGAGAAAAAACGGATGGATCCACCCTTTTTTCGGGCCTTGACTCCCGAGCCTGTCATTGTTTCTTTCTTCTAATTATAATGATGGAGGAAGTCATTTATAACTTGAAAATATTTATCTATCTTTTTATGCAATAGATCTTTAACCCCTTCATCTATTTTACCTCGATTGAAGTCTTTTGTGATACTTGCCTTATACCCTTTCAGCTGATTTTTTCTATGGTTTACCCATCCGCTGTATTTGTTAATAATTCCTTTTTTCTGTCTTACCGATAAACCTGGGGCATTTAATTTTTCATCCATTTCATCATAAGTTGGTAAATTTTGCTGATGCAGTAAGAGATTCTTTCTACCATAAAATTTCTTTTCCTTCTTTTCTTCTTCGTCTTCTTCGTCTCCTTCGTCTCATTCGTCTCCTTCGTCTCCTTTGTCTTCTGTATCCAGAGCAAATCCAGGGAATAAATCAGGATATAACTGTGAATAATCTGGTGGTTGATCATCACCATATGGTGGAAGTGAACTCGTTGACGGACCAGGTTGGCTGATTTGCGAAGGTCCGATTTGCGGAGGCCCTGGCGGCCCGATTTGTTTCTCTGCTTGTGGAGCAACAGCCGCCTCAGCAGGGTCAAACAAACCTCCAACATCCATTTCTTCAAATGGGTCGACTTCCGGAAGATAATCTATGCCTGGTTTAATTTTTTCTCTAACTGCTTTCCTTGGCGTAACTTTATAGAAGTTCGACTTCAAATTCGCTGTAATAACATCATCTAATTTCGATGTTTTGGGTTTAAATACTTTTTCATACCCAGTTTGACTTGTCTCTTCGCCCAACTTTTTCTGGGTGATGCGATCATGAACGAAATTAATTTTTTTACCCAAAGCAGATTTGCTTTTTGCAATTTGTTGCCATTTCAATAAACTCATTTTATATCAATCATATATAATTTGGGATGTTGAACAAGATGTAGAACATAATAAAATGAAGATTCCAAATTATGATTTCAATGATCATATAACCAATTTTCGACAACTGCATCCTTTCATGCCAAAGCAAAATTTCCGAATGCTTATCTGCGGTCCTTCAGGATCGGGGAAAACAAATGTTCTTCTGGATATGATTTTTCGGCTTTTGTATTATGATAAAATCTATCTCTATGCGAAAAATCTTGACCAATCCAAATATCATCATCTGCTGAAAACATTCCGTCCAATCAGCAAAGAAGCTGGGTATGACGTCGTGGAAGCATCCCAGATGAAATCCTGCCCGTTTCTGAATTGACAGATGACAATCAAAAAATAGTTATATTTGACGATTTTGTTTGCGAAAAGAATCAAAAGCCATTGATTGATTATTTTATCCGGGGCAGATATAAGAATTGCTCTGTTATTTATCTTTCGCAGAGTTATTATAAAACACCCAAAGATATCCGTTTGAATTGTTCGCATTTTTGCATTTATGAATTCCCCAGCAACAATGAAATTTCTATGCTCTGCCGAGAGAATAATGTCAGCAAAGAAGACTATGTCACTGCAACCAAAGACCCATATTCTTTCCTGTATATTGATAAGCCGAGGAAATTCATTTCTAAAAATTTTGATGAAAGAATTTAAAATGAGCTATTCAAATGGAATGTTATCTGATAAAACAAGCACCCGCCCGCCAAGCGCGGAAAAAAATGGAAAAGATGGACTGCCAGGCGTTGGTTTCAAGCTGACACCTGCAGGGAATTATGATTTGCAAAACAAAAAAATGGTCAATGTCGCTGAAGGAACAGCGAATAACGATGCAATCACAAAACATCAAGCTGATGTTCTTGCAATTCAACTGAAGGCAGATTCACTTCAGGTTGATGGTTCCTCGCATATGACTGGGGATCTTGACCTTCGAGGGCAAAACCTCATTAACCCCGGGGAAATAAAAATGAATCGCAAACTGATCACAAATCTGGACACGGATGAAGACAATGATTTGTCAGCTGTCAATATGATCACTCTGAAAAAATTCCACCCTGATGCTCCTGAACCAACGCATGAAGTTGCCAAAGATATTGATTTGAAAGGACGTTTCAATGTGAAAAACTCAAAGCAACAAACATGGCATGATTTGGGAGCCAATTATAACAATCTTGTTTCTTATAATGACGTCAAGAATATCTTTCTCAGTCGCAAAGTGACGTTTCCAATGGAGACTAGTTTGGATATGGGAAATCACACCATTTTCAATGTGAAAGACCCAACTGTTGCTGACCTTGGCGCAAAAAAAAGATATGTGGACGATGAAGTCGCTAAAAAGCTTTTGTTGGAAGGTGGAAAAATGACTGGAAACCTGGATATGAATTCACAACAAATAAACAATATTGCAGCGACAACTCTTGAACATCAACCCACGCCAAAATCTTATGTGGATAGTGGCGATAAAAATCTTGATCTCAAGATAAGCAATGTGGTAGTCCACACGATAGAATTAGAAGAGAAGCTCAAAAAATACGTTGATGACTCACATATCCCGTCAAACTCTCGCCCGAAAGATGAATTCCGGTATCTAATGGAAGAGATTGATGAAGCTCAGCTCTGAGCATGATATGACAGTAACTGGAATCAATGATTTTTCAAGTTTACCTCATCTTTTCAATAAGAAGGCATATGATTTGACAATATCCAAAGACGACAGCAATCTATACTCTGGGAGACTTGGTTTCGATATGTATAAATTGCCAGAGGGAGAATACACTATTTGCATTGAATTCTTTCCCGCTTCAATGAACTCTGTGAGTGTTGACGTTCGGAGTACAAGCTTGAATATCGGTCAACAAACAACAACGCAGTTGTCGAATTATTCTAGATCCATCGTCCACATGCGTAAATGGCAGATCTCTCCACCTGAGTATATATATCTGGATCTGAAATGGCAAGGAACTGCTGAATCAGCTGCAGAAGGACCCGCAAAGTTGATCATATATGGGATCAAGGGTTCTCATGACGATGTTCCTACTGATGTTTATGATTGGCCTTTCATTTTCGAAAATCAAAGAATGGTCATGCAAACTAATTTGGATATGAATGGTCATCAGCTGATTAGCAATCTGAAATCCAGCTTTTTCATGTGCGCTTATTATGACGCAGCTAAGCATAGAACAAATGTTTATTTCAATGGTGACGTGAATAATTTTTTTGTTCCAAGCAAATGTGTCTTGAAAAGCGCAACTGTGATTAGCACAAGCGCTTTGGATCGATCTCAAATTGAATTGACCATCCGCGGGAAAACATATTTTGAACGGCAAGAATACCCGCACAGTGGCCCACAAAAGATACCAATTAACTATGTTTTGGATGATGGAGGATCTCTTCAGATAAGTTTAGCTAAAAAACGAAATATGGGAAACAGCACAAAATATACATTAAGTCTTTTATTTGAAATTTGATTTCCCCAACTAAAATGTTTGAGTTCAAAATAGACACAAAAACTGAAAGAAATAAAGGAACAGATTCTATCGTTCATAGAAACCCTGAAGAAACTTTTTTCTTGCAATAAAAATGCAAGATAGTTACACCAAAAGTGATTTATTTAATTTCAATCATATTGATCCAACACTTCCAAACGAAAAAGTTGAAGAATTGAAAAAGCTCTTCGCTTTCTATCATAAAAAATGTTGGTGCTGTAAAAAGGCACACAGACGTTACAAGAAAATGAATCTTTTGTTGACGCTTAGCTCCACCTTTCTTGTTGTAACTGGAACCGTCGTTGGAGGGGTGACTTTGAATCCAATAGTCTTGGGTGTAATTAATGGAGCAGGTCTTTTCTTGAAGACTTTCCAAGAAATGAAAAACTTCCGCAGAAAAATTGAAATAAGTCAGTTTGCAATGACTAAATATGAAAATGTTTTGACGATATTGAGATCCTTCTCGCGGGGAGATGACTTTGACTCTCAAGAATTTGTACATGAAATGAAAGTTATAGACGGTATCGTTGCTGACAAAAACATGGTACGATTCTCAAGATGAAAACCTGCAAAATGAATTGGATTCAGATTAGGAACCAGAAGATGAACAGTTAATGACCCAGATTGGACGCCAGAAAACCCAGTTATGGTTTGGGAAGATTCTAAAACAGAGTGCCCAACTTGTGAATCCAGCGAAGCCGAATCTTCGGATGAAAATTGAATTATTAAAGGTTGTCCTTTAATAATTTCTTCATTGAATTTCCACAGCAAGAAAGATCATTAGTGTCGTCAACTACAAGACCCTCATCCTCATACTCATCGAAATAACTCTGAGGCTGAACTATTTCTTTCACAAGAACTTCTTTAACTACAACAGAGATAGAGGTGATATTACCTAGAAATACTTGGCGCAATCTAACTACAAGCAGGCCGTCTAGAGGGATTCCTATAAAGTCATGTGGATTGAATTTGGTTTTTGTTTTTTCGGCTATTTCTTTGGAAAATGGGCAATTGATTCGGCCATCTTTGTTGACATAGAGTTTAGCATAGATTTTCTTCTGGGAACTCTGATCATCTTTCACAATCTGCAAAGAATCTGGTTGAAGTCTGAGTTTGGGATTTACTTTCTTGAGTGCTGATTGTTTGGCTTTGGTTAGTTGCTGAATCTTGGTTTGCATTTCTTCGAACATTTGCTGAGATTTTTCATCGAGAGTGAAACCCAGGGAATAATTTGATTTGTCATCAGTCTTGTGTTCCCATATTTTCATTCGGCCTTCGAGAAAAATATCAAGTGGCTTGTTGTCCTCATATTGAATTGGGAGAACGGCGAATGAAAACTGCCCTTATTTCTTTGTTTCTGGTTCTGAGAGCTGGATCTGCCGGATATCATACTTAAACTTGGTTATCATTTTAAATAGAGAAAAAATAATATTTTTTGGGATTAATGTGACTAGCTTCCAATGTTCAAGTTTATTCCCATTTTACGGGTAAAAAGATTGTTATTGAAGAATATTAAAATAATTCTATTTCTATTATGCGAAGACAACATCTTTCATTGTCTGAATCTTTTCCTGAGAAAATTGAATAAATTGATATATTATTGAATAATGGTCTTTTTACCCGCGAAATGATGCTGATGATAATCTCCTATTTTGCGGGTAAAAAGAGGGTAGATGAAGAATATAAGAAAATAAAGTCTGAAGGTAATAGATCTCTGTATCCCTATATCCCTTTCCTGAGAAAACTGAATAAATTGATATATTATTGAATAATGGTCTTTTTACCCGCAAAATAATGCTGGTGATAACCCCATTTCACGGGTAAAAAGACCATTATGGAATAATATCTAAATAATCTATTTCGATTCTGAGAACAATGTCAATATATTTTCATTTATCTTCTCTTTGGAAAAACTGAATAAATTGATATATATTATTGAATAATGGTCTTTTTACCCGCAAAATAATCCTATTTTTGGCAGCATTGAAAATGGTGGTTTCAATTAAAATAACTTCCGATGATTTTGAACAAGTATTTCCATCTGTATCTGCTGCTTCTCGGGCCTTGAAAGTCGATAAAAAGACTATTCCCAATGCTTTGCAAACGGGAAAACTCAAATTCAGGCGCCGAAGTGATGGGAAACAGTTTAAAATTGAAATACGCGATAAAGTTTCACTCGCTGTTGAAGAATCCCTCAGAGTTACCAAGGCAAAATTAGAACAATGTCAAAAAAGACTCAGAAGTGGCAGATATGTTTTTCCCCAGAGACGAAGATTGACGGCAAAGCCATCACAACCAAAACCCAAATTTAAAACAACCCCAGAACAAATAGAGGAGTTTGAAAAGGGTTATCATGAGTTAAAGCCTGATGAGAACCCTTCCCTGTTTGTCAATACAAAAGTCATATTCATAAATAAATCAAATGGAGAAATAGCTGCCATTGCCAATATGAAAGACTGGAGTGAAAGATTTGGTAATTATACTGAAGAAATAGGTAAGGAAGAATTGAACAGGATGGTTGAAAATCGATTGAAAATATTGGAGATTTATAATGAAAAGGATGATGAAGAACTTTGGGATATCAAGTGGCTCCAGAAAGATGCTTGAAGCTATTAAATGAATGATTTAATAGCTTAATTAAGTCTTCAATGTCCCCAAGCAAGAGTGCTAATCTTATCCGGCAATATGAAACGCTTATCATCATCCGCGGATAAGGCTGTTTTGTTAATTGTTTCTGAGAACATCTCATGTTGATGGCTGCGGATGAGATTCATAGTTCTCATTTGGCCTTGCCCGCTGAGAAGACATTCTTTGAAGTCCTCATGAGTGATATGTTTCTTTATTGTTTGTTTTTTCACTCCCTTGCATTTCTTGAGGTCACCGCTTGCAGCGGCGCCGGTGTCACCTCCAGAGCCAAACAACTTATAACTATATAACTTTGCTCGCAATCCAACAAACTCTTCTATTATTTTTCCCCCAGCTTCATCTTTCATGAGGCCGTTCACTTTCTTGTTCATGATTGGCATTCCCGAGGGATGATCCGGGGGATAGTTAGATGTGTCAAACATCTCCTTCACATCTGGTTTGACATCCTGATAGACGTCTTCAGTTTCTATTTCATAGCACAACGAATCAGTATCTGTGAACAACAGCTTGGCTTTCTCCCCGTATTTGGGCTTCATATATTCATAGTGAAACCTGAACATAAGTTCCTTTGATATTTCAAGAATTGACATTCCGCAGGGAATTGGTTTGTTGAATAACATTTTCTTCCGCTTCATATGAACAGCGATGAGATTCTCATCAAAGATTGTATGGTGTTGATAGGTGGGTTTAGCCGCAAGCTTTTCCGCAATCTTTCTTTCATTGACAAGTCTAATATCAACTCTCTTGCGAATATTTTCCATTGTTTTGCCGTTATTCATGAGCTTGAAAAAGTCTTTTTCGAAGTCATTCTTCCCTGCTTGGCGGAGCTGGATGTTGAGTTCAATATATGATTTCAGCCATGGTTCGTCAGTGAATGATATTCCCCTGTGGATCTTAGTTAATTTTAATCCATGTTTCAAGGCTTGTTTCAGTGCTCTGTGATGCATAATGATGTGTTTCTTATCTCGCAGATTGGGGATTAATTTCTCAACATTATTCTCGCAAATTATTCTCTCGGGGGCAAAGGGATAATCATTATGCAAATCATGAAGTTCTTTGGGATATTCCAGGTCAACCTCAAGGACACAGGGAATTCGATCCCATCTTCTGAAGCCTTTCATCCAACGAAAGTTTCCAGTTGGAAGTGGTTGAGTCATTGCCCAAGAATAAAGGGAGTTAGCATCGAGATAGAGAATGTATTTCGATGGTTTCGTTGGATCATATTGGTCGCCCATATATGGATTGTTAGCTTTACCGTGGCGATTTGAGATCATTGAAATACCACCACGGATTCCTTTCTCGAAGAACAAGAGCATATCTGGATCATTCAGCAATGTAAGCTGTGCCCCTGATTTTTTCAGACCCGCGTCGAATGACAAACCAGGGGCGGTATAATACCACGCTGGATCCAGTTGATAATTCTCCATACAGACATTGCGGAATTCTTCGAAGACATCCGCAAGGAGCATTACATCTGTTTTCAAATATAAATCATGATATTCTCCTAAGTTGTTAATCCCCATTTCATCCCAAACATTTTGGGCATGTTGATAGTCTTCATCGGAGATGCCTGATTCATTAATCAGAGAATAGAATGCGTCTTTAGACGGCAGTTGTGTTTCTTTGAATCTTTCGATAGAATCCATATAATCGTATGGATAGACTCCTTTTCTGGAAAGGAGCTCAGCTTTGTCTCTAAATTCTTTGTTTGTTTGTTTCAGTTTGTCAAGACCTGACTTTTTTAAATTATTTGCTAGATTCTCAAGAGAAGAAGCCATGAATTTCATTGAATCGATGAATCTCAGTTCATGAGTGATGGGGACTTTAAAACCATCTTTGTTTGTGTATTCTCCAATCTGGATCGTCTTTGAGAAGGATATATATTGTTCCTCATTGTTGGGTATGCATTTAATATCCCCCGGTGTTCTACCAAGGTTTTTCATAAATAAATGGGCATCGTAACCCGCAAGATTATGGAAAATGACTGGAGTGAACTTTGGTTTCCTAAATTGTAGATTGCAACTATTATGGGCCGCGCCACGATATTTTCCTGTAAAATGACAATGATCCCGCACCTTGTCGGGCTCAAAATCATCAAATTCTCCTTTGCATATCCAACAAACTGTGGCTTTATCATATTCTTTCTTATCTTCCGCGGTGAAAATCATCTTCTTGCGCCGGTCAAATTTCTTGTGAATGAATTTGACGGCGTCAACAAGCTTATCGACAAATATCTGCGCAATATCATCACTCTGTTTTTCTGCCCGGTAAAGCACTGGAGGCATATTCAAATATTTATCCTCAAAGGGAACGACTTTGAAACAAAAGCCACAAGGCCTGTGACGCTGAAACGTATTTGTGAAGCTGAGATCGTTTCCTGGGTAGGTACGTGGTGTATGGGGACACATAGTGTACCGACACTAGTTTACCATTTCTAGTTCTTTATATACTGCGCAATTCAGCCCTATACAGCTACATACAATCATATACAACCATATACCACCATATACAGCCATATACAACCATATACAACCCTATTCAACCATATACAGTCCTATGCAGCCCTATACAGGCATATACAACCATACACCGCCATATACAACCATATACCGCCATATACAACCATATACAGCCATATACAACCATATACAACCATATACTGCGATATACAGTCATATACAACCATATGCAGCCATATACAGACATATACAACCATATACAGCCCTATTCAACCATATACAGCCATATACAGCCATATACAACCATATACAGCCATATACAGCCATATACAACCGTATACAACCATATACAGCCACATAAGGCCATATACAACCATATACAGCCATATACAACCATCTACCACCGTATACAACCATATACCGTCATATACCGCCATATACAGCCATATACAGCCATATACAACCATATACAACCATATACAGCCATATACAGCCATATACAACCATATACAACCATATACAGCCATATACAGCCATATACAACCATATACAGCCATATACAACCATATACAACCATATACAACCATATACTACCATATACAGCCATATACAGCCATATACAACCATATACTACCATATACAGCCATATACAGCCATATACAACCATATACAACCATATACAGCCATATACAACCATATACAACCCTATACAACCATATACAGCCATATACAGCCATATACAACCATATACAGCCATATACAACCATATACAGCCATATACAACCATATACAGCCATATACAACCATATACAGCCATGTACAACCATATACAGCCATATACAACCATATACAACCCTCTTCAACCATATACAGCCCTATGCAGCCATATACAACCATATACAACCCTATTCAACCATATACAGCCCTATGCAGCCCCATTAGGGACTTTCATACCGGGAAGTCTGGGTACTAGTTTAGCGGCTTGTAGGGACAAAATTTCGCGGGAAAATTCAATAACATGGCGGTCCTTCGGAAGGCGATATAGTTTTACAAACATTTTCATCTAAAATTCAGATGAAAATGTTTCTAACACCATGCCACCATGTGAACGTTAAGAAAATACACGCTTTCAAGTTCAGGGGGCCGTTCCTCGAAAGACACGGTAATTACATTTTATTAGGGACTTTCATACACAACCCATCGCCTTCAAAAGAGGCGGATAAAGATGAGATTTGGTGGAAGTCAATCAAAGAAAAGCTCCTCCTGATTAAACTGAATTGTGACAAGATTTGAAAGTAACAAGCTTAAGCCCAGTAACTGTGAAAAAAAAACTTCTCTCTTAATTTTAACGGGCTTGGACGTCAATTTAATAATATTTTTTACCTTCTTTTAGCGGGTAAAGTTTTCGATGATCTTCTGCCTCTGTTGTCTTGTAGTCCTGTCACAATTCAAAATATTTTCAAAGGCTTTTCTTTGATTGACATATATTATGAAATTTGTATGCCAGAAGTGCTGAAAACTATATTATGTATTTTAATAGGTCTGAAAACGGATGGGTTGGATATTGAATGTGCGTTTCAACAACCGGGCCGCACATCCCTACTAAAATATTTTAGGAAATTCCCTGGTGTGAAGAGTCCACAACTTCGAAATTGTTTCCTTTACCGTGGCTAGAAAGCAAACGTTATAAAGCCAGTTAGCACAGTAGCTCATCACATTATACCGGCATTAAATTCTGGTGTTTAATACGATAAAATGGCTACCTCTACAATTGCCTATTTCCCTTTAGTTAGGACTAGCAAGTAGCAAAGCGAGTTCTACTGTAAAAAGATGTGAAATTAAATATTGCATGGACTCGCTTAAGATTATCTATAATACATAGATATCGCCTTCAAAATAAAAACGCAAAAAGGACTTGTTGACTTTAAAATTCGCCGATTATTGTGAAAAAACAGGCTAAGCTCGACAAGGCAGTGTAAGTAGTAGATAAAATATGAGCGGGAGCCAAAGGCGAGTCATTGTAAAGCCCATACAGATCGGACGCGAATATTTTATCGTACTTGTGAAATGAAACAATGGGCGCTTTCCATTCGGCAGAAATTTCCGGTTCGAGTTTTCGGAATTTTCGGTGGTCGAATGGAACGGACGGAACGGGTTTTATAGAACACTTGGAAATCGCGTGCTCGATTCCAAGGGCATACCGGGCCGAAGTGACATTAAAATGGCGAACTTTTTAAATGTTTTCGCGGCTTTAGAACAAGATGATTTGGGAACATTGCTTGCATAAGCAGGCAATTCTGCTTCTATACTAGTCGTTGCTATAGACAAGTCTGGAGAATAATAATAACAATATTTTGAACATAACCTCTCTGCCCCGAGTATCCTTTAAAAAAGGCGGGAACAAAACCGACGAGTAAAACAGACTTTTACCGAATGTAAACCAGACAAAACTAAACACAGTTGATCTTACCGTTGCCAGTTGCAGCTTCAAAGCACGAGTGATGCAATAATAATTGAAGATCGGTACAGAAATATCCACATGATAAAAGACTGTTCGGTCGCCATCTTTCCCGGGTCGTGCACTATAAGCTTAATACATTATGAGGGCCGAGACAAATTACGAATGGAACACAACAGTTTTGTTAATTCCGGAATTTCCATCAAAGGTCAACCTCAAAACGTATTCCTAAAATTTCGGAATTTTCTCCCGAAATTTTTCTGTTCCATTGGATTTCCGACCAAAAATTTCGGAAATTTTGACTGAATGGAAAGCGCCCAATGAGTAGAGATCTGTATGTAAAGTTAATGAATAGTAATTTGTTGCCATCACCACGTGCGATTTGGTAAAGAACTGGCGTTCGCGCTAGTTTTACTATCTTTTTGCTGTTACACCGTGCTGACGAGACCCAACCAAAAATGACAGAACAGATGTCAAAATCGGGTTTTTTCCTATCCCGATCGCATATTGGTCGGGATTCGGGATTTTCAAGTCAAATCGGGATAATCCCGACGAAATCGGGATGGTTGGACAGTCTGGAAAAGAAATGGAATGCATTATGTACGAAAAATTCAATTTAAAGGTTTATTTTGATGTTCAGCATGTTCAATTTCTAATGTCAGTAGACGGCCACCCACATAAAGTATGACAACAATGATATAAAGCTGATTTTTTATATAGTCCATGAGCTGTGAGGCAAAAAATTCATTTTCGTAGCACCCCTAATGGGACATAGTTTCTTTGGTATCAAAATAAAGCTAACGGTGTGCTTTATCATAATCAACTTGTTTCCAGACGCGAAACCTGTGCATGAGCGAGAGAAGTGGGTGTTTTTAATGGTGGGGTGGGTGGGGTCATACTTTGTTCTTTACACTGGGAATGATACATAACGATACATCCTTGTTATTCTACTTATCTTATCTTTATCCTCTCTAACTCAAACTTGGAGGAGGTGAGCATTTGATAGTAAGAATAGCAAATAACACTGTTGCACGATTGTAACATGTCACCATGGCAACATTTACTATGGCATTTCATTGGTGAGCCATTTCTCTCTATTCTAGATCCCGGCCCAAAATCAAAATGATTAATATATTATTTCTAACAATACAACATAACAATGGTGACTTTTGGAAAATATCGTTTTGTTATTTGTCCCTACAGGTAGAAAACCGAAATAAAGAGATATAATATGGTGCCAAAGCAATCTCTGTCTACAGGTGTCTATGTGGGTTAGGTTTGGTTATTTTAACATTCCACTATCAGAAACCAACTAATCCACAGAAAATGGTTCTCTCAACATATTTGAAATACTGTAAATCCAATTTTGTCAATGTATATCACCAGTATCATCGGCTTTAGATATCACCATCGCTCTTGTCATGGTCATCATCATCATCGTCGTCGTCCTCACTGTCATGAATATCACTGGATGTCTCAGGTATTGTTCGCCACAAATGCAAGCATCACTGCAAGGGAGGATACTTTTCACACAGGAACTCTAACATCGTTGGGTATTACATTGGCTTTTGCATCTACAGGAAACTAACTCCATAACTTCATCAGGGGCTGCAGCCTGATCCGTCCAGTCAATCGTAAGGGTGCCATCTTTAACGAGCCAACCAGCACCACTTGGATTAGCTACCGTAGGGTAATTTGCTCGCTGAACATTTTTAGCAAGAGATGCCCTCGTTGATGGTAGCTGATGTGACTGTACTTTGGTTGACTTGCAGAAGAGAGTATAACGAAGATCGTTCACACATTTGCCAGGCTTGTTGTATGGGGAACATACAAATTCTTCTATGTGCTGCACATCTTCCCGGGTAGCTGACACGCTCTCTCCAAGACACTGAATCATCTTTCGTAGACGTTGATCTCCTGTTATAATCTCAAATTAATTCTTCTTTCCCTTTCCAGCAAAGATACTTACGGTATCACAGCCTGTCAGAGCATGAAGGCCCAATAAGGCTCGACACACATCAACACCAAGGAACTGACAAATATCTGGTATACTCACCACGTGTGAACGTCTTTGAGTACCACTTACAAGTACAATCCTGGCGGGAATTTTCTTATGGTGGTAACATGCCAGCATCTCTACATCGGTGTTTGAGGATCTAATTCTGATTTTATAATGCCCACCCTGAGATGAGTGAAAGCGCATGTAAAAACATCCTAGTATTGGCTTCTTCTTGTTCTGTACACAGTTCGTTGACAGTTGTTGCACACATAGTACCACCACTTGGAACAAGTTTTGTGCAGGTTTTACCATGTGTAAATTGTACAGGGAACGATCTCCAATCTTCTGTGCGTATACATTTAAAATGGACCATTCACGCACAAGAAAGTTAAGCAGGCACGTCTTGTTGCGTCCATTTCCTAGGAATGTCTTCCATTGTCGAGGGCACCGTTGTTGCGGACTCAAGATGTGAATGGAGATCTGCCTTCCGTTTCCTCGCTTCTACCTTTCAATATTCTTTACAGATATTTCTGGATGTTGGTCCCCAACAAAGTCGATTCTTGATGCATTCCCTGCATGTGTGAAAATTGTGTCAAACACCGTTACCGCCAGGTCACCAAATTTGTCGGGTACTCTAACTACCATTTGGAGAATCGACATGGCATCAAATATGACACCTGTGGATGGTTGAAGGGTGGAGTGGAACTTTACTCCCTTCTCAACCAGGCTAGTTAAAAGTGATTTGTTAGTCTTGGCCAATGTACCATCCAAAGCTGCTAAATATCAATGACTAACAATCTAGCAAACAGATTTCTATCTGCTCTGAGTATGATGCTCTTGCCATGTATTTGTGATTACAGACTTCTTCTTCAAAGCCTGGTGGAAAGTTGCTAGTTTTAGTTTCGGCAACGGGTCGAAAAACCTAAAAGCATTGGTCAACAATCGAGAAAAAAAGCAGTGTTTCCTTTTTCTTTCGCTCTTAGGAGATCATCTTTCATGCTTTCACTTGCTACAAAACCTGAACTGAGACTGACAAGTTCATCCGTCTCTTCAAATGGATTTATCCAGTCTTCAATGATTCCCTGAACCGGTTTACACTTGCTTCATCCTTTTTCACGCGCGACTTGATGGCTTTTTTATGGGATTTATTTCCAACTTCCTTCATCCCCACCAAGTCACGGCACTTTTCCATGTATTTAGCGCGCGAATGTGCAGTAAGTAGCCATCTTTGAACTTCTCCGCTTTTTAAACTAAACCCCGCTAATAACACCTTTAGTTTTCGTGTTTCTGTTCAACGTTTGTTCGATTGCCTGATCAACTGCTATTTGGGAGAAACCATATGCTGCAGACCTCTGAACTCACCTTTTACTTTGTGAACAACATGTGCATCAAGTACACGGGCAAATGTCGGGAATAATTGGTATGGTCATATGCAAAGAACCATGGCAGCACACCGTTCATACAGTTGAGATAGTGTTGCTGGTTTCCTTCTCCTGTTGCTCCAATAAAACGCAACAGAAACTCAGCCATGTCCAGATAATTGTTCCAAAAGGTCTTCAACGGGCCATTGTCTTCGCTGCAGTATTCTTCCTACAGGTTAGACATCATCTTGAACTGTTCACTTTTAAGAAAGTTCTCGAACTTTTTGTGAGAAAAATTGCGCCTGATGTTTTCTATGAAATTTGCAAGGGCAATTCAGAATGCTTTGCTAGCCATGACTGGAACCCTTGCCGCTGAATGCGATGCATTCCTTCAAAAACGATCTGAAATGCACAAACAATATACAACAGTCACATTTTTATAGTTTAAAATGTTAATGGAAGTAATCTGTATAATTTGGCTGTGTACTTTTAGCTATTACTCTTCCTCGTCTTTTGATTGCAAACCGAACTTTTAGTCTTTTTTTGCTCTTTTTTCCTTGTGGGCATGAGAACTCTCCCTTAATTTCTAATCATTTTATTGCGATCTTTTACGGTGAGCCGCGCAGTAGTAATTTTAGATACGTTGTGCATTCGTACAGCTCGATTATAATGTTGGCCTTCCAGAACTCCCAAGACAGATCCAGAACCAACAATGCCACTCTCCACAAGTATGTCTGCAAGGCCTGCTTCTCCAAACCACTTGCCAATAGTGCAGCCATAACTATACGCTGAAAATGTTCCTCATTCTGCGAGATGATATCAAGCGCCTTCGCATATATTGCCCGATCCAAAACAAAAAAACAATGACATCATGCTGGCCAAGCTGATTAGCCATTTGGAAGGATCTTTGTAGCACAGTGTAAACTGCTGGTAATTCTGTTGGATTAGTTTCGATGACTTGACAGAAACCAATACAATGTTCGCGGGGAACATTCTTCTCCTGTCATTTCATATTAAAACCGTTCTGTGCTGGGATCACTTGGGGCTGATCCTCAACGACAATAAATATAGTAAGCTGAAACGCTTGTCTGCAGAGCATCCAGCCAAGGTCTGTGTCTCTTCCTTGCTTGGAGATATCTGGGTTCGTCTCAATCAATTGCTTAACATTTGCCCGTCTTGGTGTTGGACCTTGACGACGCCCTGCATGGTATGGCAACAAATCTGTTTCGATACATTTTGACAGAATTAGTTGGAGGTGGTAAATGCACAAGTTAAGGGCTTTCGTTGGATGACAATCCCATTGGTACAATGTGTCGTTCCCATACCTGAAGGAACATGTAGATGGCAATTTTTTCATGTATAAAGTAGTATTATGAGTCCTTTTACCGAAGACTACTAATTCGTATCTTAATGTCTACCCTTTCTGGACAAATGAGACGATTAATTTTCACATGTATTCACCTGTTTTTTAAACAGTTCTTCTAGGAAAATCACCAACAAAACATTTTGTTTTCTTTTTCCAATACAAACCATTTACAAATCTTCTAATTTAGCGAACAAAAAAGCTTGTTGCAAAAAAAAAAAAAGAGATTAAAGAAGCACCTAATTCCTTACCTTTAAATCTCTCAAACTTTCCAACATGGCGTCCAGACTTATGGGCTCCACTTGTAGACAAAGCATCATGGGAAAAATGGGAAGCAGCCAAATTAAAATTTGAGAACAATAACTTCTTTCACAATCCCGTCCTGTGATCAGTTGTGAACACAGATGATTTACGAACAGGCCATAACAGCACAAATGTTTTATTTTTTTTTAACGAAATGTGAATTGTAGCTTTTTTCATAACAATATAGTATAGGAAATGATTTTTTTTTCAAAACAAATGTCTCTTATTAAACACCTTAACAAATATTACCATGGTAATATGTCACAAATGTATAAAGATGTTTTCGTTTATAACAATTCACAAAATGGGATACTTTTCTCCTCAAAGTTTGAGTTTAACTTGGTCAGCAGATTACAGACATATACTTCATTTTCTATCTTCTTTCTATTAGTAAACGAAAAAATATCCTATATCCCCAGAAATAGAAATAGAAATAATATATTAATCATTTTGATTTTGGGATCTAGAATAGATAGAAATGGCTCGCCAATGAAATGCCCTAGTAACTGATGATTGCCATGGTAACATGTTACAATCGTGCAACAGCGTTATTTGCAATTCACACTATCAGATGCTCACCTCCTCTAAGTTTGAGTTAGAGAGGTTGAAGATAAGACAAGTCGAATAACAAGCATGTTTCGTTATGTATCAATCCCAGTTTAAGGAACAAAGTGTAATCCCACCTACTCTACCCTTAAAAACACCCCGTTTTCTCGCTCATGCACAGGTTTCGTGTCTGGAAACAAGCTGATTTTGATAAAGCACATCCTTAACTTTATTTTGATACCAAGGAAACTATGTCCCATGGGGGGTGCAACGAAAATGCATTTTTAGCCACTTTTTGGGAATTAGCTCATGGACTAATAATGGTTTTGAGGTTAAAGTTTTCATGTGATCTGTTAAGATGTCATGTAATTTAAAAGAAATTAGGTAACAGAAATATTAAGACAGTGAACTCCTGTTTTTGAGACAACATTGGTTTATTAAGTAAAAGAACATAGCTTGGATGTAAAGACTGCACTCAGCTTTGCTAGCCTACAGGCAGGGATTTGCACCAACAAACCAACCCATCGAAAAATATCTATGATTTGTAGGAATTTTTTGGCGCACAATCCATGCATGTTATTTGTTTCCTCAGAGTTTACCATGCATGAACTTTTTTCCTTGCTTGGGCGGCTGCATCTGAATTTCAGATGAAAATGTTTGTAAAACTATATCACCTTCCGAAGGACCGCCATGTTATTGAATTTTCCCGCGAAATTTTGTCCCTACAAGCCGCTAAACTAGTACCCAGACTTCCCGGTATGAAAGTCCCTAATACAGCCATATACAGCCATATACAGCCATATACAACCATATACAACCATATGCAACCATATACAGCCATATACAACCATATAAAGCCATATACAACTATATCCAGCCATATTCAACCATATACAGCCATATACAACCCTATTCAACCATATACAGCCCTATGCAGCCATATACAACCACATACAACCCTATTCAACCATATACAGCCCTATGCAGCCCTATACAGCCATATACAACCATATACAGCCATATACCGCCAAAATACAACCATATACAGCCATATACAGCCATATACAACTATATACAACCATATGCAGCCATATACAGCCATATACAACCATATACAGCCCTTTTCAACCATATACAGCCATATACAACCATATACAACCATGTACAGCCATATACAACCATATACAACCATATACAACCATATACAACCATATACCACCATATACAGCCACATACAGCCATATACAACCATATACAACCATATACAGCCATATCCAGCCATATTCAACCATATACAGCTATATACAACCCTATTCAACCATATACATCCCTTTGCAGCCATATACAACCATATACAATCCTATTCAACCCTATACAGCCCTATGCAGCCCTATACAGCCATAAACAACCATATACAGCCATATACCGCCAAAATACAACCATATACAGCCATATACAGCCATACACAACCATATACAACCATATACAGCCATATACAGCCATATACAACCATATACAGCCCTTTTCAACCATATACAGCCATATACAACCATATACAACCATGTACAGCCATATACAACCATATACAACCATATACAACCATATACAGCCATATACAGCCATATACAACCATATACAACCATAAACAGCCATATGCAACCATATACAACCATATACAACCATATACAGCCATATTTAGCCCTATTCAACCATATACAGCCATATACAGCCATATACAACCATATACAACCATATACAACCATATACAACCATATACAGCCATATACAACCATATACAGCCATATCCAGCCATATTCAACCATATACAGCCATATACAACGATATACAGCCATATACAACCATATACAACCATATACAACCATATACAGCTATATACAACCATATACAGCCATATACAACTATATACAGCCATATACAACTATATACAGCCATATACAATCATATACAACCATATACAACCATGTACAACCATATACAGCCATATACAGCCATATGCCGCCATATACAGCCATATACAACCATATACAACCATATACAGCCCTATACAGGCATATACAACCATATACCGCCATATACAACCATATACAGCCATATACAACCATATACAACCATATACAGCCATATACAGCAATATACAACCATATACAACCATATACAGCCATATACAGCCATATACAACCATATACAACCATATACAGCCCTATTCAACCATATACAGCCATATACGGCCATATACAACCATATAGAGCCATATACAGCCATATCCAACCATATACAGCCCTATTCAACCATATACAGCCATATACAGCCATTTTCAACCACATACAGCCATATACAACCATATACAACCATATACAACCTTGTCTGCTTCCATTTTATTATTATAACAGATTAATTTCTTTTTTTACAAATTCCCACCATTCATTATAAAAAACCTTCTATTTCTTTCGTAAGTTTTAGTGGTATTAATTCATCAACATTTTCATAACCTTGAATAACTAATATCTTTTTTATAATAAAGATAACATTAATAATTCTTTTTCTTTTATATTTTTTGTTTACTTTCTTGATGATTCTATCATTATCAATTTTAAAAAGTATTTCATTAATCTTTGAAATATCAGAATTAGTCGGATCAATCTTTTTTGTACTTCATCAATTTTTCTGAAAATGATACTTTCTATGATACACTGATCATCTTTTTCCATAACAACATCTTTCCCAATCATATGAGTCAACATGATTCAATATTTTCTGTATTTGTAATCTACAATCACAACAAAATTCTATATTATTTTCAATATCTTTGTTTTCATGTTTACAAATTTTAGTTTCTTTTTTGTTACTTTGGTTGTCACTTTGATTGCCATTTTCAATTGGTTCCTATATTTTTTCAATCTCGAAGTATATAATTCAATCTCTTTTTCTGTATACATCTTTCTTTTTATTCTCTTTATGCTAAAGTGTTAATTATATTTTTACAAATTAATCTTTTATCATCATTTGCAGATAATGCCACTTTATTCATTTTCATTGAGTAAATTTCATGATCTTTACTCCTAATTTTATTCATTGATCTCATTTCTTCTTTCTCAGTAAATAAACACTTCTTATAATCATCAAATGTATTCTCTTTTTTAATCACATTTTTTATTCCTTTACACTTCTTTTCTTCTTTCATCATTCCATTTCCATCGTGACCAATAATAAAAGAATAAAGTTTAGGTCTTTTAGTCCAACAAAATGTGTAATTTGTTTACCACAAACTTCATCCTTAAACATTCCAATCACTTTCTTATTCACACCAATTTTTATACCAGATTCATGTTTTTCTGGATAATCTGATGTATCAAACTTTTTTTAATATCTTTCTTTATATCCTTATAAAAATCATTTGTTTTAAGGTTACAGAGTACCTTCAGATCGAAAATGTATTGAAATTTTTTTTGACGTCAAAATAAAGTTTACAGAATGAACTTTCATCCAAAAAAAAATTGTCGAAAAATAGCGAAAATTGACGGAGAAATGACGGTATAACTTTTGTGGGCGGAGTTTGTTTATGAAGCGATATGTTTTTTTAAGCACTGTTTTCTCAAAGTTAATTTTTCGCTTGTTGGGGACACTTTAAAGAGCTACAACTCAAAGGGAATTTGTTCGATTTTCCTCAAATTTGGACAGAAGCTAGGCTAACATACAATCAATAAAACTGTGTCGGCGAATTTCTTAATTCCGAAAACGTTTTCGTCAAGAGCCATTTCCGTGCGATCATTCCAATTTTTTTTCTCCCTTTTTCGAACATATTCAGTAACTTTTCACTGCAATTGAATATGGGAAATCGCCGACACGTTTTTTTTTAGCGCTTCGTGTCCGGAAACACGAGAACAAATCAAATTAGCAAAATACAATAATCGCTTTGAGTTATAGCATTTTAAAGCTGATTCGGACGTTCGAATTTAGACGTCGTAAAAAGTTCGACAATTCATTTTATTACCAAATGGTTTTCATATTTAGATAGCCAGCTCTATAAGCTTTAATTTGATATCTGGGTTTAGGTATATTAAGTGTAATCTTAAGACGCTAGAGCTGTTATACTGGAGACACCCCCGACAAGGTACACTGTAACCTTAATTTCATACATTAATGAATCTGTATCAGTAAATAATAATTCAGCTTTATTACCATATTTATCTCTAATATAATTAAGGAAAAAACACCACAAATTCAAGATTTTCTTAGAAATCATAGAAATATTAAAGTCAGAATGATAATGATTTGTTTATCATCATTTTTATCATCATTTTATATCAATAGTTTAAATTTAACAAATTAAAGAAATATACAACCTGCATATAGCAAAGCTAATCAAGGCAGGTTGTATAATTTACAATCAAATTTAGCAAACACAAATTATTAGTAAAATCAGGTAAATAATAAATAAAAAAATAAATAATTAATTAGTAATAAATAATAAATAAATAATTAATTAATTAGTTTAATGGAACAAGATGAACATTAAATGAAAAGATTACAACACAAGATAAAGCTTATTTTTATTCTGAAACATATAATAATCTTGAAGGTACTGATGTTAAGGAAATTTTATTTAAGATGATTTATGAAATTCTTCATAAGATTTTAATTTATCAAAGAAATGGTTCAGGTTGGTATTTTGAAGAGGTTTTATCATTAGAAATACATACTGTTGATTACAAACCTTTGAAAGGATCATCATACATTCCAAATCCTGATTTTATATGAAAAAAGAAAGCAATAATTAAAAGAAATAAAGATCAAAAGTGTTTTATGTGGTCAATATTGAGATACTTACATCCGGTGAAAGAAAATCCAGATAGATTAACTGCCCTTAAACAATATGGGAATGGAAATGACGTGACTGGGAATGAACTCAATTTTAAAGTTATAGATTTTCCAGTAACATGAAAAGATATTGATAAGTTTGAAAAACAAAACCCAAATCTTTCAGGAATTAATTTGTTTTCAATTAATGAATATAATAAATTTTATCCATTAAGAATGAATAAATTAGATTGTCAGAACACAATTGATTTATTTTTGTTTGAAAAAGATGGAAAATCACATTATTCACTTATTAATAATTTTTCAAGATTTATTAGTTCTCAAGTGAGTAAAGATACTACAAGAAAAAAATATTACTGTAAAAAATGTTTATCACATTATACAAAGAAAGAATTATTTGATAAACATATTACTTATTGCTGCGCTAATGAAACAGTTGCTGTTAAAATGCCACCTAAAAACTCATCTATTTATTTCAGAAATCATTACAAGAAATTATCTATTCCATTTGTAGCTTATGCTGATTTGAATGTTTCACAAAACCGATGAATAACTGTGAACCAAATTCAGAAAATACTTTCACAATGGAATACTAAAAACATGAACCTTGTGGATTCTGTCTTTATATTAAACCATTAGATATATAAAATTACAAATACATCCAAATCCACTAATTTATACTAAAGAAGGTGATGAGGATATAGCAAAAATCTTTTGTAAAAAGTTAGAATTAATAACTAAATAAATTCAATTTACAAAAATCTTTATAAATATCCCAAAAAGATGATTTTTACAGATGAAAATAGACGAGATTTTAATAATTCATCTGTTTGTTATATATGTGAAAAACCTTTTGAAAAAAATGATAGGAAGGTTAGAGATCATTGTCATTTCTCTGGTGAATATAGAAGAGCTGCACATAATAGTTGCATTCTTAATTGTAGAAAACCTTTATTTCTTCCAGTAATATTTCGTAATCTTCAAGGATATGATGCACATCTTTTTATCAAACAACTTTCAAAGATTGAAGGAGAATTATCATGTATTCCATCAACAGAAGAAAGATATATTTCATTTTCTAAGAAAATTAAAGTTGATGAGTTAATATAAAAAAGACTGGAGAGAAAGTATCATTAAACTTTGAAATTCGTTTTATTGATAGTTTTAAATTTATGCAAACTTCGTTAGCAAAACTTGTTTCAAATCTTAAACCAGAAGATTTTCACTCTACAAAAAATATTTTCAATAACTTCAATCTTTTAACAAGAAAAGGAGTTTATCCATATGATTATGTAACTTCAATTGATAAACTCAATGAAGCACAATTACCCCCAAAATCAGAGTTTTATTCAAAACTAAATAATGAAGACATTTCAGATGAAGATTATGAACATGCTAAAAAAGTATGGAAAGAATTTAATTGTAAAACTATTGAAGATTATCATGATTTATATTTAAAGTCTGATGTATTACTTCTTGCAGATGTTTTTCAAAACTTTCGTAAAACTTGTTTAAAACATTATAAATTAGACCCAGCACATTATTTTACATCACCTGGTTTAGCTTGGGATGCATGTCTTAATTAAAGAAACAAATCAGAATCTTCAACTAATACATGATTATGATATGTTAACGATGATTGAAATGGGAATAAGAGGAGGAATTACTCATATTACAAAAAGATATTCAGAAGCGAATAATAAATATATGGAAAACTATAATCTGCCTAAAGGCCGGAAATCAAAATTCATTTCTTATTTAGATGCTAATAATCATTACCGTTGGGCAATGTGTCAAAAATTATCAACTCATGGATTCAATTGGATGAGAAATGAACAACTAACAAATAAAGAAGTAATTAAACTTCTAGAAAAGAGAATTACAAATCATGGTTATATATTTGAAGTTGATCTTGAATATCCAAAGAATTTATGGAATAAACATAATGATTATCCACTTGCTCCAGAAAAATTAAAGTTTTAAAATTTTGAAAAACTTGTTGGAACTTTTTATCCAAAATATCATTATGTATTACATTATAAAAATCTTAGACAATATCTTGAACTCGGAATGATTCCTAAAAAAAGTACATAGAGGAATATCATTTTATCAATCAGAATGGATGAAACCATATATTAATAAAAATACGGAATTAAGAAAACAATCAAAGAATAGTTTTGAAAAAGATTGTTTGAAATGAATGAATAATTCAGTTTTTGGTAAAACAATTGAAAACATTAGAAAAATTGATAGATAATACAGAATAAGCAAAAAATTAATAATATTATCATCAAAACCAAATTTTGATAGATCAACAATATTTGATCCTCAAAAATAAAAAGATATTAAAAGTTGACACTGGCTAAAAATGTTGTTTTGGACGTTTCGGCAACTACTGTTGCCTTCTTCAGCAAAAGATAAAATGCAAATGTCTAACGGCGTCAACTTTTTAATATCTTTTTATTTTTAACATGCCTGGCTACACACCAAACATATTTGATCCTCATTTGATTGCAGTTCATATGAAAAAGACAGAAGTATATTTTAGCAAACCAATTTATGTAGGTCAAGCTATTTTTGTTTTATCAAAAACTCATATGTATGATTTTCATTATAATTATATTAGAGATAAATATGGTAATAAAGCTGAATTATTATTTACTGATACAGATTCATTAATGTATGAAATTAAGGTTACAGTGTACCTTGTCGGGGGTGTCTCCAGTATAACAGCTCTAGCGTCTTAAGATTACACTTAATATACCTAAACCCAGATATCAAATTAAAGCTTATAGAGCTGGCTATCTAAATATGAAAACCATTTGGTAATAAAATGAATTGTCGAACTTTTTACGACGTCTAAATTCGAACGTCCGAATCAGCTTTAAAATGCTATAACTCAAAGCGATTATTGTATTTTGCTAATTTGATTTGTTCTCGTGTTTCCGGACACGAAGCGCTAAAAAAAAACGTGTCGGCGATTTCCCATATTCAATTGCAGTGAAAAGTTACTGAATATGTTCGAAAAAGGGAGAAAAAAAATTGGAATGATCGCACGGAAATGGCTCTTGACGAAAACGTTTTCGGAATTAAGAAATTCGCCGACACAGTTTTATTGATTGTATGTTAGCCTAGCTTCTGTCCAAATTTGAGGAAAATCGAACAAATTCCCTTTGAGTTGTAGCTCTTTAAAGTGTCCCCAACAAGCGAAAAATTAACTTTGAGAAAACAGTGCTTAAAAAAACATATCGCTTCATAAACAAACTCCGCCCACAAAAGTTATACCGTCATTTCTCCGTCAATTTTCGCTATTTTTCGACAATTTTTTTTTGGATGAAAGTTCATTCTGTAAACTTTATTTTGACGTCAAAAAAAATTTCAATACATTTTCGATCTGAAGGTACTCTGTAACCTTAAAACAAATGATTTTTATAAGGATATAAAGAAAGATATTAAAAAAAGTTTGATACATCAGATTATCCAGAAAAACATGAATCTGGTATAAAAATTGGTGTGAATAAGAAAGTGATTGGAATGTTTAAGGATGAAGTTTGTGGTAAACAAATTACACATTTTGTTGGACTAAAAGACCTAAACTTTATTCTTTTATTATTGGTCACGATGGAAATGGAATGATGAAAGAAGAAAAGAAGTGTAAAGGAATAAAAAATGTGATTAAAAAAGAGAATACATTTGATGATTATAAGAAGTGTTTATTTACTGAGAAAGAAGAAATGAGATCAATGAATAAAATTAGGAGTAAAGATCATGAAATTTACTCAATGAAAATGAATAAAGTGGCATTATCTGCAAATGATGATAAAAGATTAATTTGTAAAAATATAATTAACACTTTAGCATAAAGAGAATAAAAAGAAAGATGTATACAGAAAAAGAGATTGAATTATATACTTCGAGATTGAAAAAATATAGGAACCAATTGAAAATGGCAATCAAAGTGACAACCAAAGTAACAAAAAAGAAACTAAAATTTGTAAACATGAAAACAAAGATATTGAAAATAATATAGAATTTTGTTGTGATTGTAGATTACAAATACAGAAAATATTGAATCATGTTGACTCATATGATTGGGAAAGATGTTGTTATGGAAAAAGATGATCAGTGTATCATAGAAAGTATCATTTTCAGAAAAATTGATGAAGTACAAAAAAGATTGATCCGACTAATTCTGATATTTCAAAGATTAATGAAATACTTTTTAAAATTGATAATGATAGAATCATCAAGAAAGTAAACAAAAAATATAAAAGAAAAAGAATTATTAATGTTATCTTTATTATAAAAAAGATATTAGTTATTCAAGGTTATGAAAATGTTGATGAATTAATACCACTAAAACTTACGAAAGAAATAGAAGGTTTTTTATAATGAATGGTGGGAATTTGTAAAAAAAGAAATTAATCTGTTATAATAATAAAATGGAAGCAGACAAGGTTGTATATGGTTGTATATGGTTGTATATGGCTGTATGTGGTTGAAAATGGCTGTATATGGCTGTATATGGTTGAATAGGGCTGTATATGGTTGGATATGGCTGTATATGGCTCTATATGGTTGTATATGGCCGTATATGGCTGTATATGGTTGAATAGGGCTGTATATGGTTGTATATGGTTGTATATGGCTGTATATGGCTGTATATGGTTGTATATGGTTGTATATTGCTGTATATGGCTGTATATGGTTGTATATGGTTGTATATGGCTGTATATGGTTGTATATGGCGGTATATGGTTGTATATGCCTGTATAGGGCTGTATATGGTTGTATATGGTTGTATATGGCTGTATATGGCGGCATATGGCTGTATATGGCTGTATATGGTTGTACATGGTTGTATATGGTTGTATATGATTGTATATGGCTGTATATAGTTGTATATGGCTGTATATAGTTGTATATGGCTGTATATGGTTGTATATAGCTGTATATGGTTGTATATGGTTGTATATGGTTGTATATGGCTGTGTATCGTTGTATATGGCTGTATATGGTTGAATATGGCTGGATATGGCTGTATATGGTTGTATATGGTTGTATATGGCTGTATATCGTTGTATATGGCTGTATATGGTTGAATATGCCTGTATAGGGCTGTATATGGTTGTATATGGTTGTATATGGCTGTATATGGCGGCATATGGCTGTATATGGCTGTATATGGTTGTACATGGTTGTATATGGTTGTATATGGTTGTATATGGTTGTATATGGCTGTATATCGTTGTATATGGCTGTATATGGTTGAATATGGCTGGATATGGCTGTATATGGTTGTATATGGCTGTATATGGTTGTATATGGTTGTATATGGTTGTATATGGTTGTATATGGCTGTATATGGCAGCATATGGCTGTATATGGCTGTATATGGTTGTACATGGTTGTATATGATTGAATATGGCTGTATATAGTTGTATATGGCTGTATATGGTTGTATATAGCTGTATATGGTTGTATATCGTTGAATAGGGCTGTATATTGTTGTATATGGCTGGCTGTATATGGCGGCATATGGCTGTATATGGTTGTATATGGTTGTGTATGGCTTTATATGGTTGTATATGGTTGTATATGGCTGTATATGGTTGAATAGGGCTGTATATGGTTGTATATGGCTGTATATGGCTGTATATGGCAGTATATGGCTGTATATGGTTGTATATGGCGGTATATGGTTGTATATGGTTGTATATGGCGGTATATGGTTGTATATGCCTGTATAGGGCTGCATAGGGCTGTATATGGTTGAATATCGTTGAATAGGGCTGTATATTGTTGTATATGGCTGGCTGTATATGGCTGTATATGGTTGTATATGGTTGTATATGGCTTTATATGGTTGTATATGGTTGTATATGGCTGTATATGGTTGAATAGGGCTGTATATGGTTGTATATGGCTGTATATGGCTGTATATGGCAGTATATGGCTGTATATGGTTGTATATGGCGGTATATGGTTGTATATGGTTGTATATGGCGGTATATGGTTGTATATGCCTGTATAGGGCTGCTTAGGGCTGTATATGGTTGAATAGGGTTGTATATATATGGCTGTATATGATGGTTATGTAGCAGCTGCCGTAAGATCTAACCCAATTGGATGGATACAATGAACGAGAAACAATAGAAATAAAACAATTGAACGAGTCGACAATGAAAACTATTGTTTGTTTTAACCAATCTCGACAGATCTTCCGAGCAGCTGCTACACTACCGGGGTCATGTAGCTACCGACTCGTTATGGCGAAACTCTAAAGGCGAGAACATCACATTGGCGAACAGCGGGAGTCGTGCAGGCCTGTCACTACTTTGTAACCTATTTCAAGAAAAAAATGCACCAATCTCTCAGGGAAATAACCATCTGAACATACAGGAAGGGGGATGGGTTCTCCATACAGTGTACATTTATGCCAAATGTCAAAAAGTTAACCTTAAATGAGATATAGCAAATGGAGAAATTTTAAGGGCATTTATTAAAGGTCAGTATTGTTACATTTATAACCTTGGTATTAAAAGCCAAAGAACAAAAATTCTAATAATGTTAATTTCAATGGCATTTTACGCAGAGCAGTCCGACATTTAAGTGTTAAATGTGGTTTTCCTATAGGCAAGCAGTTATGTTAAACTTATGTTCACACATCCTTGATTTTGAAGAAAAAATTGTATTAAAAAAAAATCTTGCATGGCTATAATGCTGAAAAAAAAAATCGACACCGTTACATGTCAGAAAAAAAAATTCCACCGCCAAAAGTTTGGAGAAAAAATTCTTACCCAAACCTAATCACCCAACCCACTTGTGAAACGGGAAGAGTTACTTATTGACCCTTATTTGACCATATAAGATCACCAGAATTCAGAACACGATGAATGACTTTGAAATAAATGAGCGCCAAAAATTAGACTTGCCACAAGTAGACTGCGAAGCCCACGAGAGCGCGACGAAGTTGCGAAAAGCGAGCGACGAAGTCGCGAGTCGACTTGTTTCGTCTGCACAATATCGAATTTAATTTGCATATTGTTGGCGCGAAAATGTAAGTGTGACTTAATGGTTTACGCATCCGGCTGGTAAAATAAACAGTTCTCAAATGCGGCTCAAACAACTAGATACAATGAATTGTTATAAAAGCAGACAGCCCACAAATCCTGCTCGTCGCTAAAAGCATTTTAGCCTAGCTTTAAGAATAATTATACCCCAAGAACGTTCCTGAGGGATTTTTTTTCTTTCAGATCAAAATAAAGATATAACAGGCCTTTTGTTCTAAATGTTATCGTAAAAACAGGTCGGTTAAAAATGGCGCGCTGCAGGCGAGAAAAGTCCGTTCTCCACCCGACCACCAAAACCGAAAAACGGACTTTGAGAAAGTCTAGCCAAAAATCAAAGGTCACCAATATGTATGTATACCAGGAGTCTAGGGTCTACTCAACTGCACGTCCAAGAGAGAGGAAGAGACGGGCCTTGGGAACGAGGTTGGTAGACGTTTCAATAACAAATAAATAGATCATTAAAACAGACCGTCGGCCGTCGCGTGTTGATATGGACGATATGGTCAATAATGTTTAACTTTTATTGGTAAATTGTACAACTTTCTGAAGTCCCTGTTTATTTTCAGTGTTTATTGTGTCGCTTTCGTAATTTGTCGTATTTTTCAATCGAGTCGCTTGTCGCTGTTCAGAACGTCTCGTGTCGGCAGTTTTCGGGGCCATGTCGCTTGTCGCTTTTACCAAGGCCTCTTAAGCCGAGATGTTTTAAAAAAGCTCGCATTTTCAATTGGCTATAAAAGGAAACGAAACCTAATCACTAGATCTATTCCTACAAGAGACACCATTCGGCCCGAAGGTACACAATTTTCGAGTCAACGGAAAAAGTGACAAAATATTTTCATTTGCCTTTTTTGCAATAGTCTACCTTAGTGAAGTGTTTAGAGAAAACATTCCTTTTCTAAGTCTTTTTACAGAACTTATTGACAGGCACAAAGTTCTTGTTTTGTCTCATACTTTACATTCACATATACACTGCACATATAAATTGGCTGTTTAAAAACATTGCCAGTAAATCAATTTTAATCCCAAATGAAAACCGTTGCAATATATTTTAGTTCTGTTTAAATATCAATAAATAAAGATAGTAAATATTTTAACCTTCAATTGGTACATCTTTCCCAAATTTCGATTGATAACAAAATCGCCATTGTAATGCCATACAAGTCATTGCTACTAAAATACTGTGAATACAAAAAATACAAAGATTAACTAAGTAAAAGGGCTATCTATTCAAGATAGATTGAATATAAGTAGTTTTGCCACCCCCATCCCTCCTCACAAATTTCCCCCGTAGCAACCAAATTCGCCTCCTCATTCGCTTAATATAAGTTGAAGTTTCCCCTCAGTAAAATGAAGACTATTTTGAACAAATGCGCTAGATTAACATGAAAATTATTTACATTCACACTCGTGATTCTTTTGTTGCTCATGACTTTTATCTTGGTGGCTTCTAAAAGAGCCCTTAAGTCCTCTATGACTGCAATGTCTAACTCTACGGTTAGACCTACAGGTATTTTCAATCTTTCAACTTCGATCGACCATTTAGCAGCTTTACACATATAACCTATTACGTCTTTACTACATTTACCTATCAAAGGCACCCAACGTTTCCAATTCTTGTTGTTTTTTAATTATTAACCTTACGTTCTCTCGCATTAGCGAGATGGCTTTAAGAGCCCTTTCATTATAATAGTATCTTATTTATTTAATGCATGTTGATATCGATATATTTTAATGTTTTTATTATTTATAGCTGATGAATTGTCCGTGGATAAATAAAGATTATCTATCTATCGGATTACAGTTTAGCTTGATATCAAAGTTGCCTTTGTTTGCTTGAGAGGCAGTGTCAATCGTGACATTTATCTGAAATCAAAATGCGTGCGTTATAACGGCTCAGTCTATTTTGAGCCGCTTCACTTCGTTGCATTTGCTTAGCTAAGGTTTGTAAGATGGAAAAATCAACACTTGTTTGTCATAACTTATGAGACATTTGTTGGCTCCTAGGAGAAAAATTACGGAGCCTCTTCGTCAATATTTCGGATATTTTCGGTGTTAGTCGTCGCACTTCGTGAATACTCTTCGTAAATACATTGTAATGACACTGTCCCGCCGAAATAGAAAGATGTTGCTTAAAGGATTTCCACGTTATATCGCCAAATGGCACAAAATATACAACTTAGTTGGATAAAAAGATCCTATAGTACAAAATAGAAATTGTAGTTTGGAGATAAAGCGCAGGATTGCAAGGATTGAAGTGGATTACAGTTTAGCTTGATATGAATGTTGCCTTTGTTTGCTTGAGAGGCAGTGTCAATCGTGACATTTATCTGAAATCAAAATGCGTTTGTTATATATAACGGCTCAGTCTATTTTGAGCCGGTTTACTTCGTTGCATTTGCTTAGCTAATGTTTGTAACATGGAAAAATCAATTGTTTGTTTGTCATAACTTATGAGACTTTTGTTGGCTCCTAGGAGAAAAATTACGGAGCCTCTTCGTCAATATTTCGGGCATTTTCGGTCTTAGCCGTCGCACTTCGTGAATACTCTTCGTAAATGCATAGTAATGACACTGTCCCGCCGAAATGGAAAAATGTTGCTTAACGTATTTCCACGTTATTTAGCCAAATGGCACAAAATATACAACTTAGTTGGATAAAAAGATCCTATAGTACAAAACAAAAGTAGTAGTTTGGCGGTAAAGCGCAGGATTGCAATGATTGAAGTGGATTACAGTTTAGCTTGATATGAAAGTTGCCTTTGTTTGCTGGAGAGGCAGTGTCAATCGTGACATTTATCTGAAATCAAAATGCGTGCGTTGTAACGGCTCAGTCTTTTTTTGAGCCGCTTTACTTCGTTGCATTTGCTTAGCTAATGTTTGTAAGATGGAAAAATCAATTGTTTGTTGGTCATAACTTATGAGACATTTGTTGGCTCCCTGGAGAAAAATTACGGAGCTTCTTCGTCAATATATCGGGCATTTTCGGTCTTAGCCGTCGCACTGATGAGACTATCCTACCGAAATGGCAAAATGTCGCTAAGCTTATCTTATTTCCACATTATATCGCCAAATGGCACAAAATATACAACTTAGTTGGATAAAAAGATACAACAACAACAACAATTTATTCAACAAGAAACAACAACAACAATGTATTCTTAGAGTTGAATGATTTGTTTGCCCTGTAAATAGCTGGAAAGCTAATCGGGGTGGGGCAAAACAAGTACATGAATAATACAGATACCTTCAAAATCAAAAACCTTATACTATTGAAAAGCCTTGCAGATTGCACATAATAATGAATAAAAACACAGAAGTTAAGTGATCTAGTTGTGTTAAGACAAGGAGTCTCTGACTATAGTAAGTGTATCTATGTACTTACTTTTTTAATAATCATGGAGATTATAAAATATTGAATAGCAATTTGCGGAGAGCTCTTTTGATAGCATTCTTAGGAAGATCCGTTATATAGCGTGGTATCTTATTCCACAGCTTTACTCTGAGCCGAGAGAAAGAATTGTTTAGTATTTCTAGTCTGGAACATTTAACATAGAATTTTCCAGATGTAGACGATCGTGTATTGTATGAGTGAATATTAGACGTTTTCTGAAATAAATTAAGCATGTTTGCTGGGGCTTTATCATAATTGATATCATGCATTAAGGTTGATACGGACTCATAATAAAGAAAAGTTATTGGAAGCACGTTAGCTTCGAGGAATAAAGGAATTGCATGATTATGCCAGTCTGCAAAGTACAGTAATCTAAGAGCTCTTTTCTGAAGAATCAGAATTTTATTGAGATAGGTCTTGCATGCCTGACCCAGGCAGCAAGACCATAGGTTAAATAAGGATGAATTAGTGACTTATAGATATTGAGTAGTATTGGTCGAGGTACAGAGTCCTGGTGGATTTAATCCTAATAAAAATCTTGGTGACAATTATGACCCGCTGCCTCCGTTTTTTAATCCATGTGTTTATTCTCATAGAACTGTTGCACCACAAACCTCCGTAGATGCTGAAATGAAGTGGGTTAGATCGCCAGAAGCAGAAAAACTCGCAAACATAGCCAAAGCCAAGGCGATATGAGACTTCAAAAAGCGTTTCCCAAACGCTGATATGTCCAGGTTCAAAGTACAAGTCGACTTTGATGAGAAGCGCAGTGCTACTGGGGAAGTGTATTTCCCAGAGAGCGCAGATTCAATGGCTAACCCCCTCGAAAAAGACCACAAGAATTGGACTCAAGCCATGAAAGACGCTCTTGGAGTGGAATATGTTGGTGGCTTTTCCTATCAGTTGACGTTGAACCGAAACGCACAAAGGCTAATCCCAGCTGTTGCTTTTTCTAAGAATATAAGCAAACAAATGATGATTGGCGCTGTTTTGAATGAAGAGCAAAAGGTTTACGTCACGCCAACTTCCTATTTCACAACGAAATACAGAAATAGTTTCAGAGACACACAGATCCAGTTCACAACAGCAAAATATGAAGGAAAGTGGCTTGGCGGGCCTCACATGAGCTTTTGACCACAACAGCTGAACTTCGCGCTGTGGTGTGTAACAACCGGTTGCGGAATCTCGCGTGACATTCTATTTGATAAGAATTCCAGTATTTTCCTCCTCCCCCAAGCTCCGGTCGTGTTACAGGTTTCACGTTTATTTCACAACAAGACGAATACTGTTCAAGATGGGTGGGGAACAGGGCATTAGCGCTTTGCCAGACGACCCCACATTCAACCAGAAAGACAACAAATACAACATCAACCTCGTACAAGACGATTTGCATAGAGTTCGGTGTCGACCCCAGTGCAGACTTCCGTTTGACATACGGCAAAAACCACGGTCTTGGCAATGTGGGGCTACTGGGCTCGGCATCATTTCTACCGATTACGACTATCCCGGTGAGCCCGATCTAGCTATGTTCAAGGATGAGCGAGTGACTGACAGAAAAGACCCTAATTATCTTGCCAATGAAATATCTTTCGTTCGCAACGACGTTGGCGCGGTTAGTCAGTTTGAGCATTTTGTGCCAGATTACGCACAAGGGCTAACACAGCCAGGGCTTGCGCGTATGAACCAGACAATCGAGGCCTTTTTGTATTGCGTTCTTGGTGCACCAATCAAAACCCGTAGCAGCATTCTTGGGAGTGGAGGCCGAGCGTTTGAAACACAGCGAGTATTCTTCACCCTCCTAGAAAACGCCATAAGACTGAACGACATTTCAGAGAGCATACAGCGCTATCAGCTCGCCATCGAATCGGCGAAAGTACGTCTAGACTTCGTGATCAGCCCTGGAACCTGGCTCATGTCATCACACATGGTTATCAACACAGAGAGCGTGGTGGGGTACAACAATAATCTTAGGCAGGCGGTGTCTGGCATGAAGCTCGGTGTAAACAATGTCAATCTGGGCACAGAAAAGGCCTCACTGCGCCTCATGGACGGCGGGGCTACTAAGATTAACCCACCAAACAGCCATCCATCAAATCCTATTCACAAACAGGCAATGCAGGCACAAGGTTTGGGTGCCAGCGCACCAACCCCTACGAAGACAGAGCCAGCCTCTACGCAGAGAGAGCCCACCCCCACGCAGTCAGACAAAACCGTGCTGCATCACGTAAATAAAGCAATCGTTGCTGTTGGTTCGATTGCTTTGGCAGGTTTAGTTGTCTGGATGAGTTAGCGGTTACGTTTGATGGTCTTCTCAATCAAGAAGGCAGCCACGGCAAGGATAAGAATCCAAACGTTCTTACCAAGAAAGCTAATCACCTGGCCGGCTGTGCGAAACACAAAGCTCACAATGGCGCCAAGAAGGCCCGGCAGAATGGAGGCTATTTTTTTGCCCAGTGCTTGCAGACCATTTCCAACCCCCTTAGCAACAGCCTTTAGCCCGTTCGTGAGAGAGCTAACGACGACGCCAATCGTTGTGCCCACGGCAAGCAGAACGGCTGTCACGGTGAATCCGTAGTTTCTTGAATGTGTCTGATCCTTTCTCTCAAAGGCCTTCTTAAATAGTTCACAGATAAGTTTGAAAAGGCTCTTGGACCAAGCGCTGAAGAGAATGTCTCTGAAGAGAATAGGGTAATAAGGGAAGAAAAACAAAGGCTAAACGAAGCAGAAAAACAACTAAAAGAGATGGAAAGAATTGTTGTGAAACGACTACAAGCAGCAAATGAGGTGCAAAACCTTAGGAAAAGAATCGGTCAAACTCAAGCGAAGATTGACGCTCTGGAACAAGGTTCAATCGTTGAGAGTCAAGCCAAGCTGGAAAGACTGAAATAACTGAAAACGAATCTTCAAGGCGATTTTGAAAACCAGAAAAAAGAATTAGTTGCCCTTCAAAAATACAAAAACAAAAAGACAAAGAGCAGTCAAAAGTAGACAAACTCAGAACACAAGTTTCGGCCAAAGAAAAAGAAAGAAATACTGTCGAAGCAAGACTGAACAGCACTAAACCCCTTGAAGATGTAAGAGAACGAGAAGCCGAGCTTGAACGTCAAAACGAGGAAGACAAGCGCGTGATAGAGGGTGAGAACACTTCACCGTCTGACAGAGAAGCCGCTGAAACCAGAGTTGCAGAGCGAGAAGAAGAGCTGGCAAGGTTAAGAACACAGGTTCAAGAAAGGGATATGCCTGAACCATCCTCCTTAAAAATCTTAGTATCACCACCCTTTGGCCCTAAGGAAACGATTTTGTTTTCATTTCCTTCTTTTCTGCCGAATTTAATTGGGGTTAATTTGCAGATATCCGCTTTTGGGTAAAACAATTTGATCTTGTGTATGGCTTAATTAACCTTCTTTTTTCATCTGCAACTATTAAGTCTCTTAATCGAGGGAGCTCAAGATAATCAGGCCTGCTCTGTTCGCTAGGCAGTATGCTCAATCTAATCTCTTCGCCATTATGGTATGTCTTGGAAACCGTGTCTGGTTGAGAGGGCGGCCATGTTGTGTCAGCTTCTTCTTCGTCATCGTCATCATCATCTTTGTCAAGCAGCCTTGCATCCTCATTTTTAGTTGTTGGATCATATCCACCACCTTCTGCCATGATGTATATTATGTAAAATTTTAAAAACATATAAATATACCATGGCTGTACAACCAAACCTCCGACCCACGCATTACGAGAAGAATCTTGGTGCCATGAAAGCAGAGCGCACCGTAAAGCGCATCACATTTGACCGCACTGAGGCGAAGCCTGGCGAGACCCTGTACGTTTCGGTGCCTAAGCTGAATGAACATGAGGTTATCGTGTCAAGCTCGCTGGCCCTGCTTTTTAACATCGAGCTTACCGGCGGCCACGCAGACAACTATCTCGTCCAGAATGTTTCTCGGGCGCTGGTCGATAAGCTCGTTGTGAAGTTTGCCGCCACCACTGTCCAGGATACTGTTGGATATGACATTTACAAAATCTTTGAGGACCTGTTTCTCTCAGTGGATGAGCGCGACAACATGCTACTGGAGGGTATCCAATGTGTGGATTTAGGTAAGATCCGCTCTAATGCCAGCAATAACAAGACTTCTGGTGTGGATGCAGAAAATAAGCTAGAGAGCATTTATAAAAACAAATGCCGCATCAATCTGGACCACCAGATTCTGACAGACTACGGCGTTTTATACCCACAGGACCTTTACAACGATCTTATCTTCGAACTAAC
Organism: Cladopsammia gracilis; assembly: GCA_022457155.1. Taxonomy (NCBI): domain Eukaryota; kingdom Metazoa; phylum Cnidaria; class Anthozoa; order Scleractinia; family Dendrophylliidae; genus Cladopsammia; species Cladopsammia gracilis. The sequence goes on along the minus strand of JAJGOT010000561.1, from coordinate 209,134 downwards.
GCTTGCACCGGCATCTCAGGTTGTAGGGGACTCGGATGCAAGTAAGCTTGTCTATAAGTTGACAAATATCCAGCTTGAGTACGAGACGATCCGCAGCAAATCACTGGCTGACGAGGCGGAGAGCATTTACTCTAGCGGAAAGGAGTTCGCCTACGACCACGTGATGCGAGAAGAGGTGGTTCCATTTGCAAAAGGCGCCGACGCTAGGCTGAATCTTCGGGTCAATCCTCAGCGCAGATCACTCAAGGCCATTCTTCTGCTTTTTATCGAGCCCTACACGGCAGGCGCCAGGCACTCTGAAAGATATTTCAACCCCGATATCACCAATGTGAATGTCACAATAAACGGTTCGCCCAACAGGATTTACAACAATGGCATCGATGGCAAGGACATGTGGACTGAAATCAACCGATTCTTCGGAAAAAAGAGTGGTGGCAGACCTAACATGGATCTGACCAAATTTATCACGGGCAACAAGTTCGGCCTCCTTATCGATCTGAGATCAATGGCTGACACAACCATGACCTCTGGTGTGTCTCGTCAACACAAAAGACGGTGTACACCTTGAGATTGAAAGAAAGACTTCTGGATCGGGAAACGTGCACTGCCACATCTACACTATCAGTGACTCACAGATGAACATCATGGAGAGGCAGTTGCAGGCGATTCAGTATTAAGTAAAACATACAGGTGCCGATGTACACATGGACCCAAGAAAGCTACCCTTCAACGCCCTAATTGTTGGGCCGACTAACCATGGCAAAACACAGTACCTTCTGAATCAACTTAGTATGACTACATCGTGCTAATTTGCCCAGCCTTTGTCCACAACAAGACATGCAACGGTTTTGTGGATAAAGAGCCCCGCATTTACGTGATCAACTGCAAGCAGCACGAGATTGAATGGTGGTTAATTCTAGCTAGTTTCTTTATTGAGGTTACGAACATTCTCATAATTTTCGATGACTGCGCCGCTTCGAAAGACGTAAAAGGCCGCACGAGCCAGCTGGTTAATCTCGGCTTCAGCGCTCGTCACAGTTGCATCAGCGTGTGGGTTCTGACCCAGCAGATAACCAGCATCACGAAGCCCTTTAGAGAAAACGTGGCGGCGATCGTGCTTTTTTACACCCCCTCAAGCAAAACAACAAAGGCCGTCTTCGAAGACTATGCCGGCGAGCTTTCACACGAAGAGTACAAAGAGCTCATTGCACGCCAGGAAGGGCGCAAGTTTTACCATCTAGTATCCTCTCTGCGACACCCCTATGGAATCGAAGTAAAAATATTAAACGATAATATAGCCCAGGATTATGGACACTCCAACAAGCCTCCACAAGCTAACAGCTTTCTATCAGATATTGGACAAATTGCAAAGCGAAACAGATGCGATGCAATTCAGAATTATCAAAGCCGCGGGTGAGGATGATCTGCGCCTCATGCTTATTAACCGCTATCCTTTGAAACTCACTGAAATGCCAGAAACCATGACCTCGCTTGTACAGGAGGGTGAAAGGCTTTTGCTCGACATCAAAGAAATAATTGAAAGGGTTAATGATGCAAATTAAAAATAAAAATATAAATATACACGATGGCACACGCAGATGAACAAGCCGCAATGAGCGAAGTCACGCAGATGCTGGAGGCAGCCCCTGATAGCTCCCCGCCATCAGCAGTGCCGGACACTCCTGCTGAACGTGAGAAGCTGGCAGTTCTGGTCTCGACTGGCAAAGCAAAAGAAGCTATCGGCATCCATCTCTCACACGAGCAGGTGAAACGCCTCCCAGACAAGGACGTTGCAACATTATACAAAAGGTATGAGGCCTACGTTGGCAACAAAAGGACCGAGTCTCTGATTGACAGCTTTCTAATGCTTGTCAACAAAGGCGTTGGCATGGTTGTTTGGATTGATGATGTGAAAGAGCTACAGAAAGAACTCAAAAACGACTACATCATAAACCAGGAATTGTCGTCCTTTGCTGGCGGTCTTGCACTGCAATGCGGGCGATGGCTAGCGATGGCCAATGCTGCTCTGATAACAACAAAACACATTTATTTCAAAACTGAAAATGCTGTGTGTGAGCCTGAGGAAACGCCTTTCACACATCCAACCAGGGACAGTGAAGGCTACCCACTTGAGGGAATTGATGAAGTAGACATGTAGAGGAACCTGACAGGTCCATGCAAGTTCTTCAAGTTATTTTCCAGATCGTTTTAAAAACTTATATATATTCTGTTGGAAGCGCAACCACAGAAGACGATACCTGAAGAAACAGCAACAACCAACACACACATTACATCTGATGTTCCATCAACGAAGCCAGTGAAACACCCTGGTCGTGTTGCTGCTGGTAAAAAATTAGCAGAATTCAACCGTCTGGCTCGTGAAGCAAAAAAAACAAGCCGAACAAGCCGCCAAAGTGTCAAATGACCCTGCTCCAAGCCCGCCCCTACCGCTGAAGAACAAGAATCAAGCAGCAACATCTCAGGCTTCTTCATTCTTGGGGTTGGTGGTTTATTTATCTCCGCTTTGGGGGTGTATTACTAACGTGAAGCCATTATGAAGACTCTTGGGCGCAACGCCCACGCCAAAAAGAAAGTCCAGAATTCGCGAGATGGAATAAGTATGATGACACTGTGTTTTAATTAAATTATATTATACACTATTTACATTATATTATATATTATATATAAATTCAATTATAGACACGACATGTCTGACAACAAGCTTGTGAAATCAGTTCTTGATGCCGCCACAATCACTGGCCTTGTCGCCGGTATCGAATGTGATGAATTACGTAAAGTTCACAATGGTTATGGCTGGAAGTATTGCACTGAAACAATTCCATGAGGACCAGAAAATCCTCCCCACCTCGACGTAAAACACATTTATATACACAACTATGGCAAGCATTGCTATCATGGCAGTTGGAGCAGTTCTCAATGCAGCCGCTTTCACTGGTGGAAATTATTTCGCAAAATATTTGTCTGGCGATGGTTCCAAAGCCATATTCGAGACCTGTAGGGCTGAACGAGAAAAAGCTCCCTAACCGAATAAATGTGAGATATTTGTACCAGCCTGGCGAGCTGGAAGGGGGTGGTAGGCGAGCGACCGACTAAATCTGGTCTTTAAAGGTCTACAACATTGAAAGAGTTGTCACTAAACCAAACGAGCCGGTCGTGTATTACCTTGTCGATGGGCCCAAGTAGGGCTTCGTCCAAGAGGAGCTCCTTGTTGTGCCGCCCGCCACTCAGCTGCCACCAGTTAATGCTCTTCGTTGAGGTGAAACTCTATCGTCTTTGTGTGGATACCGTCCGGCAGCACCCAGCGCTTGTCGTAATAAGCACTGAGGCCCAGCTTTTTCTGTTCGTACGTGTACATGGCTCCGTTGTGCATCCGGAAGCCTCTGTTTGTGGCTAGGTCTTTAAACCCTCCAGAGCCCGTTCGTAACGGCGCCATTTCAGTTCGTTCTGAGCTTTGGACATTCCCTTGGAAGACAGTTTGGCCTTGCCGCTGTTCTCCTCCTCTACAAAGTAACACTTACTGGACAAGGCGATGGCTCTTGTGCCTTCAGACTCTAGCTTGAACAAGCCGAGCTCTCTGCTGCTCCACTTGTTTCAAGACAGCCAGAACTTCTCCAGGTTGAAAGACTTTAACCGTTCCGGTTGTACTGCTTCTTCCAGAGTGTCGTGAGAGATAGCAAAGTACAGATTGTCCATGTCCATCTGGATAAGCTCGAAGTCGTCTGTCGATATAGTAGTCCAAGAATTCATAGTAGAACTCCAGCATCCGTATCTTGGCCAGCTGATTGACGACAATGCCAACCTGGAAAGGGCGGTTTATCGTGACCTTGTTTTTGCGCATTCGATCTTGTACGCGTCACCGATCTCGTCGAGATTTTCAAACCAAGCCGAGCGCAGGTGTTTGTCGAATCTGTCTTGATCTTTCGTGTACACCACTCTTGTCTGGCGCTCTACAGCTTCGATGAACTTACCGTAAGCGCTGTTGCCTAAGAGTTTGAACACTTCTGCGAGCAGCGCTTTTTCTGAATCCCCGTCGCCTTGCCTTCGTTTGTCTGTGACTTCGTGAACGAACCAGTCGAAGATCTTTTGGGGCATGTTGTCTATCGTGCGGTAAACGGCTGCAGTCTTGAGCCCGTGGTCGAGATACCATTCCAAAAGAGGCGCGTACAGAAGGGTCGTTTTTGATTGGAGTACACCAAGCAGCTTCCTTTGGCCAGGAAGGAACTTTCTGTTGCTTCTGTGCATATAGTCGTGCAAGTGTTGTGGAACACACTCTCTGTCAATGCTGTGGTTAACGAAAATGGGTGGAAACTCTTCGAACGTTTCCCACAAATCCCGGGGGACTTCGATGTCAACTCAGCAAAGCCAAACCACTTTTTGGAGCGTAACCGGGATATCAGATCTGTCGCCGCCTGCGCCGGGTTTTCGTAGTGCACGACTTTCTCTTTACCATAGGGCATGTCTTGCAACATAGTGCTCGGGTAAAGGGAATTCGCGTTGAACCCCAAAACACGTTTCATGATATGCGAGCTAGTTCGTATTTGTGGGAACGAATGCGCGTTTCACCAGCTACATGTTTGCGTGTGAACACCAAACTGGGACCGCCTACGACTGCTGCTTTCAGCATTTGATAAGCTTCAGCGCTAGGGGCATAGAGATGTGGGGATTTGCGCTCACTCAACGAGCCTCGTAGAATGTATTGCATCGAAACACCGAGCAATGAGACCGAATCTTTGAAAATGTCAATCCCAAGCTTGGTGGAAAACGCTTTCATGTTCTCCAGGGCTTCCAGGAAAGGCGAGACATCTAGGTTGTTGTAGTACTTCAATCAGTCCCCGAAGGTTTCCATTCCACGCTCTTGGAAAATGCGGGTGCATTCATCGTACTCCGCTGGTGTTAAGACAAAGCTGTTGCGTAGTTGGGAATACCAGCGCCAGTACGGGGGGAGACCTTTGTGGTCTAGTTTGTCAACACTGTCAAACCATTCATATGGCAGCCAGGACTCGGTCTGCTTAGCGCCATATGTCTTGACCCATTTGTCGTAGCTAGTGCCTGGCGACACATAGTTACAAACGTCAAGAAAATTGAAACGGGGTGTGTTGATGAACATGATTTGACCCTGTTTCTCACCGGCAAAGACTTCGTTTTCTTTTCCAAGGTGAGAAACAGAGTGCTTTCTGATGAGATGCAGATCGTATCTGCCAGAGTTGAAGCCGACAACGGGAACCTGTTCGCAGCATTGTCGGATAAGCTTTTGTTGGTTTTCGGACAGACCTTCGAGGTCTGGGGGCATGTATTTTTGGGCTATATCTTCTCGGATCGCTTCGCTGCGTCGTTCCAGAGATAGATAAAACCTTCGGATAAGCTCTTCGGGGTTTTTAGAGCAAATGTACTCAGGCTTGCGATCCAACGTGTCAACAATGGAGACCGAAACAGGCACGCTCGCTTTCATAAGAAAGATCCCGAGTCGGATTGCTCGCCTTGGTCTTGTCTTGATACGCTTCGAAATCGTAAACGATAGCGTGTGAAAGGTTTCGTTTCTTTTCGGTGGAATACGATAATTCCTCTAAGGACAAGGCTCCTCGTGTTCCCACCTTTCCACCAAGGTGTAACCGTAGCCTCTGATCGTTGCACTTCGAAGCAACGTGTTTTGGTAGGCTTGGTCTCTTTTGATGGTGTTTCCTTTTCGGCCAGTCCAGATCACTTCGTTCTTTGTTCGGCTGTGGGAAAGCATTCGCGACAGCTGTGGAAGTGACAGCCGTGAACCTGAAACACTGTTTTGCTTTCTGGGTTTACCGCCGTGGCCACATCTGTGGTGGTGAATGTGGGTGCCATATTGCTGTGCCTCGTGCTCTAGCCAGCGAATAGCTTTCACACCAAAAGTGGAGTGTGGGTAAAACGCTTTTTCGAAGGCTGACTCGGGGGCCTGGATCTGGTTTCCAGGACAGTCGATTTTGGTTTGTCCACGGCTGCAAGTCTTAACGTGTCGTGTCAAGCTATAAGAACGCGTGAACCTGGCCACACATTCACCACAAGTGTAGTTATTTGTGACTTTGTTGATATCTGTGATCAAAAAGGCGTGTTGATCGTAAAGCCCTATAGTCATGATGGGTCTGCCAATCTTGTCGTATCGGGAAGGTGTGTAGACCAAAACAAAATCACAGTTGTCTGTGACACGATAAGCGGCGATGCCTTGCTGGAAGTGTCTTAATCAAATGAAAATGTTGCAAGGTCAAAAAGTTGCAGGGAATGTTGTGGGCATCAAAGAAGCTTCGAGCGAGCTCTCAGGTTTTTCGAATGTTCCGCTTTCTACACGCTCCTTGATGAACAGCCAAACACCGAAAAACACAATCATTGTCATTAAAAGCGTCTATAGAGATGACCTGTTTTTTGTTGCGAAGCCAATTAGGTAATCGACCTAAGCCTATTTGCAGAGGCTGACGATCTAAAATCACTTTGATATCTACAAAGACAGAGCTTTCGAAAACCCATGATGGGTTTTCGAAAGCTCTGTCTTTGTATTGCCTATTGTTATGGTTTGAATTTTTTAAAACAATGCCGCTTTGTTTCTTTTGTTTTATATTTCAATAGCCGACTTTTTCAATAGGCTATTGTGAAATAGCGTTCGGTCTTTAATCCCGACCAATCGGCAAATTGTCGGTGACGACATTTTTACACCAAACGAATTTCAAAGACGTTCGTTATTCATGAAAAGGGTTGGGTTTCTTTTCCAATTTAAACAATCCGCCGAATATCGGACTTCATTGAAAACTCGTCTAGGTCGTTCACTTCTATCATTTAAAAAGGTTTACCGAAGAGTTTCGCGGCGCTGTTAAATGGAAGGCAATTTGTGTCAATTAATGGTTGGTTGACGATTAAGAAACAAAGCCGCTAGAACAATAACGCAACAGCGCGTAAATTTAAAGACGCTTAGGATTTAAGTAACGATCCGCATAAGAAGGATAGCGTTGAACGGCAATGCACGATGGAATGTCAACTTTTTTCATTGTTACAACTAGTGATCTCATTGGCCTAGACTCAAAAACCGCTAAAAAGTTAAGGTTTCAGGTGCATTTTGTCTAATTTTTTTAAGGTTTCAAGTTATTTGAGACCCAATCGCACAACATGCAATTTTTAAAAGATATTTAATTTGGGGAACTTCATCAAAGAAGCAAAATTATTAGTTATTGTCTTCTGCTATTCTGATTGGTTAAGCACGAACATTTCCTAAAATACATTTGACGCAAATGGATTTCCTTTATTTTCATAATGAAATATAATTATTAACCATCAGCTCCTCCTCTATTCTCGAAATCAAAGATATTCTATGTGGGAAAGAGCCAATGCCAATGAAGTTTGCTATCGTTCTTATGTGGAGCATTACTTAATGCACTGAACGAGGTTTATTGATCAACAGTTAGTTGTAAACTCGCTCTGATAATCCCGCGCACAATTGCATAGCACCAATGGAGAAAGCGATTTCTTTGAATTGGGGAAATGTAAACAGGAGTATCACTACAGGAAATACATTCCTTACTTTGGTTCAGTTTTCTGTTTCCTGAACGAAGATCAGTTAATCTTGAAGGATTTTAAGTTAAAATCGTTGTTTTGCGCTTTTCGACTCGTACAGGAAAAAACACTCGCCCTTTTGGTCTTGTCTTCGGTTTACTGTCGCGGTAGTCTTAAAACGTTAAGTTACTTGACGGCGCAGACGTAAACTATCCACACCCCTCTCCCCTAGTCACAAATTTCCCTTCCGACACCCTGTTAATCTGTCGTTGTTCTCAACAATTATTCCCTTACCCCACTCCCAGAAGAGCTGACTTTGTCACTCTGGTCATTCACGAAGATTTCGAATTTCGCGGTCGGAAAATTGGCTAATCGTCGGTTCTTTCAAACCTTTGTTCCACAAACAAAAGAGCCTGATAACGGCAAACAATAAAAATGACCATAAATGGAAATAATCGGTGTCCCATTGTCTACCTAAAATCAAACCCTAAGTTCGATATTGTAGTGTCGGGTCTGTCGATGTGTTCACCTTGAAGGCGAAGCTCTTCTTGTCTTTGTAATCAAAGTGTCGTCTGAGATAATTTGGAAAACCAAGGACTATTTACTTTTTTGTGATAAAGCAAATACTCGTTGGTTTCGATGTTTCGAAGCTTGTAAGCGAACCCTTGGTTTACCTTGTGCCTTGTGCGAACAGAATGTTTGATTTTGTTCATCATTTGAGGCACAAGAGGCTTTGAAAGACCTCGAGTAAACTGTCATTTCAGGGTACTTCTCATTCTCCCAGGTTTGCCCACCTCTCCAGGCTCGCCAGCATCGTAGATTTTTCGATAATGCGATCGGGAAGCTCAAAGCCGCCACCCCTAAGTCGTCGATGTAAGGAGTCGAAGGGTTGAATGGTCTCGTTTATGGGGGAAACTCTAGAAAAGGGTTTTTGTGCTTGCTCATCCAGAAAAGCGATCAGTTCACGCTGACTAATGCTGGAATTTGCAAAAAACACCACGTTTATTGACCACAGAGCTCGCCATGTCGCCAGTTTGAGGTGGCAGAGATACAAAGTGAATACAAAGCTTCAATTGGTAACGGAGCCTCTGTTTGAATCACTCAAAACTACGGTGAAGTCCCAAGTAGTATATAGGGAGTCCTTTTGAGGAAGATTTTTTAGTCAACAACTTTACCCTCCCACGAGGCCTTCCCACGGGCCGACTAAAAAGGAGGCCCGTGGGAAGGCCTCGTGGGAGGGTAAAGTTGTTGACTAAAAAATGGTCCTCATACTACCGTGTCTGAAACGTAACCGATTTTAACACCTAATATTGAAAGGATTTTAATAAGGTTCACTAATGACTAATGATGTTATATTCCCTTGTCAAAAAATTGTATATAAAAAAACGCTTTTCAGAGGTGTTGCTCTGGGGGTTGCTCATCGTACACCAATTATAAGTCAAGCACATACCCCTACTTAAATTTCCAAAAATTTCCTTTGCGTAGTTCAATGGTACAAGCAAACCTCTTTGCAATCTTAACAGTGTTAAGGCGCGGGGTATACATGAAATTTGGTCAAAAAAGACGAATTTTTTTTCTTTATGCCATCTATACCTCTATCATTTATGATCCTTTAGACAGTTGTTTGAAGGTCTAGTTTGTAAGTTCTGTGCCGCTGCGAGCTCTTTATTGCCGCACGGTAAAAATAAACAAAGCCGTTTCCATGGCAACGCATCCGTGATTTTTGAAGTTTTGGGGTCTCCTTTTATTCCCCTGTGTTTTTCCTCATACGCATCCGTGATTTTTGAAGTTTTGGGGTCTCCTTTTATTCCCCTGTGTTTTTCCAATTCCCCAAAAAACACAAGGCAAGGCTGAAGGGAAACTCTGTGACTGATTACAGAAAATTCGCATTTTACACCTTTGAGAAAGGATATCTCGGGATGTGTTAGTTCAATTAATCTGAAATCTTCAGGGCTGTATCCTCTCTCTGCTTTGAGTAAGATGAGCAGACACTTTCTCCATAAGTTGCATTTTAGGCAAGTTATTGAGAAATATCTCACGTAAAAGATCTTGCTGAACTTTGAACTGGCACTCTGCGCATAATTTTAGTGAATCTCAAAATTCCTCTGCTCATCCAAGAGAGTGAACCCAGTACTTTGTTTTGACACTAAAATCGCTTGATTTCATGCAATCTATGAGCAGTTATCTTTTCTCAAGTTCACCTAGGTTTTTCACAGCATGTGGTGAACATATTGATTTGGTGTCAAATTACAGATTAGTTTAGGGCAAAATAATTGTTATTTTCAGTATCTGTGATTCCTAAGCTTTCTTTTGATGTATAGGTTTATATGGTTCTGAAATACAGTTGTGAAATTACAATTGTTTGAAAAAGTGTCTATTTTCATGTTTACCCCCGCCTTAAGTGTTCCGTAACCTGAGGTATTATCAACCATGTGAAATTTGATCTGGGGCCTACCAAAAAATTGTCCCTTGAAAGGAGACATCTGCTCCGAGCGTGCGCGTTACTAAAATGAACTATTGCCCATGCGCAGTTGAGCTCGAACGGCCTGGGCGCTAGTCATCACAAGTTACCAATAGAAGTCGAAGCATATTGCCCTGAAAAAAAAATGGCAAAATGACGGGTTTTTTTCGTTCCAACTAAATCATATTTCCCACTAAAATGTTCACTAGATCCCAGTCTCTTCAAAACTGCGTGTGGATGTTGACATTACGCCTATTAAAATGAGTTATACCGCTAAACGCGATGACCGCGCGATTGAACTCCATACAAGCCTTTACGTGACATTGGTCACTTCAAGGTCTAAATGACGGGACTTTTTTTTAAGTTATTAAAATATTTTAACATTTCCAGATCGAATAATAATCAAATTACTGGAATCCGAGTGTGGATTTCCGAAAAGTAATTCATAAATGGGCGAAATGTTGATTTTCCCTAAAAAAAAATGGCGTTTTCGCTGTGATTTTAAGGGTCAAATTAGGGGTCTGGGGACGAGTTAAAAAGTAGAAGCAAATGTCGTCCTTTTTTTGCCATGTGAACGTAATAGGATCAAGTTAAAAAACTGCCACATTTGAAGTTTGGCAGAATCTTTAATTAAAATTTCTATAGTCAGTTGTGTTTGTCGTTTATTTTACATCAGTTGCAGTAACACAATCATACTGATCTTGAAGTATCACTTTCTTTCAGATACCGCCCGCGCGCATCAAATAACTTACGGAAACAAGGGTATATATACAGTATCAAAATTATTTTGTGTTTATTTGTGTGATTTCTGTTTGCAAATTGAATGAGTGTTGGAGAATCGAACGTTCGGTTAACATTACGTTCTATCTGCAACAGTACTGGTCCAGCAAAACTTTCAAATTTGTTCTTTGTCCTCCTTAACTTCATCGAATTATGTTGTTTAATATACGGCTAAAACTGAGCCTCTTATCACGATAGCGTGATACTGTTGAGATTAGGCCGGCCGATAATGATACTGACAGAGCCCGCCTACCCAATTAACTGACGCAATGTATGGAATGATATTACAGTGTAATATACCATTTCCTGTTCAAGATACCTCAAATTATTTCCTCCACATCTTTATTACTTTTCTGGAATTTCCTTTTCATGCAAGTAGAAAAGAAAGTAGTCATCATATTTCATCGTCCGTCACCAGTCCGTCCCTGAAGGTGACATTATTTCCGCACACAACTGGCACTTAAGTGACAGAACTAACTTTTCGACGCTGAGTTACAAATTACATGCCTGAAAAACAAAAAAATATAATGGCTCAATTGACTATCTTGGGTAATTTTGTACTACGAAAACTAAGACCTGAAAAGGTCGGCCCCAGGTAAAATATCTTCATTGATTAAATAGTTTTGGCCCTGTTCAGTTTTACCCGAGTGTATTCAGTCTAATATTTATATATACTTCAATATTTAAAATCAATTGGAAACGTGCTCAAAATCCAACCAATACTAGAAAGTTCAATATTTTCAGCCATGGTAATTCTTTATATTGACAATAAGTGACTTCTTAATGAGAGCAAATATTTCTGAACAGCGCAGCGCGTTCAAAACAAATCAGTTATTTTTTCATTTTTACCATTTGAAACACTGATGTCGAATCAATAATTGAAGAAAAGAAAAAAATCTTTGAAAGTCTTTTGCTACTGAAATAATAGGACATCAATTCATTTCGCTCATATTCTATCCTAAATCACTATTTTTTTTTTAGTAAAACTCACTCGTCTATAGAAACTCGGCTCGGTGAAAACACTGAAAAAAATCTAAGCACTTTTCGTTGGCAAATGACTCAGTGAGTATTTTTTTTATCTGAGTTATCCAAATGATGAAAGCCAATACAATCACAGAAAGAACAAAGACCCTCATAGTATGTTGAAAATAACACCCTTTAAATATCCGCGTTATTGTATATGTTGTAGTTCAATTTTATCCTTGGTTCGATTTTCATGTTCCTTTGTTTTACATTCATTATCATATATTAACATAGAAAAGAACAAAGGAAAATCAAAATGGAGCAAGGATAAATTTGAACTACAACATATATATTGATTCTAAAGATTTTATTTTGAACATCGCTGACGTCATGTTGGTGCTTGCAGGATTCACTCGCGACAGGGATTTTATTTCATTTGATGAAATACTTACATTGGGAAACAGTAATTAGTTTTGACTAATGATAAAAATATAAAATTTCCTCAGTGTCGCAATTTTCAGGTGGAAGCCTTTGGAACAACGTCATTTGAAATGGCCGACGGTATAACTGTTCCAATATTTGCCGTAAATTGACCTAATGCATGTTGGCTAATAGTCGGAGAAAATCGGTTTTTTTAGTGCAGTTTTCTTCTCATTTGTCTCTGTAACTAAGGTAAACTCCAAAGTATACTTGATATTTTATGAAAGCTGTGTATAATTACACTGTCATTGTTCGTTATTGGCCCAAAACTCGCATCGCACAAGCCATGCACAAATCGCTCATGACCTTGCGTTGTCTGCCAACGAAGTTCATCAAAATTATTTAATACGCTGTTTTGCCACTCGTATTGCGATTCCTATCTCTATAATCAAGTTAATTACTCCTTTGTTGAAATATTACAAACGTTGGCATACTTAGCGTTCGGTGATTGTGTGAAAATTTAATAATTCACCTCCTTTCAAGTGTGTATTTATTATATATGCTGTAGCCATAATGTTGGGTACCTTCGAAGGGTAAATTTCCTTGATCAACACCATCTATTGTGTTAACAGGACATCCAAGCCGAATTGCCTCGCAAATTTCTGACTTGCGAAAAGCTGTTTCCTTTTTAGAAAAGAAACGCTAAAAAATGCTGGGATATTAAAATTGGAGGTGTTATTTTTTGGGTGGGAACACTCAGTCAAACCTATTTGACCTATTTTTTCATGTGTAGTTTCTGGACGATTTTGTGTGAGATTAAGATTTCAACAACAAATTAAAAGAGGTCACTATGGGTTTTTAGCTAATTGTTCTGCAATGGTAAAACTGACAAAACTTCAAGACAACAACTATCAATCAAATTTTACCTCGTCCCATATTTTTGTTTTCCTGATCTGAGGCATCAAAGACCTGATCTATAGCATTTTCGTGTTTTTCTTCTGTGAAAGGAATTTGTTTATTCCAAAGGACCACGGGAGGTTCGTTTGATGGATGTGTCTGTAATTATGTGAAGTTCTTTGTCCAATCTCATTTGTGCCATTCGCGGTATTATTATTACTTGCCGGAAAACGCCGCTTACAGCCCGTTACAATGCTCTTGTTTTCCCAGTATTGAAAGGCAGTCTAAAGTGTAAAGAGAAGACTCAATACGCGTAAAATTCGAGTGCTCGCTAAGTAAGACTTAGTTAGGTACGTTTATCTTTTAGATCTCCGCGCCTGCTCGGATTGCGTGTGAAGGCGATCGCAGATGTTTGTACAAGCAAATGAAATTACCATCTGGACATTCAATTGGCTCTTTTCACACGTCTCATTTCATTTCAATTACTCGCCTGTCAATCACGGCTCATGAAGGCTGAAATCTGAGCCTCGTGGATGAATCGGAGCGAAGTACGGCAAATTTATTTGGGTTATATCCCGCGGTTCAGCACCATGTTATTTTACCGACATTTCGTGACAGTCGACCAATCAGATCGCGCGTAATTGATGTGCTGACGTTCGTGGGTGGTCAGTTTCATGTCGTGAAATTGGCATTGAATTTCAATCGAACTGACTTTGGTGGTTTCCTCTTTGAAGCTTTATAAAAACTTTGCGTGAAAAGTACACATTCTCTTAAAGCGACACCCCGCCAAGCATAGGAAGCTTTCAATTCACAGTGGATGTTACTTAGAACGTGCGCGTGCTAAGTTGAAGGAACATTTTAGGAGAGGAGAGAAATGTACATGTGAAACTCCTGGGAATTTCAATCAAACATGGCGTCCGTTTATATTGCGAATGCTTTGGTTGCAATATGTTTGGCCTTATGCGGGGCGACATTCGGACAAGAACAAGATGCAAACAGTCGAGCATGTGTCTTTGACAAGCAATGTATTTGTTCTGGGACACGAGTAAACTGCAAAAATCTTCAACTTCGTGCAATACCTGCGGGGATTCCATTGGGGACTACTTCATTGTGAGTATTCATATTTTCTTGCTTTCTTCGTAGTTGGACGGATTGTTCTCCCGCTTGCCAACGATTTAAAATCCTTTAAGTCACTCATAACGAACGTTTCTGTAGAGATCTCGTGTTTATCGGTTTTGATAAGATATTTCGGGGAACCCTTTATCTAAAGGTGAATACTTAGTTATTTACGAATGGCAGTTTTTGAACTGAGATGTTACCGGTGTCACCTTACAACTCTACAGCGAACGAATGCCCATGGATTAAAATCGTTTTATCTCCAGTTGTATAGCAGTGGAACTCATTAAAACATAACTAAAGAAAGGCGCTTGAAGTCGGTGGCGTTAGGAGCTTCAATCATGTACAATACGCTGAAAAGATTGATTGCTTCGAACGACATGACTTTGAACGAAATTCAACATGTCATATCATCAAGCGACAAGTTTTCTGTGGAATATGATAAACTTGAGCTGTTCTCAAGATATAAATACGGTGAACGTTCATCGAAAATGTTTAGTTTTCATTTTTGAAGGCGAACTGATTTCTTTACTAGCGCTTAAACAGTGTAAACAAGTCGCATATTGCCAACGAATTACTCACGATACGCTCTTTCAACCGATAATGTGTCAACTGGAGCATTTCTTTGAAAGGTTTTCTTCGTTGGTTATCTTTTCGTTGTTAAACAAATAACCAGACCCTTAATAAACTGTGAATTTGATATTTCTTTTAGTGTAAAATAAATTACGGTTTCGCACACTCAAAGGAGTTTATTTTAGACGGAAAGCTAGCGAGGAAGGAATCGTTTTAGCGTTGTTTGCATTATGACCACGGCATATTGACATACGCAAATCACAAGCAAATTATCTACATATTGGAAAAGAAGGTTTCCTGTCGTTTTTTCCCAGTGTAACTCAGCCTCAAGAATTTAAGTTGTTCTCCAACCCGCGAGTCTTACGGATCTTTCTTTAATGTTTCAATCGGTAAACTAACTAAATTCGAACGGCAGTTTTTCTTCGCACATATTGCCCAAAACCCATATTAAGCCTTATTCAATTATGGCTTGAAAGCATGCGAAAAAAATGTTTTCCATCGTTTGTGAAGGCTTTAAAGTTGTGTGTTCTGACCAAAAAAACGCGCTCTTTTTATATGTTAGCTTGTTTCACAAAGGCTCACGGTTTTGTCGAACATGGTACTTTTGAAAGGAATTGTCCGTAACCTGACAAGCACACAATTATTTAGCCTGAAACAAATTTATTAAATTAGTTCTTTTGTTTTTCGGCGCTTGGCATTGTTTTTGTTTGGCCTAAGTACGCTAGTCATGGGTGCTGTATTGTTCTTTTTTACCGTGTTCAAATTTTTTTCGACACTTAGACTCGAAGTGTGGGAATTATAAATTCTAAAGCCAGACGCTTTGTAAAATAAAACTTAGAGTTTTCTTTAACGTTTTAAATGTTCCATGATTTTGGGTTGCAACCAAAGGGCTTTTATTAATTTCCTTTTTTGCATTTTTTGGCCTTTTTAACCGAGTCCCCTGCTGTTCTATTTATTCAAACTGCATTTTGAAAAGAAATTCTAATTTCGTAAATATATCTCGGCGACAGTTGCACGCAATGTTGTGTTGATAAATTCGGAGTAAGGTATTTCTTAAGCCTCAGTCTTAAATCTATTCTAAGGTTATTTTCGTAATTCTTCTGTCTACAAGAGCCATGAAAGTTCAAACGATAATCACGGCAGAGGATTAAGATGAGGGAAAGGGTTTTTGTACCCCGAGGCAAGAAAACAACATATGCTAATGCGAATGAAAACCTTTTACCCCCTACTGATGAATTGGCGAGAAGCACTTTTCACTATTGTATTTTTACTCCACAGGTTTAAATTGAAACTAAAAGGGAGTGGTTATGAAAAATATCTTTAATCCTTTTCATTCCAAGATTTTAACCGGGTCTTCCCATATCTTGAATCGGGAAAATAATAACTCAAGCTTTAGCTCTCTTGCCCAGTTCAAGAAAGTTGACTTCTTATCATTTTTATGAGATTTTAGGAATTTTAATTCCATGTGTTGTTAATTAACCTCATAAACCTAAAAGAGAAAGCAAGGAAATTCAGGGCTACATGTTTGAAGATTTTATACACATATGTACAAATTTCTTTGCATAAGAGTCGTATTTGTCAGCTAATTGTCTCTGCCAAAATTTTCAATAGAATCAGTCAACCAAATAACGATGTTTTTTTGCTTGTATATTTGATGGTCGTGTTTTGATTTAGAAATGAGATTTAATGCGATGAAGGTTTTTATCTCTAAAACTAAACGAATATTGTGAACCAAAGAAAACATAGTTTTATGTCATTCCATAGCAGCTATTGTTGTTTAAAAAATGATGGGATGATATTTGACCAAAGCAATTGGTCACAGACATCTGAAATTGTTGCTCATTGCATTGAAGGAGTCAGACACAATGTTTGTCAAAGTTATAATCAATTAGATGTTTGTCTTAAGTAAGTTGCTGTAAAGAATTTTCCCCCACCCAACACATAGTTCTTTCTTTTGGCTTATGGGCACTGTCATAACGTGTCATTGTCATATATAATAATAGAATACTCTAACCAGCCTTGGGTGGATCAACATTTTAACAAGCTTTTCAAATTAATCCTTGCATCCTAAGCGTGCCAATGTACAAATTTCCAAACTTGCCTTAATTTCCACTTGTTAATAAATTGAAAAATTAAATATCATGGCATAAAAGCACTGCTCAGGAGCTTTCATTTGAATGGTCACACTTTATGATTTCATCCACAGACTGGTATATTAAAACCATATTTTATGACTTGTGGTTTGACGTTAGAAGGGAAGGGTTTAAGGCTATTAACTGTCTTGCCCTGTTTTACACAGTCAAGCTCTTGTTGGTGGATTTGACATCATGCTCCATTTCTTGTCAGTTTGTAATGCTTTAATTATCATTTTTTATTTGGTTTCTTGACAAAATACCTTAAGCCTAAGACCTGTACTTGTATAAAAGGAAGCCTTAGTTAAAATACCTTGAAACCAAATACAAGACAAAAACAACCACAATGCATCACGGTCAGACTTCTGTGAAAAACTTGTGTTATTGAATTGTTACTGACATTACTGAATTGTTACTGACATTACTGAATTGTTACTGGCATAAGGAAATGTGTAGTGCTGATGTTCTTCAATGCTTGGCTTCAGTTCTGGTAGGAACTGAGAAGTTGCAAGATGCACACGTGGGAAATTGCTAAAAATGAAAGAATTTAAAAATTTGCTAAGAACTGGAAACTCTGTCATAGTAATGCTTAGACAATGCTCCAAAATTTTGCTTCTCTGCTGTAACATTTGTTATCAAAAGAACATTTACAAGTTACAGTAGCATATACTGTATGTTGCAGGTAAAATCCGTTCTCAGGTTGAATTAGTATTCAATTTGGGTTACATTTTTACCCAGAATTCAAGCTAGGTAACCCTAACCCTAGCACCAAACATACATGTAGTCAGTGGTGTGATGGTTAGCTTTGTGTTAGAGTTACAGCAGCTAGGGTTAGTTTTGTGTTGCAAGTACATGTAACTTTGTGCTAGGGTTAGCTTACATGTACCTAGATTGAATACTGGGTACACCTTTAACCCATTGACACCTGAACCACCCAAAACCGCCCGTACAAGCCTCCACTGCTTTAAAAAATTGCAACTTTCTCAATCGTGCAAACATTGCCTTAACTAGCAGTTGTGAGCATTGACTAGAAAGTCCCTCAAATTGAGATACCCAATAAACACAAAAAAAGTCAGCGATTTTTGCAGAATATCAGCATTTGAATTTGGACAATAACCAAAATGAACGTCATAGAAAAACAACAAAAGTCAGTCCACAGCCACTCCGACCTACCACCGAAATTTCGCGCTTGTTGTGTTCTTACAGTGGTCGCAACTTTCAAAATATGCCGTGGTAGGTCAAGAAATTCATCCAGAGTTGAGTCCCGAGGTTACTTCATTTCGGGGCGGCCATTTTTCCAGTTCAACGAGCAAAAAGCCAAATTCATAAATGAAGTACCACACCTAACTTCATTGAGAAAGTGGACTCTGAACTACCTTCAAGCTTAATGATGCTCATCAGGCAGGTACTAAAGATGAAAAATGGCTGTGAACTTACCAAAAATCGCAGATACATCATATTGGAGCCTTTATTGCAATTCAACGAAGCAAAATGACAATGACACAATGACGTTTCCAGTAAACTCGAGCCTTCATTGTTTTAGAACAGCAGCACTTTCAATGGTAACCCCAAATATGGAATCACGAAATTGTATGGGGCGTCTGTATGCAGAAAATCACTCAAAAACGTAAAATGTAATTTAGGCGAGGTTAAACTCGAGACAATGCTGGCCAGCAGTCTCTGCCATGGGCGCGGGGCGGTCCGCGGCTCTTTGCAGGTCTCGTTCTAGCATTTCACTCGCGTCGCCGTTCTGTAACATGCTCATTTACTTTTCGCTCCTGGCCCTTCCCTCCCTTTAGGTAAGTATTGGTAAGTGCAACTTACTCGCTTTCCACTGATTCCTATCAGTGTGACGGTGCCTTTGGTGGTGGTGGCCGCTCACAGAGTTGTCATGGTTACCTCCTGTATGTGCGGGCGGCCCCTCTCCCCACCGAGCCTTGAGGCACCATCCCCCACACTCATCTATTGTTGATGAGTTTAACCTACAATCATAGACAAAAGTGTTGGGAAGATTAGTAGTTTTCACTAAATAAATATTCTTTTTTTCTCCCCTCTCCCTGTTACAATGTTGTGTGTAACGGGACATGTTTAGTGCGTAATTGTTTGCTGAGATCCCAACATTGGATAGGGGGGTAGGGGGGGGACTCAGAAATTTAACTAATTATTTCTATTTTATATAAGGAGAACATTGATGTAATTCCCCACTGATGCTATTCATTTTCACAACCTTCCCAACTACTTTTGTCTGTAATTGTAGATTGAATACTGGGTACACCTTTAACCTAGATTGAATACTGGGTACACATTTAACCTAGCTGATTGAATACTGGGTACACCTTTAACCTAGATTGAATACTGGGTACACCTTTAACCTAGATTGAATACTGGGTACACATTTAACCTAGATTGAATACTGAGTACACAGTTAACCTAGGTGATTGAATACTGGGTACACATTTAACCTAGATTGAATACTAGGTACACATTTAACCTAGATTGAATACTGGGTACACCTTTAACCTAGATTGAATACTGGGTACACCTTTAACCTAGATTGAATACTGGGTACACCTTTAACCTAGATTGAATACTGGGTACACATTTAACCTAGCTGATTGAATACTGGGTACACCTTTAACCTAGATTGAATACTGGGTACACCTTTAACCTAGATTGAATACTGGGTACACATTTAACCTAGATTGAATACTGAGTACACAGTTAACCTAGGTGATTGAATACTGGGTACACATTTAACCTAGATTGAATACTAGGTACACATTTAACCTAGATTGAATACTGGGTACACCTTTAACCTAGATTGAATACTGGGTACACCTTTAACCTAGATTGAATACTGGGTACACCTTTAACCTAGATTGAATACTGGGTACACATTTAACCTAGATTGAATACTGGGTACACATTTTAACCTAGATGATTGAATACTGGGTACACATTTAACCTAGATTGAATACTGGGTACGCATTTAACCTATATAGCTAGGTGATTGAATACTGATTCAACCTGAGACCGGATTTTACCTGCAACATATACACGTACATGTATGTATCAGGTGTACGGCACAAATCAGTTATTCAGGGAAAGTGCTTGGTGGTTTTGGGCTATGCATAAACCCCAACCATTTACTTTTCCAAACTCTGTTTATTTTCCAAACTTACTGTATGAGGATGTAAAATTAAGTTGCCAAATGCTCTTTCAGATGACCAATATTGAATAACTATCATGAGGTGCGTGAGTTCATACTGAAAACACCACAAAATAAAAATGCCCTTATTGTTATTGGAAATATTTTGCTTTATTACTGTTTTGCCTAAAAATGATTTTCGATTTACTCGAAAACCGTCTAATAAATTTTTCTTTAAACTTCGTCTGCAGTTAGTGATATGTGAGTACTACAAAAATTAATTTTAAAGTTTTATTATGAAGTGTCTGACTAGATTTTGAGAAAAAAATGACATTGTTTAAAACAAAGGGCAATAAAGATGGCATTGTTATAGTAACCGCCTGTCGCTTGAAAACCAGTGACACTTAAAACTTTGATCACATTTCATAAACTTGATGAAGTAATTGAAAGCAATCGAAGCATGTCTCCCCCTCTAAAATTTTGATTTCAAACATAACTCCCACCACAAAATAATAGGCTTTTAAGCACAAGCACTTGAAAATTTGTTTCTTTAACTTACTTAAACAGCTTTGACAACCAGGGTGGTCCAAGTAGAGTATGATTAAGCTGTGATTTAGTTATCTTGGACTAACATCAATAATGCAGTCTGGATTATAATTGAGAACATGAAAATGTATGAGACATACAGTGTAATCAAGAACTAATAACGACAAACTAAACAAATAATGTAACCACATGTGTATGATGGAAAGAAACCTTTAGTAGCAAACAAAGGTTTGAAATAACCATGACTTCTTCTTTGTCTATGTATATTATATTTACTATACATAATGCATTATGCATAATATGCATACTATTTACTATGCATTGAATTTACTATGCAAATAAATAAATAAATTGATAAACTTTATTGCCCAGGGCATTCCAAATGTTTTTCAGATTTAATATACATGGCATAATTACACTTTGACCAGTCAATTAGTTTTCATGTTGTGTTTGGCAGGGGTTTTAGTAGCTGTTGAAGCTGGTGTCAGAACTTTATCAGCTGGCTACTTAGTCAATTCTTTTGAAGGAAGTCAAATCAAGGAAATGATTTATACCCCAAAATCTGCCGGCTATTGCCTTCAGAAAGCCTTTTTTTGGTCATTCACTGTTCAGGAAACATAAAATTAACAGTACTTTTCTCAATAACTCCTGTGATGGCAGATAAATTGGCGTGTTCATTGGTTTGTCAGTAAGGTTCATAGTATTGCTACAATTGGTGAATAAGTGACAGTTTTCTGCTTCTAACAAGGCAAGCATAAAAGCATTGATTTTAGTATTGAGTTGTCACTATTATGTTGAAGGGATTAATTTTGTATGATGAAAATAAAATTTAAGTGGCAGATTGAATTATTAATAGTGTTTTGGAATTTTGTTAATGAAGTATTATTTAAATGCAGATTTTGAAGCTTGCTTGGGTATTATTGGGAGACTTTCAGCTATTAATAATAACTATAATTTTATTTGTTAAAAGTTTTTATATCAAGTATTCAAATTACTCTCTCCCTGTCCTGGAATAGAAACCTCTGTTCTTGATAAAACACAAAAGTTAAATGAACAGCAATACTTCTTGTGCTGAATATTGTGCTGTACAAGAGGGCAAAGTAAAAGTGTGACCACCATTCGATTGAAGCTAGGCTGCATGTTGAACAGTACTTTCCGGTTGTACTATTTGTATTTTCATATTTTGCAAATGCAGTACAGGAATCTTTTTTGTTTGGACCTTGGGTATCCTTGGCTTAAATGTTTTAAATTTTTTTTTAGAAAAGAACAGAAAATTTATTCTATAAATATTGCTACGCATAGTTTAAGTTGTACAATATAACACCAGCTTGTACATATAATTATGTCTTTATATGCTTCAGAACAATTTCAAGAAAACAGATGATAAAGTTCAAAGACTTGTTTAAACATTAGAAAACACATTCTTTACCAGCTGCCTGGCTGTAATGTTCACATGGCTTAATTATAATTAAAAAAGTCTATTTAAAACAGTGAGGACAATATTGTTCTACATGTTGGTGACCTTGGTTATTTTAGGCAGTCCTTGCATATCTGTCAAATATATTTGCCATGTACATGTAATGCCAAGCAACTGCATATCAAACACTGAGTTATTCTAAACAACATGTATGCGGTGAGCCAAGCTCTGACTCATGCTCAAATTGTCTTATTAAACAGGCATTATACTTCAAAGCTTGCCAAGAACTTAAAAAATCCACCACTATGAAAAGGGTAACGACTGATTGTCTCAAGACTGAAAAAGAAACTACTCTACAAAAAAGTACTTCTCATGCTAATTAATAGCTTTTCATTGCAGTAATTTTATCACTAGTAAGTGCTTTTTTGAAGCATCTTAGTTTTTAAATCTGGTAAATAATATCTTAGTTCGTTGTTTTGGTTATTCCTCTGCATTTTTGTTTTTGTTTTTACGGGACTCTTATATTCTGAGATTCGCAGAGTTTAAGTGATAGAATATTTCTTTTCAATTGCTGGTCGGGAGTATTTTCCTAGATGCCATCAGTCTTCACAGTGCTAATTTCTGTGTTCTTCCCAGACAGACTGTATGTCACTCTGCTAGTGGTATGCTGTGTTGTCCACTGCAGTTCACTCTGTATTTCTCAAATCAACAACAATAACAGCAGGGGCAAATAAACACCATTTCTGGAAAACAACTGTGAACTATCAGTATGGATCTGCTCATTATTTCTTGTTGTAAATTATTTGTCAATGACTTTATGGTATTGTCTGTGTGAGGCTTGTGGGATGTGGCTAAAAGGATTAAGTCACTGCACAATGACCATGTCGCCATGGGTTCACGGCTCCTCAAATTATATGGTTTTATTTATATAATTATTAAGCTAAGAATTAGGCGATATCATGCAGGCTTGAGCACAACAATAGTTTTATAATTCAACACACTGATAACAAAGCACACAGTCTGAAGAAAAAAATTAATATCGATGCCGGTCTGTCATTTTTGCATTCTCTAGTCAAAATGCAAAATTTACCGCCATCGTTGGATATACGTCATGTAGACATGGCGTATATCAATAACCTTTTAACCATATTTGGGCAGTGTATCAATGCTGGTGTTGAATTATAATATGCAATAGTAAAAGCTGACTTTTGTTAGAAGAAATTTTGACAGAATAATCCTTCTCTTGGTGTTATAATGAGTTTGCTTCTTTGTTTTTTTTTCTCGATTAGTGACATTTAAAAATATTTAGCAATTTTTTGCTTTGTGTTCCTAAAACCGGCGTACCAATTAAAACGCTTTTAAGTGAAATTTCAGCTGGGTTATAAAAAAAAGCTCTATAAAATTGAATAACATTGCATATACAAACTACAGTCACCCTCTCTTAAGCGGTCACTTGAAGTACTAGTACTACGACAACAATTTGTTATTTTGTTTTCCACTTTTTTTACCAGCACACTATCAAATAGGCTCAAAATAATAGGAATCGCGATTAATTAGTTTGGTATATGCGTAACTGCACTGGAAATTTCTGAATGAAAACTCCGTGAAAACTGTCTGCCATTTAATACTCAGTTTGCAAATGAAAGCCCGCGACTTTTCGGTGAAGTGGTCTGACTTCTGATCATGTGATGTGATGTAAAAGACTCAACCATTAATTTGCATTTGGCGTCATTTGGCAGAGAAAAAAAGCAGAATTTGTGAGGCAACAATTTGGAAAGGGTCATTCCACAGTAATTTGGACAACATTTTTTGAAAATCAAAGCAGAGGTTTCCTTACAAGCCGGCAACCAGTGAATTTTGCCAGCGACCTCCTAAATTATCGCCACCTACTTTTCGATTAATTTCACTGAAGTTGATGCCCAGAATGCTGCAAATGCCACTGCCACTGCCGTCTATTTTATAAATATTGCCACTTACTCTTAATTTTATTGAAACCCCTGCAAAGCTACTTAATTTACTCAATACCTGATAAATTGGTACCATATTAGTTATATCTTATAAAAATAACAATGAATGTTTGTCGTCAATTGCTGTTTATGCATAAATTATCATTAATTACCAACGATAATGATAATAGCTGTTGCGGAGGAGAAAGTTGTATATTGTGCTGGTATAAAATTGAAAACTGGAATTTTGCCTCGATCATCTGGTCTGAGACAAAAAATACTTGATACAAAGTAACTTTGACATTGGCCAAACTTTATATTTCTGACAATGTGACAACGGCAGACAACATTCTACATGCTGTTTTCCCCCTCCGCAACAGTTTGGCTTAATTAAGTTTTGTTGGTATGCTTGTGAATAATAAAAGCAGCATCATATTTTCAAAACTTCTAATTTTGGACGATGGCTAAGTTGTATTATGTTTAAAAATATTTTATGTTTAAAGCCGTAGTTTAGGGAGATTGATTAGTTTCTGTTGCGGAGGGGAATTCTGTGCTGCAAGACACACCATTCTTTCTCACACATCCAGTACTTTTCATGTGTATATCCACTAACAGGGATTGTATTGTGGGGGAATAATGGCACATTATGTTGGAATAGTCTTTCTCAAAGTCCTTAAGCTTGACTTGTGGACTTGTGCAAAATGGCCGCCATCTTGGATTTTATACTGAAAAAGTTAAATTTAGTGGGAATGTGCGGAAATTGCACATTTATGTTGCTAGAGTTGTGAAATAAGATACAATTAAACATTTTGCTACTTTTGACAGTATTTTATATGTTTTTATCCGAAAAAAGGTGAAAAACACATATTTTTTTGTTGAAAAATGGCTTGGCCATGATGCCATTAATTTCATTACCATAGCAATCTATTGTTGCCAACCTTTACCAAAAATGTGTCTTAAGGATAAATTAACAGCTACTGAAGACAGCATGACCTAACAATAAATTAAAATTATTAAGATTGGAGAAAAACCATTAAGCAGGAGGTAGCACCCCCCTTATAGTCCGGTTGTATCGAAAACTAAGACCCACGAAAACGAAGACCTAAGACCTAAGACCAAAATCTAAGACCTAAAACTAAGACCTAAAACTAAGACCTAAAACTAAGACCCCCTATAATTTACCTTTTTTACCAGGGTCTTAGTTTTCGTTTTTTCGAAAACTAAGACCTAAAACTAAGACCCCTTTTAAAGGCCGTTTTTTTCTTTTTCCAAAGCCAATTTAGTGTTATAAAAAAGGACAGGCTAAACACGACTCCCACTCGTCGCAAAAAGTATTTTAAAGCCTAAAGTTTACAAAACAGCAACTATGTTGCAGATTATCTGCTGGATGCCAAATTGAACGCTATTACAAAGCAACGGAGGTTCATCCTAGCTCCACTGAGACACACTACTCAACTACAGAACTAACTTAGGAGCTTAAAATTATTGCAAGAATTCATGATTTCATTACAGTGGAATTATAGACTACGGCTTTTTGAGAGTCGGATCTAAGACGCTCATATCCGTGATGCCGGAAACACTTTCTCTCAAGTCTTGCACACCGCAGACTTTAGACATTTAATCACGGCCTGAGAAATTTAACGATCCTAGCACTTTCAAAGCGAAAACAAACTTTAGCCGATAAGTATTTATCTTGCAACAAAAGTGAGCCAAAGAAACCACAATGTATGCCAATAGAGCTATAGCACCGACTAACGGCATAAAGAAATAAAATAATTCTAACGGCTCTGGACAGCATGAATCCTCCTATCAATATGAGAGATAATCCGCCGAGATCAAAAGGTTTATATCATCGAAGAGAACAAGTCCTTAACTGTGATCTAAAAGCGCGATCCTCTCTGAAGTCTTACTGGGAAAGCTTTACACTTTAGCCTTTAAAAATACTTTTTGGCGACGAGTGGGAGTCGTGTTTAGCCTGTCCTCTTTTATAACATTTTCTGTTTATTGTGCGATCATTTGACATGAATATCGCTTCTTTTGAGCAGTGTTTTCCTCGACTGTGGCCGCTTCCATTTCAAGTGAACTGAAAAAACGGCCTTTAAAGAAATAAAAGGGGGTCTTAGTTTTAGGTCTTAGTTTTCGAAAAAACGAAAACTAAGACCCTGGTAAGCAGTGTCAAAATGACTTTTGCCATAGACTTCGCATCTGGTTTTTGTTTATTGTCTTATAGTAAATAACGGATTGAAGTAATAAAATTGGCTTATTTGGAAAAAGAAAAAACGGCCTTTAAAGAAATAAAAGGCCTTAGTCAAAATGACTTTAGTGACCTTTGCCATAGACTTCGCGTAGACCCTCGTGATATGGTTTTTGATTGTTGTCTTATACTGAATAACGGATTGAAATAGCAAAATTGGCTTTGGAAAAAGAAAAAAAACGGTCTTTAAAAGGGGTCTTAGTTTTAGGTCTTAGTTTTCAAAAAAACGAAAACTAAGACCCTGGTAAAAAAGGTAAATTATAGGGGGTCTTAGTTTTAGGTCTTAGTTTTAGGTCTTAGTTTTAGGTCTTAGATTTTGGTCTTAGGTCTTAGGTCTTCGTTTTCGTGGGTCTTAGTTTTCGATACAACCCTTATAGTCCATTGGTAAACTGTTTTTATTATGTTAACCCCTTATTGTGACACATAGTGAAAAAATGTGGGAAGGCTTGAGATATTTGAAAGCCATTCTGCAACTGTTACACAATATTTTTAAAACCTGGGTGTTTAATCATATAGCTTTAAACTGTCTGTTTGATTGAATAACTATAAAGGACAAATTTTCCCTCCCACAACTTCCCCTCCGCAACAGTGGATGACGTTCTTTAATCCTGCCTCCTTGAGAAAACACTGAACACTTGAGTTTCCTTTTGTGATCTTTTTAATAAACATACATTGAGGAAAATCACCAATCCATTAGGCTCAGAGAACATTTCAGAATTCAGAGAAATCTAAGAATGAAATTAAAAACAACACAACACCAATTTTTCTATTCCCCTCCGCAACAGACCTCTTTTGAAGTTCTGTGATCTAAGGAAGGCATTTTACAGAAAAACAGGACAGTAGCAAAGATAGCCTTGTTGAAGACCTAAAGCCTCAATAGGTTACCAGAAGAAAACGAGAAATACGTATAAAACTATAACAAGATAAGTGTCTCTAAAATTCCCCTCCGCAACATACAGAATACTGTGGAATGACCCGAAAATAACTTTGAAGCATTCGATATGTTGTATCCTTCAGATTTCTCCAGCAGTACTTCTGAAAGTGAGTCAAGATTCACCCCAACTCCCTGGAATTTGTGTCCTGGCCATTTTTTGAATCGAGTAATGGCGGCAAGACGATTTTGAAAATTACAATTCAAATAAATACACTTCAGAGTGAATTCTGACCCAAATTTTGCACGATAGCTAAACAAGCATAAACTTCCTTGAAGATGCAATTACTTAATTTCTTTTCATCACATTTTGTGTTACTGTTGCTGTTAGCAATAAAATGTACCTTGTGATCAATTTTGCATTCCAGTTCAATTTTTGCCATATTATAGTTATGATAATTATTACATGCTAAAGTTTAGAACACCTCTTTAAGCAGTCAACCTCTATTAAGCGGTCAGTTTGCTGTTTCCGGTGGGTGATTGGTTAACAGAGGTTTGACTGTATTACCCAAAACTAAGGATTCTATTCAAGATAAACATGGTAAAATTAAGTTAGGTTGGATAAAAAGTGGCAAGCAGTTATACACCTGAGGGAACTTTGTTACCACCAACACTGAATAGTCCATTTTACAGTTGTGTGCTTGGTGACCTTGCCTTTGAGTGGAAGTGAGGCTGGAGGTGACCTTGCTTTGATACAGACCTTGGAGCTTTTCAGATGTAAATTTACCTAGTTAGCATGAGAACAGCATTATTAACATATGAAAGGCAGAAAGGTTTGTATCAAAGCAAGGTCACCTCCAGCCTCACTTCCACTCAAAGGCAAGGTCACCAAGCTCACAACTGTAAAATGGACTATTTGCATGCATAACACAACGTTGAAGTTGTGTAACACATGTATGGGTCACGTAATGTTATCACTATCACATCTGACTTTTAGTAGTAAGAAATAAAAAGAATAGGTGAAAATAATATTAGGTAACTTCACATTTTTTGCAAATTCTTGGTATTTTGGAGGGTACAAATAAATGTTGAGCCACGTAGCACTGGTGATACAAACAAGGAATCAGAGAATTAACTCTGTGTGTAAATTATAGTGCTAAGGTAAACCCATAGATTTCCCTGTACTGAGCGTTAGCCCTAGTAAGGAATGTGGGACCACACGAGGGAAAGAAAAAATCTTTGACCTCGGTGGGATTCGAACCCACGACCTCCGGATTAGATCTTCCGTTGCTCTACCACTTGAGCCACGAGGCCGTACAGGAGCAGATCGTGGGTGAATAAGGTGGTAATTCGTGGCAATGAGAATGTGAAGGGTACAAATAAATGTTGAGCCACGTAGCACTGGTGATACAAACAAGGAATCAGAGAATTAACTCTGTGTGTAAATTATAGTGCTACATGTTGGGGTTACTTTTAGAGAAAGTGTGTTTTACATAATAAAACTACGCTGGTTTTAGTGACCACTACGCCAGTTCTAGTGCTTGCAAGCAAGTCCACTATTATGTGAATTACAGGAAAACTAGTAATTAATTAAAACAGTTGGAACTTTCAGACGTGTAAGTCAAATGTAAAATCTACATGCAGGGAAAATTTGGGCTCACCAACGTTTTGAAGTATAAATAATTGAAAGTTATTGGACAATGTATTTTTACACCAGTTTTAGGCACACATGCATACTGTATACATGCAGCTCTACAAAGAGAAAGCAGGCTGACCAAAAACAAAGATAGAGGCCACTTCAAGCTATCAAAATTATCTTTATTAAGTTTTACACACTGTATCCATTACAAGATAATTAGTACTATTAAAAAAAATACAAATAATAGCCAGCTAAATTATTGCACAAACTATTATTACTAACTAGATGTTTACAGTTATTTGATACACTTAAAGCTTAATACATACACAATAATAATAATAATAATAATAATAATAATAATAATAATTAACAATAGTAAATGAAAATATCTTTATTAAAAATTAATTTACAATAACTATAAATTGATACTTAAAAATAATAATAATAATAATAATCATTACAATAATAATTAAATAATAATGTTAAAATCTTAAAAAACGTTCTTTGGTTAAAAATTATATTAAAGGCTACAGCCTTTAACAGAAATGAAAAAAGACGCGGATGTAAAAATATATGTATTACAAAGAAAAGAAAATGTGTGAAAAAATGACAATAAGTATGTGCGAAGAAAGTGACAAAAGAAAGAGAAAAATTTGAATTAAAAATATTCATAAAATGCTAAAGAAATGTTCACTGTTTTAAAAGAATTGAATATTGTCTAGGTAATGGTTTGGAATTATTATCAGCATCAGTTGTCTTGGCAGGGCTTTTCCCACATGATAGTCACCTTAATTCATAACAGATGCATTTTTAAAGTCAATAGTTAGAGTGATTGTTCGACCAAGAATATTTTGCGATGTTGGATCCGTTAGAACAGTTCTTGACATTCCTGATGTGTTATTTTTCTGAAGTAATTCCATGAGCAATCATTAAATGCAGGCATGAAAACAAGTTTTATGCAGAAAACATCAAGTTCCAGCCATCCACGCAAACTACATTACTTAGCAACTGAAAGTTAATTAGGATCAAACTGATTAGGCATTGCCCAGACTCTTAGAACTTTTAATTCCAACCTTTAAATTACTCACAATTCTTGTACTAAAACTGTTTTCCTGTTCACTAGAGATCTGAGTTCTAATGAACTGAGTATTTTGGATGTGGCAAAACTGTCAAGGCTTGAAAATCTCCAAGAACTGTAAGTACAGCCTACACAGCTATCCCTAAGTTCCCTGGATATTTTAAATTCCCCACTACCTTAAATACTGGATATCTTGAAACCCCCTGTACCTCTTAAGTTAAGTTAACACTGGATATCTTGTATTCTCCTCTATCCATTAATACTTGATATTTTGAACCCCCACTATCTTAACACAGGATAGCTTTAATCCTAGCTGTCTTTAACTCCGGATATCTTAACTCCCCCACTATCTTTAAGGAGGCTTGCAACAGTTTTTTCAGCCTTGGGGTATTCTTTTGAAATCCAAATTTCATATTGAAAGTTACAAACTTTTTAATTAATTAATTAATTTCTTTCATGTCTTTAAATTTTCTTTCATACTTTACCAAGTTTCTGACATATAACCAAATCTTGAACCCTAGATTATCTTTAATCCTCATAATATAATATTATTTAACTCCAGACACCTTACATTTTCTGCTATTTTTATTTTTTGAAGCAAATTAAGTTTTGTTGTCTTTCAGGCTTCTTCATGAAAATCAGCTTGTGGAGGTACCGCCCTGGCAGGCTCTGCCATCCTCATTGACTCGCTTATCTTTGTAAGTAACTTTTGAAGTCTGTTGAATTTACAGTCAAATTGGATCTTCCTTTCTGTGCAACTTTGCAACATTGGTATTTTGACTGTCAGTTTGCTCAGAGCAATTTGCCACCGCTGCAAACAACTTGCTTGCTTGAGTTGCTAATTTCCTCAGCAAAACCCTTTTTAAATTAGAAATTTCAATAGGAATTATTATCCAGTTGGTTTATCCAGTTATCCAGTTTATCCAGTTGGTTGGTTTGTAATGCAAATGACAGAGATGCCAACCTCTGGAGATTGAAAATAGGGAGTTTTTTCTGAGGGTGAAATTTTTTTCACGCTAAAGGCATGAATCGAGCAACATAGTCGCAAGCATCTAGTGGGGTCCGGAATTTTTTTTTGGCTTTACCCTCTAAAAGTGCCATTTTCAGCATTCCTGAGATCCGAAACGCGTTTGTGAAGTTAAGATATGATGAAAGACCAATTTTTGGGGGGAATTTTGGGGAAATTTGGGTTAAAATCTTAGCCCATATCGTAGAGAAAAGATCCAAAGTTGCTTTTATCCGGGAGAAATGGTGACCCGTACGGGAGACCGGGAGATTTGTTCCGTATCCGGGAGACTCTTGGATAATCCTGGAGAGTTGGCATAATTGGAATGATGAAGAAGCTGAGGTGAATCTGATCAAGGGAGATTTTGGGAAACATGACTTAAAATCGAATGACAACATATGAAATAAATAAAGCAACAAAACTACAACAGACTTTTCCACAAAATGCTCCTTTATCTCAACAGCAAATCTTGTTAGTTTCTCATAGAATACAGCAATTTTCAGTCATCAGTTTTCCTTTTTTTTTCAAAAAAGTCATCAGTTTTCCTCCCAAGATATCCCAAAAAACATTTTCAATTAATTAAGAGAAATCTAAAGAGGAATCTATGCGAACAAATGGTGGAACAAATTTGCTATCGGTGCAAACAACTTGCTGCATGAGAATCTCTCTTTCAGCTCACTAAATTTCTTTATATCTGCTTTATGATAACAGCAAACATTGCGAGTTCCTTTTTCATAATTTTTTGTTTTATGAAGAATTTTATGAAGTCCTCATAGTTGCATAGTCGAACGAGAAAAGGCATGTTAGCTTGACTTTTCTTTTTCTTTGTTTGCTCATTCTTTTTCGTTCTTATTCCCTTTTTTTCTGTGTTGTTGGTCTTTCACTAGCCTTTATTTATGTAGTTAAAGTCTCCCGGAAAATGCTGAAGAAGGTGAAATTTTTTAATAATTAAGAAGTGGTAAGTGGTAGGAAGACCAGATTTTCCTTTGATTTTGCCAGTCAAATCTGATAGGTTTTCTGCATGTAACTGTGGTCCAACTCATTTGGGCACTTTTTAAAAGATTTCTTCCTTTTGGGTGAATTAGTCACGAAAGACATTTTATGAAAAAAGGATGGCTTCACAAAATAGTGGTAGAACGACCATGGTTCCGTCATGGGTGATTTCAGGCGTTTGAAGTGTCAATGGGTTAAAGGAAAACGTCTTTGGCACTTTTCTTTTATAAACATCGGTTCACCATGGTGAACCGTGAGAATAAAGTACATGTTCATTGCATTGTTAATGCAAGAAGAACAAATGTGGTTATAAAAGTCCAGTGAGTCAGTAAATTAAAGCTGGCTTTTAGGGTAGAATTGATCATGGGACACTTCTATATTCCACATTCCACATATTAAATTGACAATCATAATTATTATCATAATGATTGTCAATTTAATATGTGAGTGTGAATCGATAGTACCATTCAACATACCATTGGATCAAACACTTAAATTCAACCCAATTTAATTAGCTCTATAGCCCTAAACTTCATATTTTTTTAATTTTCAGTATACTAAACTTAAAGTGCCACTATGATCAAAAATATACTAAACTTAAAGTGCCACTATGATAAAAAATATACATTTTCTGTTCTCTTCAACTTTTGAAAATATAAGTGCTTGTTACTTACCTTGCAAAGTTTCAAGTCAAAACTTGTACGGGAAGTGCCATTATTTTAACTTTACTTTTCGAATTTGGCTTGCCACCATTACTCAATTCAAAAATGACTGGGACTGAACCCTGACAGTTGGATCAAGTTGTCCTAAAGATTTTGTGACGTCAGTGTCTAACTACATGCCTTTTGGCTTTGTTGTCTGTGACCCAGAGGGAACCGCGTTGAGTCATTGACGTCACACATCAAGTCACGTGTACCAGATCACAAACCAGTAGAACGTGGGCTCGGATTTATGAATGGAGTTATGGCGGACGGATTTTACGTGATTTTCTTGGGTTTTTGGCCAGCCATTTCTGGGCTGTGCAAGAATATATCAATCTAATTTTATAGCAATTTGCATTTGTACGTCTAAATCTATTAGATACATTTGCGTTAAAAAAGCGGAAAAGAAATACAAAAATGTTCGTCGTAGTGGCACTTTCAGCTCAGTGTTTGTTTAATAGAGCAGAGTTGAAAGTAAAATATCATATATTAATTCCTATGGCAAACACAACATTTGCAACAAATAGGACAATCTATGATGTCCTAGCTACCATGTCAAATACGTTTTTTACATGTTAAGACTATACACTAACATGACCGCGGTTATGTAAACTAAAGAATACTTAAACTGCTGGTGTTAATCCTGCACATCACATGCGATGGAGAATAGTCTGTTGAGGTAAAGCACCAGCAGTTCTGGGTCAATATTAGGCATTTGTAATAAACATAACTTCATGTAGGTTTGTTTTTTTACTGTTGTTGCAGGCATCACAATAAAATAACTTCTATTCCTTCTCAAAATGTTACAAAACCAATGTCTCTTCAGTATCTGTAAGTATTGCTGATCATTTCATTACCAATGCAAGCACTTATTATTTCTCAGTAATATTTTGTTAATGTTAGTTCCAAGAATTTGGTCATACATATTGTTTGTACTACATACAGTTCTAATCAGCTCTACTGTTTTAATGATAATAATAAATATATGCTTTCAGTTGCTGATTTTAATTAAGGGACTTGGTTGAAAACTAGGTGGTGTGTGTCACGAGTTGCAATACCCCATGGGTTATTTTGTGGAGTGGCTAATTTTTGCATTGTCTCAACAGAGTGAACATGTTATCCATTTGTGGTATTTAGTCTGAATTTAAATCTAGCGCCTTTGCTTTGGTAAAGTAATTAAAGATACAAGTCTACAAACACAAAAAGACTCTTTAAGGCCAATTTTTCTTTTTCTCAAAAACACTTTTCTGATTTAAATTGAAACATGCATCTTTTAATAAAAGATCAAATTTACAAACGAGTCAATGCCACGAGACCAAAATCATGCAAAGACATTTCCACGTTTTCTGTAGAACATCAAAACCTATGAAAGTTTAAGTGTTTTTAAATTAAATGATCCAAAAAGAATGATAAAAGACGGGTCGTATGCCAGCCGTGAGGGCTCAGAACATTATTGTTACTCGCCAGGTGACCTAGGTGAATTGATAACCATGAAAACTAAAAGGGGTAGACCGTAAAAGTCTAAAAGAAGAAAGGCTAATGTGTAAAGGAATAACAGGTAAAAGATGCATGAAGAAAACTTTCGAATGGCTGGCTGTGAACGAGGCTAAATTAAGTAAATTGTACGCTAATTAATGTTTACCTTTACATTGTAAAGACGATGAAACCATCTGTTTGTCGCTTTGACTTGAAGGCCACAGAATGATGAACATGGTTTCTTTAATGTAAACAAGCTGCCTTCTCCCAAGTACATGCATTACTCATGCAAAATTCATGTGTTAAATTCTTCTGAACTTTGTGTTTACTAATTGTTAAAATAAATTTTGAATGAAACTAAATATAATAATCGAAGTTAAAGACAGCAGGGAAAGTTATGTAGCAGAAAAACAAATTTAGCCCTTTTGAGTTTGTCAGTGTACTACCTAGTTGTCGGTAAAAAGTGCACCAAATTTGCATATGTCAAAAGGGTAATTTGAAACCTGAATACAGACCATGCACTTCCAAGGATTCTCTGTTATCCTTGTAGTTTCGCTCGCCAAATTGCGGCTGATAAACTGCAAGGGAATAGCTTGAATGGATCGAACGGATTAGCCATTGGTATCGTTTTCCCATGAGAGGTCACATATAGCAAAAATACAGTGGCTCGCAAGGAGAGGCTCGAGGCTCGCAAAAAATGGCTCCGGCTCGCAGGCTTGCACATTAGTTACTCTTGTTTTTGGCTCTCTCAAACGCAAACTGTTGATCAGAATTCGTAGGGACACCTTTCAAATTATTTGAAATAGAGAAAGGAAAATTAACCCTCATGTGTTCACGTTCTCTACAAAACCTATAATTGGATCATTTGATTGATGTTGTTTTGCAGGCAATGGAAATGAAAGGTACCAAATATTGTAAAATGCATGTGCAGAGGCATTGTTTTCACTCTTTAATCCTGTTGTTAAATGTGCTGCTCTCTCTGCATTCACCATCGTGGTTGCTCTCCGGAGGATGCTTTAATTAGCAGGCTAATTCGTTCCTTGTTCCGATCAGATAAATAGAAACTTATTAAACAATCTCACAAAAAAGAATAAAGAATATAGAGCAAAATAATGATAACCTGATCTCTCACATTCAAAGTTCAACCTTCTGAATTGCTGCCACTCATAAAAATAAACGTCGTTATTTTATTACAAACGCCAATTCACCAAGTTATTTTTATTTAAATTTTAACTTGGTTACTAAAAAATAACTAAGTTTAAACTCACCAAGTGTGGCCACAGCCAGTGTAGGTCTGCTTTAGAGAAAAGTGATAGCTAATCCTTCAAAAATTATAAAAATGATTATTAGTGATCATTATTACATTGCAACGTGCCTCAGAGGGCGCAATTCAGTTGGTAGGTACGCCGCCTCACAAAGTTGAGCATGATGGAATGTAATATTTTCGCTTTGTGTTTGTCAGAGTGTAGAGGTAATTGCAAAATGCGAAAATTTTATTTATTTATTGCTTCACATGTATTTGCAGTTATGAAAATGATAATAAGAATTAGCTGATGATATCATGGGAACTTGTAAAAATGTTTGTTTGGTGCTTATGGTAAGGTGCCTTGCACTGTAATACTTATGGTAAGGTGCCTTGCACTGTCAGTAATACTTATGGTAAGGTGCCTTGCACTGTAATACTTATGGTAAGGTGCCTTGCACTGTAATACTTATGGTAAGGTGCCTTGCACTGTAATACTTATGGTAATAAGGTGCCTTGCACTGTAATACTTATGGTAAGGTGCCTTGCACTGTAATACTTATGGTAAGGTGCCTTGCACTGTAATACTTATGGTAAGGTGCCTTGCACTGTAATACTTATGGTAAGGTGCCTTGCACTGTAATACTTATGGTAATAAGGTGCCTTGCACTGTAATACTTATGGTAAGGTGCCTTGCACTGTAATACTTATGGTAAGGTGCCTTGCACTGTAATACTTATGGTAAGGTGCCTTGCACTGTAATACTTATGGTAAGGTGCCTTGCACTGTAATACTTATGGTAAGGTGCCTTCTTTGCACTGTAGTACTTATGGTAAGGTGCCTTCTTTGCACTGTAGTACTTATGGTAAGGTGCCTTGCACTGTAATACTTGCTACTACAAAATTCTAACATGACTCCCAAAACGTTTTGACAAAATTGTAATTTCCAAGACTCCTTTGTTAGAATTTTGATGCAGTGAATGTGAACTATTTTCATTAAGTCATGTCAGTAAGATGATTAAATCTATAACTTTTTTTGGAAAGCAGGGTTCAAACAGTTTCACATATTCTGAGGACAATTCTCGTTATTTCTTAATTTTTATTTCCAACAATTACCTTTGTATTAGGTTTTTGAACAGCAATCGGATTTCAGCCATTGGAACAAATGCTTTTGCCAATCTTACTTCAGTTCTATTTTTGTAAGTAATGGTAATTTGTTTGTTTTCTCATCACTGTCCTGAATATTATCTAGTGTTATTTTATACAAATATGCAACTTATGAAAAAACAAAGTAAATATAATGTAAATCTTTTTATTATCAATGGTAGTCCTTCAAACTGTAGCTAGCTAGAAATCTTTTAACTGATTGTTGCATAATTCTGTTAACGGTAGTTAGTTTTGAGATTTTTCATGCAGCCTTTTGAAGTTGTGAAGGGGGAAGGTGGCAGAGTGTCTGTGCTTCAGCCTTGTCAGGCTTAGACAAAGCACTTTACTCCATTCACCCAGGTGTAAAAATAATGGGTAACAGTTAAACCTGGCTACAGAAACTTGCGATACTGTACATGTAAGTTGATCTTGCACTGATCGACTGCTTACCTTCAAAAAGAGGTAATAACCATGGTCAGCAAAGTTCAAAGTGGAAATATTCCTACTGAGCTCAATTTCTAATTATTTTATTTTTGTTTATGTTACCATTTGTACACAACTTTCATATAATTGAATTCCCTTACTAAAGTATAAAATAGCTGAAAGCATTTTTTATATGCGAAATATTAAAATGAACTCTTTACATCCATTATGTTAAATAAATATTCTCAGATCAGTGGCAGATACATATACAGTATAGGGGAGGGGCTTGGGGGGGGGGGGGGGGGGGCACCTCCCCTTCTTATTTTGCAAAGAAAATGAGGTCTGAGGGACCAAAATGTTTGTTCATTCTGAACCACTATCACACCTCCGCCTTCTATCCTCCCCCCTTACCCCCTCCCCATCCCCCCTCTCCATCCCCCCTTATCCCCTCTCCATCCCCCCTTATTAGATTATATTTAAGCGCACTTATCATTTAGATTAGATTATATTTAAGTGCACAGCATGTCTGAAAAACAGTTTTACTGAGCCGTTTTACTGTGTTGAAATAAAGTTGATTGATTGGTTGATTGTTTATTTGTTGGCAGGAAGCTGAGTAGGAATCGTCTTACTTCTATTCCAGTTGATACACTGAGCCATTTGACCTCCTTAAGAAAGTTGTAAGTAGCTTAATATGAAATATTCATTAGCCCTGTATGATTTATTTAATAATATCCTTATCTCAGCCCAACATCTGCTGTTAATTTAACTCACAGGACAGCTTATTACCTTTCCATTTCCTGTCTTTAAAGATATGAATCATTTTCTGTGTGTACTAAACAGTCTTTATTTCATAATTATGACCTGATTTTAGGATGGAGTCCTAACAAGCATTGAATACTTGTTAAATGCAGTAAAACTAAAACCGTAAAGAAAAATGATGCAGATGTTGTGTTGTTTATTTGCATCACAGTCATTAAAGTGTCAGTAGTTTGTCTTAATGTTTTTAATACACCCTGGGAGTTACTAAAACTATAATATATTTTGACATGGGAATATAGAATACTCATTGCTAGGGCAAAATTCAGCTCGGTCAAGCTCAAGGATGTTTTTCATAGACTCAAATTTACAACCACATTTTGTGACTGAAAGACTGTGCAGGAGCCAAAGTTATACAAAGATGACATGTTTGTTCTTCGGAAAAGGGTTAAAAATTGAACATTTTGTACCATGATTTTTTGGGTTTTTATGTGTTT
Organism: Cladopsammia gracilis; assembly: GCA_022457155.1. Lineage (NCBI taxonomy): Eukaryota > Metazoa > Cnidaria > Anthozoa > Scleractinia > Dendrophylliidae > Cladopsammia > Cladopsammia gracilis. The sequence goes on along the minus strand of JAJGOT010000561.1, from coordinate 171,126 downwards.
CATTTGGCATGCATACAAGTTTATGTGAGTGATTTAAAGTGGTTCAATTGGCATTTAACTGTGGGGCAAGTGACAAATTAGATCTAACCTGGCAAAATAGAGGTGGCAAAATAATTCACAAGCTGAATGATAAAATAGTGAAATATACTATGCAGTGTCAGTCTCTTGAAAAAGATACCAAATTATACCAAATATTTTTATATTTATTATTCTTATCATCCTTTTATTCTCTTAACGAATTTGTAAATAGTTATATACATGCATATTTTTTGCTATTGTATTAATAAAGACATTAGATAGATAGATTAACATTCTTACACCGGTTTGTACAAATCTAGATTAATGCATCAACACATCTGCATTTTGTTTACTCAGGGATTTAACAAAAAATTCTATCAAGGCCATCAGCTCGCAATACCCTTTGAAAAATCTCAAGTCCATTGTTGTATTGTAAGTTGATATTTAGTTATTTAGTTGCATTATGTTTATATACTGTATTTTCTCAATTAAACGCCCCCGGCGTTTATTTCGAACTTGGCCTAGTGGACCCGGCGTTTCTTTGAATCGGCAGTTTTTTCTTGCCCGCCATTTTTTAAGAGGGGTTATTTTAATTCGTTTTTTTTTGGCAGCCATGTACCTTGCCCTTAAATCTTAAGTTTATTATACCACAAATAAACATTTGAGGGGCTTACACTTACAACTTCCTCTATTATACCAGGCATTTATTTGGGGCCTGGCGTTTAATCGAGAAAATATGGTATATATTATTTATTTTTACCATTGGCCCAGAGCTATTGTTTGTAAAAGTAAAAATCATGATATGATGTAATTGATCTTGCCACCGGCCTCTTAAGTGCACAGAAAAACATGATTTTGGCTTCAAGAAGAAGCAGTTAAAAAAAAAACAGTTGTGGAGTTACTTGCTTCGCTCATACGTAGTTACTAAAAGAAGGAATGACCTACAATGACCTACAATGAGCTACAATGACCTACAATGACCTACAATGACCTACAATGACCTACAATGACCTACAATGAGCTACAATGAGATACAACGATCAGCCACAATGACCTACAATGAGCTACAATGAGCTTTAACGATCTACAATGAGCTACAACGAGCCACAACGACCTACAATGAGCTTCAACGACCCACAATGAGCTACAGTGACTTAGAAAAAGCTACAATTAACTAAAATTAGCTACAAGGGGTTTATAATATCACCATCCTTACCGTTATATACCATAGAAAGGTCGGTCCCGCGAGAGGAGAATAGTTAGCGACCACCCGTTCACTTCTGAAAATCACCGGAAGTAACAAAAGGCTGACCTGTACTACGTTATCTTTACGTTATCTTTCCGGACCGGCTCGCGTCAACCCGTCCGGCCCCGCTCACGTCACCTTTTGATTCTATTTTCTGTAGGATTGCGTCAGCAGGGACGTATGGTCATATTATAAATAAGTTTATTCCCGGTTCAAAAATATTATCTTTCAAACATTTCACTTCAACTTTTTTTATCACAAATGTTTATACAAGGATATCGGTAACTATCTTTCGGGAATCATCGGCTAGCATCGGCAATCTGCAAAAGGCCCCGTGATTCCTTCTTCAAATCTTGGAGGGATTTTTTTTATTCTTTATTGTAATAGCTTTGAAATGAGGTATAATTATTTATACACTTTATGTCATGTATAGTACTGCGTTTATACACGTAGCTACATGGATTGTCACGCAACGCTTCTCACCTGCCACGAAAGCTAGAATCATGGAAAATCTGCAAAAATTTTAGAACATGCTGGGTTATTCTTGGACACCTTAGGATAATGTTTGGTATTCTTGGAAAGTGTTCCTAACAAAACGAGCACCTTGCCCCTTTGTAAGCTACGTCCCTGAGCGGTGATCGACAAGAACCAAGACCACTTCCGGTTAAAAGATAATGTAAGATGGAATGCTAAAGCCGTGAGTTTGTACAGGTACGGCCTTTTGTTACTTCCGGTGATTTTCAGAAGTGAACGGGTGGTCGCTAATTATTCTCCTCTCGCGGGACTGACCTTTCTATGGTATATAACGGTAAGGATGGTGATATTATAAACCCCTTGTAGCTAATTTTTGTTAATTGTTTTCTAAGTCACTGTAGCTCATTGTGGGTCGTTGAAGCTCATTGTAGGTCGTTGTGGCTCGTTGTAGCTCATTGTAGATCGTTAAAGCTCATTGTAGCTCATTGTAGGTCATTGTGGCTGATCGTTGTATCTCATTGTAGCTCATTGTAGCTCATTGTAGCTCATTGTAGCTCATTGTAGGTCATTGTAGCTCATTGTAGGTCATTCCTTCTTTTAGTAACTACGTTCGCTCATATTCCTCGCTCTGTTTTGACCATACTATGGTGTCAGAGGACAAATAATTGTTAAATATATATGTAATACTATGCACGGTTGTTGTCATTTGGACAGAGAGTACTCAATACTTATAGTAGAACAGGAATATGTTTTTTACATGATGTGATGTTACAAAACAGTAACTAGAGTTTCATGCGCGGTGAGTCTGATGATCGCCACCAATTAATATGTTTTTTTTTTACACGGTGAGCTGTTACAGTACAGTAACTCAAGTATCATGCTCGGTGGCAATCATCAGACCGAGTAAAAGGTCGTTAAAAGTCATAAAAGCAGCTTGTGCACATCTGTCAAATGTTGTATGTATATTAATGCAAACATACCGTTAAGATTTGAATTTAAGTTCGAATTAAAGGTTTGAATTAAAAGTTCTAACAATCGGAGCAATCTGAGTAACTAAGTAATAGCTTGCACGGAGGGCTTGATATTTTCTGCATAAAACTTGTTTTCATGCCAGCAGAAAACAAGTTTTATGAAAACAAGTTAAATTATGCAGAAAATATCAAGCCCTCCACACAAGCTATTACTTAGTGACTGATTGCTTCGATTGTTAGAACTTTTAATTATAAAACCTTTAATTCGAACTTAAATTCAAATTCTTAACAGATGTTTGCATACAACATTTGATAGGCGTGCGTGAGCTGCTTTTGACTTTAAACGACCTTTTACTCAGTCTGATGATCGCCACCAACGTGAATATATGTATACATGTATATAGTGTACTGTTTCATGACCCTGAGAGATTCCTAGCATTCTTAACAGTGTTTATCGTATCATATCAACAGTGAAAATGAAATCTCTTTCGTTAAAAGGGAATGCGAGATTCTCTGAGATTGTACGTTGTATAAGGTCATGCTGTTTTTCATCACTCCATGCAGTTGGAAAGGAGTCAACATAGTGTATAGTAAATGTTTATCCTTATGCTAATATTTTTAGCATTTTATTATACTGAAAGTTGAAACAGAAGCAGCAAAGGCATTCCTTGTGTCATAATTTTTTGTAGAGAAGTGGTGGTGATGATTGTATTAATTTGTAACAGTGGCAGGATTGCTGATAAAAGGGAGCAACTGATGTAGAAACCTTAACTATTGGTTAACAATACAAAGCTCTCCCTTATTGGTTTTGAATGTAAAAAAGATCAGCTACAGAAACCTTAAAAGAAATACTCAAGTATATGTGAACGTCTCTAAATTCTACTCATTTTTAATTAATTCATTTTGTATATGTTTTTCATACCCACCACTGAATGTGCAGGCAGAACAAAACAATTACATTGTTCTATGCAAGGCAGTCGCCTATAGATGCAAGGCTCTCAATGGGCAATAAAAGGCCAAATAAAACACTTTTTTATCACCAACTCCAATTTACAGATGTTTTGATGCAGTGTTTTTTCCCATTGGCAACCAGAATAGTTTTTAGTAACTTTTTCAATGGTTTGGTTTCCAAATTCTTTTTAACTTATAATTTACAGTCAAGTGTGAAAGGAATATTTATCATTGTTCGCTCATCAAACTACTGTACGTATACATGGTCTCATGTAGCCTCAAGAACTTGGTTTAAAACTTGTATGCTGAACTATGGATATGTGTGCTATATAATTGATAATTATTATTTATTATTAAATTATCACTAAATAGTATATATTGATATATTAAGTTATATACTACTTCTAGAAAAGAGGATCATTAGTTTTGGGAAAATGTTTTGGTTTACATCCTTACAGGTGAGTTTATATTCCTTGCATTTGACTCATTCAATCAATGTGTATTTTTCGTGTTATAGGAAACTATCAAAGAATAAAATCAGCACAATCTCACAGCATTCCTTCTGGCAAATGGGCAATCTAAGAGAACTGTAAGTACAATGAACCACAGGAACCCCATCAGCTATGCACTTAACACACTGAGAGAATCATGTGCTAGTCCACAGGAACCTCATCAGCTATGCACTTAACACACTGAGAGAATCATGTGCTAGTCCACAGGAACCACATCAGCTATGCACTTAACACACTGAGAGAATCATGTACCAGTCCACAGGCACCACATCAGCTATGCACTTAACACACTGAGAGAATCAGGTGCCAGTCCACAGGCACCACATCAGCTATGCACTTAACACACTGAGAGAATCATGTGCTAGTCCACAGGAACCACATCAGCTATGCACTTAACACACTGAGAGGATCATGTGCCAGTCCACAGGATTTCTCCTATGGGCCTATTCAATCAGAGCTAGGCAGTACCTCCATTGTCAGACGTATGGTGCCTGCATCCGGTTTGAAATATTTGAATCTCCAGCATGGTATCTGTTGTAATTCTTACGGATGCAAGTGGTTGTCAATATCTTTTTCTTCTTCCTCCTATTCGTTAGATATTTCTCCCAAAGCTGAGCCATAGAAATTTACATTAGCGACCTCTTGTGGAAAGCTGTCCATGAAAAAAAAAATCGCGTATACACAAAATTCTGCTATATGCTTTGAAGTTGAAACCCCGAGTCAACAGTTGACACCTGCGAGACGAGGAAACCCACAACGTGCAAAAAGCCAATCATGAACGAGCTAGTCATTTGAAAAAAAAAAATCAAACAAACGACTGCATTTGCCGAATGGGTGATACTGGGCCTTTAAGGAGAGGCATTATTATAGTTGTTGTTTGGGACTTGTTGTTGTTCTAACTTGTTGTGAATTCATATTTTTTCAGGCATCTAGACAACAACAATTTAACATCAGTTTCAACATCATGGTTCTTTGGAGTTCCAGAGCTTCAAAAGCTGTATGTATGGTCAAGCTACAATAGGTTAAAATGTAAAGTGCAGTCTGTTCGTTTCCTGCTTGGGTTGCTTTGGTTAGCTCCAGGAATTATTAACTATGCACACTAAATTTGTATGGTAACATTGAAAAGGAAAGTAGTACTTGTACTTGTAATTTAGTGGGGTCGAGTGGGCCAGGAAATCCGGGTAAAACAATCGTGGTAATTCGGCTACCTATGATCTTTGCCTATCCATGGCTGTTATGGACATGCTTGAGCAAAGACGTATCATGCAATCGCTCATTCTATTTTTTAAGAGTTTTAGGCTGGATGGCCCAAATGATATTTTCCAGTTTTTTACACTTAGGTTAACTAAATATAATTTACATGGCAGTGGCTTAAATGTTGTACAGCCTTCATATAACAGCCTTGTCATGCACAACTCCTTTTTGTATATGATAGCTCACACGTGGAACCAGTTACCAGCTATCACCAAATCCTCGACCACATTGGCACAATTAATTTCTCTCTCATTTGAATAATGTAAAGTTCACAGGGTGTCAGTGCATGAACTGTATATAGTCCAGTCTGTGTATTACTCGTGTATATTTTTGTACTTTTAGGAATAGTTTATATTTTTAATATAAGGATTAGTTGTTATTTAGGAATTGTCTATATTTAATTTTAGATGTTTTTATTTTTATTTTTATTATTATTTTTTTTTGTAGTCGAATGTTTTTAACATGAGTGTCTGGCATCATTATTCTGTCGGGTTTGTGGGATTTTCTGGAATAACCCAACGTATAGTTTTACAGTGAAACAAAGAATTGTAGATTGCTTTTGCAAAGATTTAGAAGGGAGTAGATGTTGTTTTAGTGGGAGCAGATTTACATTTAGAGTAAATAGTTTATCTCATGGTAACAAGTCTTGGCTCTATGTGCAATTCCAGAAATCTAAACAACAATCGTATTCAGGAGATTAACATCATCAAAGAAGCTTTGGACTGGAGACTGGTGCTAAGGCTCGAGGAACTGTAAGTTTTTGTATGTTTTTATTGTAGTTTCGCTTTCAATTAAGCACCATGGGCCTCCCCTCCAATATTTTTGGCCAACTTTATTTTTCAAGCTTAATTTGGCAATGTGGAAAGGTAACTGAAACAATAATATCAGTGTAAACTGTGCTAAAACCACAAGTTCATATGCACATAAAATACAAACAACAGTTTGCATTTTTCATTAATTTGTACTTTTCCATGGTTGTTACCTTCTACCATATAATTTATCATTGTTATCCTTTCTTCCAGCAATCTTGCTAAAAATGAGCTGTCTTACATTGATAAAGCTACATTTGCTCATCTTTCAAACTTGAAGATATTGTGAGTACTAAATGAATATTTTTATGTACAATGCATACATAAATCATTTAATATGTGCGATTTACATGATTATTTATACGCAAATTATACATAATCATTCCATATGTGTAAATTATACATGATCTTGCATATACATGTTCATTTCATATGTGTAATCCGTGATCATTTCATTTTTTTTTATGTGTAATGCATGTTCATTTCAAATGTGTAATCCATGATCAGTTGATCATCTTAATCGTGCTCCTGTTCCACTTCTTTCTTCTTTTTTTTCTTTAGGTCTGGTGTTCACACTAGTGACATAATATATATATATATATATATATATATATATATATATATGTAAGGTTGGAAAGTTGTAACTCAAGTTTCACACACTTAGCTATCATCAGACTAAAACGTTCCACATGAGCAGATGTCAGTTTTACATTTTAAATTTTCAAATTCAAGGATGGTTGGAGCGGCGCGTTGTCTGATTGGTTGCTAAGAACTTGTTTTATTGGCGACATATGGTAACAAGTTCAGATTTCTTGTTTAGAAGGGAAACATCGTGAGCAGTCAAGATGCAAAGTTTTTCATACAGACATAAATTGCAGCGGGAAGGGTTTCCTTTGTAAGCATTTGCTTTCTTAATAACACGCCATTTGAGTTACAACTTTCCGTCCTTACATTTGTATTTTGCTCTGCATATCTATGCATAGAGTACTCATAGAACAAGTAAAACAATCCATATATTGTTTATTCATTTAAAAAAATATATATATAATGACATAAGAACATGGACATAACCACATTTATATATAAAGAAAAGATCAGTTTTTTCCTTATGTCATTATATTCCTATTATGTTGTTATGCCAGTTGTGTTGTTCGCAGTGCTGTCATAAACATCAATATAAGTTATGTTTTTCATTTGTGGAAACTTGCCATTATGTCTTTTTTCACTTGTGTGAACCAGGCTTTATTTTTGCATTGTTTTGAAAGTCTGAAAATTTGATGGCATAAAAAGTTTCAAACAAATTCTTTGAATTAAAATCAAATTAAGTTCCTATGTAATAAAATACCAATGGTTGGTGGTTACAAAATAACAAGTCATGGTCGACAAATTTCCTATAATGAAACATTTTTTCACATTGATCTTGTAGAAATCTGGGCAGCAACCACATTTATCACATGGCAGAGGGGGCATTTTCTGATCTTAACTCACTAGATATGCTGTAAGTTGTTATGTTTTTTTGTTTCATTTTGAATGAATCGGTATTCAGTTTGTCAGTCATTTGCCATTCTTCTAGTCATGTAGTCAGTACGCCAACTGGACAGTCTTTTTGTTGACTCTGCAAGGTTGTTTTGAACAGCTTGCATTACAAAAATCTAAACGTTTCTTTTACATAATTACAGACCTCCATTAAGGAAACAACCTTGAGACAAGGAGGAGTTTCCCTTTAATGGAGGTGTTGTTAATACTTAATCATCCAAAGAAAAATGCAGCTTAAAATGCACCTATTAATTTAACCCTATTCGGCCTGGGGGGGGGGGGGGGGGCACAAAGTGCCCGCGCTAACTTTGAACGTTCATAACTTCTTTAATATGTATTCAAACGCCATCAAACTTTGTGACTTTTCCTAAAATTTATCTGGCAACAATTTTGTATGACAATTTTTTGATCACGTGACTTGATGTTTCCATGGCAACAAGATTTTGACAGCCATGTTTTTTGAAATTTGCATATTTGTACCTTTGAATGAAGAAAAACAACGTTTATTGGTATAACTTTTATATTTTTACGTCATTTAGTGTTTATTTATTGGTTTTGATTAATTTTGAGTCAATTTGGACGGTTTTTAAGAGGTTTTAAAAAATTTCAGAAATCCAAGATGGCGGATCCAAGATGGCGGCCGTATAACTAATTACCTAATAACTACGTCATATGACGTCATCGTTCCATTGTGCGGACCGCAAAGGAGACAGTTTCGGACATACTATGTATCCTCTAAGTTTCATTGTCGTAGCCTTAATGTTCTTGAAGTTACGTAGGGGGGGGGGGGCACAATGTGCCCCCCCCCCCCCAGGCTCAGGAACTCAAAAAAAAGCCCAGGCCGAATAGGGTTAAGCAACGAATAATACATGATGTAAAATTAAACTCTGTGCAGACAAGTCCTCTACACAAACTACTTCAGTTGGGGATTTGAGGACCTATTAGTAGTTTACATACAGGTAGTTGTCCCCTTAGTGGGGTTGGAATAGCATTCTGGACGCTCAAAAAGTGTCCCTGTCCCCTTAATAGTGATTGTGTAGAGCAGTTTTCAACTGAGTGTCGTAAAACCATAACCAAAGTAATTACTCTGACCAATCACAGCAGTCGTGACAGTGAACCAATCGGAGCTCGAAGCAATTACATTTCCGCGGCGCCAAGTGCGGGAAAACGCGTGCGAGCAAGTCACGATTGGTTTTGGTTTTACTTCTGATTGGTCGAGAAAGTGGCGCGAGATTTTTTAGGCAATCACAAAGCGTAGCAATGAAAAACCAAAGCAATTGTGTAATTACTTTTCGCACTCAATTGAAAACTGCTCTATCAGAGTCCCGTGTACATGTATTTTGTTCTTTTCCTCTGCAGTGCACCAGATTTAACCTTTGTAGACATTCCATGTCAGTAATACTATGCAAATTAGTAAATGTACATGTATTTCGTCCTTTTCAGAGACCTGAGTAATAATGCTCTTTCATCAACATTAGAGGGAATGAATGGAGTTTTCTCTGGACCTGGGCTGACCAACTTAATGATGCTGTGAGTACCAGGCTATATACACAAGAAAACTCAAATTAATGCTTGACCTTGTATAGGTACTTGGTGCCAGATATATTTTTGCGGGGTATGCAATATAACTTAGTACTTTTATTTGACTGTGAAGTCATTTTGCCTTATAAGAGAAAGAGAACAGGCAAAATCTCCGAGCGTATTACACAGTAGATTGCCGTATTACACCTTAGCATCCCGGTTTCAAGACACAAGCTATTATAAATACAAGAATTTCAGTCGAATAATAAATCGCTTTCAGTGGGAGTAACAATTATGCACTAGGTACATTGTTACGTAATAGACCATATCACTACTAGGCACATTGTTATGTGATACAGATACAGTGAAAACCCGCAAGTAAGAACCTGCATTTTCCCAAGCCAGCCTAAACAAGTTCTTACATAAATGGTAATTAGCACAAATTTAGGCTATTTAGGTTCTTACATAGGTTCTTATTTTCTAAAGAAAAAAAAATAGCTAATAGAATTTAGTGGTATTCAGCCTATATGTATCAAAAACAATTTTATTTTATTTTCAACATTGGCATTTGCAATTGGAGTAATAAAGCACCTGTGTCTCCAAAGAGGATCCAAAATGTTGACCTACTGTTATTTGCCCAAGTGTACTGTACACATTTTTTTATATAGATTTTAGAAAATAAGAACCTGTTTCAAATTTTAGGCTTAACAGGTTCTTGTATAAAGGGTGTCTAACTGGCAAATTCTAGCCTAACAGGTTCTTAAAAACTAGGTTCTTACTTGCGGGTTTTCACTGTAGACCATATTTTAAGTAAATTTGTTTGATATTTTAGGAGACTAGATGGTAATCGGATCACTTGGATAGCTAAAAATGCATTTGCTGGTCTTAAGACTGTTGCGAGCTTGTAAGTATATTGTTTGTTTATGGCATTTAATGAATTTATCAATGCAACGAGTAAATTTTATGACGAAGTCTTTTAATAAATCCTTAAAATAGCGGACCTCTAAAGTTATGACCTTAAACCTAACTATGCTATGTACGGAGACAGTTTAACAGGCTGAAATAATTGAGTAGACGTAAATTATAATAAAGGAAAACTGCATAGAATTTTTTTGAGAAAAAAACCCAAACAATTATTGAATACTTAGTGAATGTCACTGCTTTTGACATCTTAGATAAATATATCTTTTGTCATTGGAGACAAAAATTCCTGCCAAGCTTTTGCAGAAGAGAAGAAAATAAAATATATTGTGCTATTGAAATGACAAAAAATGTATCATAAACTGATGACAGATGCACAGAATAGGGCACTTTCGATATATTGTAATTCAACTTGATAGTGAGGCCAAGAGGACACAAATAGAGGGAATAATAAAAAAAACATGTTTATTCATTTCTTTTGTTTATCTCCTTTAAGCCTCATTGGCTGCGGCCGGCCGCACTTGGTGAGTTAACTGGGTTCTTTTTTTAGAAACCCGGTTAAAATTCCAAAATAAAATAACTCGGTGAAAAGTGTTTGTAATGAAATAACCGAGTTTATTTTTCTGAGCGGCCGCACTTTAGAAGGTTGAACTTTGAACGTGAGAGTTCATGTTATCATTTGCTATATTCTTTATTATTTTTTGTGACATTGTCAAGTTTCTATTCATGTGATGGGAACGCAGAACGAAATAAGCTTGCCAAAGCATCCGCCGAGCAGCAACCATAACGGTGAAGGCAGCGAGAGCTGCACAAAACAATGGGATTATTTGGCCAAAACAAATTGCCTGCACCTGCATTTTACATTTTGGTATTCCCTGCAAAACAACATCGTCAAATGATCAAATTATGGGTTTTGTGGAGAATGTAAACACACGACGGTTTTCCTTCCTCTATTTGAAATTGAAAGTTGTCCCAACGAATTCAACAGGGAGCCAAAAATTACCGCCTATTAAAGCGAAGATGATTGATAGATCAGGAAAGTTAACCTGCACTATAAAACTACCTAGCGAGGTGGTTTGAAAAACCTAACCCGGTTAAAAAAATGTATTTTTCTTTAATTAATTTCCATGGGAACCAAATGATCAAGTTGAATTTTAATATATCGGAAGTGGCTTATTAATGGTGAAAAGAAATTGGTATAAAATGGTCCATCCCTTTGTTGAGACTTCTTTCTACCAATCAGCAAATCTTTTGGATGGTAAATTCTCAAATAAGTGAATTTTAATTTTTTGTTATTGCTTTATAAGGAACCTCTCTGCAAATATCATCACATCCATAGAGGAGAATGCCTTCCTAGAGATGATAAACCTCCGTTATCTGTAAGTGGGATTTTTACCTTTTACGTCCGAGTAGTGCCACAGTTCAGACTGATCAATTTTTGAAAAGTTTCAGTTGTGAAAATAATTTAGAAACACAGAATCACTGGAAGGTACTCAGTAATGGGTTTCACGGAAAGCTTTTAATAAGGAGTTTACTCATGAACACTTTATGTTATGTTATGTCATGCCTGAAAACAAAAGTCAACTTGTAAATTTTGGTCCTTTTTACCAAAATCATTGAAATCACAATTTTCTTCACAGATATTTAAACACAACTCAACTTCTCTGTAACTGTGAACTGAGCTGGCTTCCTGCGTGGCTTGTGGGACAGAACTTTAAACCATACGTCCACGCTGTGTGTTTGCATCCAAAACAACTGGAGAGAAAAAGCATTTTTAACCTCACATCTTCAGAATTTGTCTGTGGTAAGTTGTAAGCGCTAATACTGCGCCACGACTTTAAAACATACATTCATTGTAAGTATTAGGTAGCAACACCAAAGTCAAAATCTTCAGTCTTCGATAGATTTTGATTGTTAACTTTCGACGGCTTTCAGAATGTGAGATGGGCAATAACTCTAGATGACTTTTAATCTGTCTTTGTTACTTGGTTATTCATAGATGAAGTTGATCCCAAACCAAAGATAATACAACATCCGGAAAGCCGTGAAGTTCTGCTGGGTCAAAACGTGAGCCTGCGGTGTGTTGTGACACAGAAGAACCATACAATTAGGGTGAACTGGACCAAGAACAACAAGCCTTTGACTGGGGCTTACATCATAACCCATGCTCAGGTGAACTAGTTGACTTAATCAACCTGAAGAGAAAAATTAATACGTTGTTGCATACGATTATCATCATTTTACTTTACATACACTGGTTGTAAGTCCAGGCACGAAAAGTACAAACTAACATACCATACGGCATGAAATTTTTGCAGGTACGGTTCTATTTGTTGCGATTTTTTGCGAATCGTATAAATAGGTTCCCAAAAGAATTACTGCCGCAAAATTTTTTGCCGGTGAAACTTTATTCCAACAGCATCACTTCTGATTAAATGAAATACAAAAACACAGTGAGAGTAATCTACATTTGAACATCAACTTCGGACCCACCAGGACCCGGTTCCTGAAAAGCCGATTACCGCTAACCCACGATTAAATCAGCCTAATCGAGGGATAAAATTTATCCTTCGATTAGATTCTGTTCCTGAAAGCACGATTAGCGCCAACCTAGGGATAAAGTAAGGGTTAAATTTAATCCACCTAGCGAGGTCGATAAACTCACTAAACGGCGAGGCAATTGTCCCTTTCGTAAACGGTCGATGCCATTTTAGCGACACTTTTAGAATTTTAGAATTTTTTTTTCTTTCAGAAAAAGAAAAATACAATTAATTACCTAGAATCGAACCCGGAACCTCTGCATGCTAACATTTCTCCTTTACCACTAGACCACTGGGTTGATCTGGCAAACCCAACAAACCCAACAAACCCAACAAAAATTTAATTATAAAAGATGCTTTTCTTAATATATATCAATAACGGGTCACCCTAACCCTAAATCTTACCTAACCGCGAATCTAGCTTAGATCTAATAATCGCTTTACCTAGGCCCAATTTTATCTATAAATAATGATAGCCTACTTTCGTCCCAATCCAGGCATAAACTAGAGAGAAATAGCATCGACCATTACAAAAGGCTTGGTTACTAATGAATACTAATGATGGCATCGACCGTTTACGAAAGGGAAATAGCATCGGCGAGTAAATTTTATCAAAACAAACAAAATGGCGGAGTAAACTGTTCGTTAACTTGGTCCAGGAAATTATACTAGAAATAGTTCCTCTTGGCGACTTTAATGATACATGAACTTGCTGTTCTTACAGATTCCGGAGAGAATAAACCGAGTTTTATATGAAGCTTAGTTTTATTTAATATTGAAAAGCAAGATAAAAACAACACGCCATAAAATATTCTTTCAGCACTCGTAGATTTTAAAATGTCGATAAACTCTTTGCATATCGTTTTACCGGTTTGGAGATTCTATCCAAGAATTCTTGAATTAAATAATTATATTTGCAGCACTTACAGTAGAAAAGGGTGGGAAAATATTGCAAAAAATAAGATTTAAGCTGATGTCAAAAGAAGATGAAAGACAAATTTCGATTTTTTAGCGTAAACTCTATACACAATCAAAGCTACGATGTTGGTATAAAACTATGAAAGCTCTTTCTCTGAAATTACTGCTTTATTATTCAGATTTAATCAAAAGGGGGATAGTTAAATCGGCTTTTCAGGAACCGGGTGACAACAGTCGAAGTTTAATATTGTGTAATGTGCTAGGCCTCGTCCACATGTATCCGGATATTTTTGAATCCGCAACGTTTTTGTTGTGGATTACAAAATATTCGCGCCCACACTTAGCGTATTCGAATCGTATTTGCCCGTCCACACGTATCCGGATTCGCTATAGTACCCAGGGCTCCTCTTTAAATTTTGTCAACAGAGCATGCGCAAAGGCCAAGTTCAAAGCCAAGTTCCTGAACTGTAAACACGTTATTGGACTTAAAATAAGTCCAAGTGGAAGTAAACCGAAAACATTTCGTTCGGCCGTGTTGTATATTCGCGCGGTTAAAGACTGGATCCGATATATTACGTCAGCGTATATAGAGGATATTACATGGCCGCGCGAAGATGCGAAATTTCTCTTCGAGTGTTGAAATATAATTCACGAGTGAGCGCAGCGAACGAGTGAAATATATTTCGTATCTTCAAGCGGCCGTGTAATGTTCTGTTTATTATATAAACACCAATGAAATCAAACCATTTCACTTTCATATTTTTCTGAAGTCCTAAAGTTGAACGTGTCAACGGTGATCTTCTCACGTGTGAAGATAACATGTTATTCTCACGTGTGAAGATATGATGTTTACGCGCGAAAGCTCACCTGGTATTTCAATGGTGTTTATATAATAAAAAATATCCGGATTCGACCGTCCACACGATGCCGTACTCGTAGCATATTCAAAAATTTCCACTCTGGAGAGCGGATTCAAAAAGCTGCGGATTCGTGAGCCGTATTCACCGGATACGTGTGGACAGAAGGTCAATCAGTTGCGGATTCAAAAATATCCGGATACGTGTGGACGGGGTCCCAGATTACTGCGCCTTCGTTTCAAAAAGAACAAAACTTCTGTTTGGGCATTTTAATATCAAACGCGTTGGTGTAATTTTCATTTCAAATGTATTTGTTTGTACAAGTCAAGTTGTACTTGACCTGCTGTGGATCACAAAAATAATTCCCCTTCAGGAAAATTCAGTCTTTCTAAATCGCCAAAAATTGATGCTAGTGGTTCCTAATGGAAGGTAAAGTGCTGCGAGCAGATGGTCTAGTTTTAAAAAGCATCACATTTCTTAATTACCCGAAACAATATTGGGAGGTATTCGGTTGTGATGTCCAAAATTGATTGCAGTAAAGAGGAACGAGTGTGTTCATTAGCAGATGCAGTAAGTCTTCGGTGTCGTAGGAGTCGAAATATGTAGGCCAAATAAGCAAACGCGTACAAGAAGAAGAACAATGACAACAAAGCTAAGCGTGAAGAAATGTCATTTAATGTATATGTTTGCGACCACAATGGGTTGTTTGGCACGCTGGCCACCGGGGAGCACATTCGCCCAGATCAGTTTGTTTGTCACGGATCAGAGCAAATCGGCTCAACTTGTGATTCCGTTTGTAGGTCGTTTTATGTCGCTGCTTTCGCATGATTTGCAATCAACGGTGCTTTAAAATAATCGAGGCTTTGATAGAAAAGACCGAACAACTCCTATAAAGTGACACGGTAGTAAAGCAGTACAAATTAACCTCCCACCAAAAACATGTCCTACACGAACACGTCAGGCCTATGGAAGAGCTCGCGATCGCTCGC
Source organism: Cladopsammia gracilis (assembly GCA_022457155.1). Taxonomy (NCBI): domain Eukaryota; kingdom Metazoa; phylum Cnidaria; class Anthozoa; order Scleractinia; family Dendrophylliidae; genus Cladopsammia; species Cladopsammia gracilis. The sequence goes on along the minus strand of JAJGOT010000561.1, from coordinate 155,609 downwards.
GAAGGGAAAGCAAGCGTTCGAGCCTGAGCATTGTAATGGTCAGCTGTGCTGTTGAACTGCACGAAATCAAGGCAAAATGTTCGACTAACACACGTCGAGAATCAAACCAGTATCTGAGTTAAATAGTGCTGCAAAACAGAAGGGAAAAGCACGGCAATTCGCAAAATTAAACGCAAACATTTCATGCCATGGGTTACTGAAGTGTGTGTATTACAGAGGTTTCCCTAATATAAGAGAACTGTCTGCAGTATGGCAGTATCCAACTCAGTATAGGGTCAGCTACATTACATGTTTTTATTCCTGTACAGTCGAAAGATGGGAACACGGCGACTTACACCAGCGAGCTGCGTCTGGTGTCAGTGACGGAAAAAGACAATGGATATTACCAGTGTGTGGCTTCTAATCGCTTTGCACCTGTCCAATCCAAGATGGCACAAATCACAGTGCTCGGTTAGTCTTACTTGTATTATTGTATCACGGCTGTAAATCAGGTTTAACTACTCCGGGACGTGCATACTTCATTGCTAATGTTTATAAACTGTCTTGACGATACAAGTCATTTTTAGTGCGTCAAATGAAATAATACTTAATGCTCGAGTGACAAGGACAACTAACTTCTTTTTAAAAGCTGTGCCGTGTGCTCGAATTCCTATCTTTGTTACTCAGTATATTCTAACATGCACATATTTTCATTGATTGCCAGTGTTTCCGGAACTAATCGAGAAGCCATCTGATGTGACCGTTAAGGCTGGCGCGAGATTTGAATTGCACTGCAGAGCACAGGGACACCCAGAACCCCAGCTGAGATGGAAAGGAAGCTTTCTGGCTGCAGCAAATGACAGAAGGATGGATTTTTTACAAGCCAGCAAAGTGATTGTCATCAGGGACGCCAAGTCCGTGGACACTGGAAAATATACTTGCATTGCTTCTAATGAAGCTGGATCTGTGAATGCTACAGCATTTGTCACTGTTCTAGGTAAGAGAGCTCTAAATTCTCTAAGGAATTCAGAGCCACCTTAAATTTTCGAGTGGCTCTGAAGTCCTTCCCAATTTTTTTTTAAACTTTTGAAACTATTGTGAGCCTCCTTAAGCGGACACAATATAAACTGATGAGTTAATTGAGGCTTTTTCATGTTTACAGGCACACCTCATTTTGATCGTCGCATGAGAAGTGAGGTGACAGTGGCAGTAGGTGATAGTGCTGTCCTGGAATGTTATGCCAGTGGTGCCCCAAAGCCCGTTATCTCATGGTTTAAAGACGATACTAAACTGCAGAGAAGTAGCGATGTTGTGTATGCAGAGTCGGGACAATTGCTGGTAATACCACAGGTCAAAGGGGAAGATGGTGGGAGCTACGCATGTGAGGCCACGAATTCAGAAGGGACTGTGAGCCATCGAGTGGAGCTGATTGTAGAAACAGGTATGTTACTTCGTAACACACTTCTCAAGAAGATCTTATTTGCACCCATCTTGAGGTTTGTGGAACAAGCTTTTCCTTATCCGCCTGGACTAGCCTAAGCTACCTTGTAACCCGGTTTCCAAATAAAATGTTATGCTGCACTGCCCAACCTTGGTCAATAGACCTCGCTTGAAACGACTCACCCCTTCCCTTAGTAACTGACCCCACCTTTCTTAGTAACCCCCCCCCCCCCCCCCCCCCCGTCCTCGGTAACTGACCACCGAGGTTTGATATTTTAGGAATTCACCTATGACAGGTTTGACTTTCCCCATACTCTTTCTCCTTCATAACTTGTAAGTGCTGTTTTGTAACCACTGTTATTTTCTTGTAGAAAAATGTACCAGTGTAGCAGCAACTGAAAAGGTCAACAAAAAATACGTGAAATACGATAAAAAGACATTTTTAGGAATAATAGTTGTGGTGGTAGTGTCTTGTATCGTGGTGACATCAATGGTGTGGTTATTTATTCAATACAATACTCTGTCATGTGGTAAGAAGAGATCATCCAAGAGACGCTCACAGTTTGCTGCACCATTTGGAGCTGACTGTTCTGACGAGTCCAATTCCAAGGCTTTTCAGCACGAGGACATTAGCTACATACCTTTAAAGTTATCAAGCTCCAGCAGTACTCAAACAAGCCGTGAATCACCACGTTCCACTGCTACCTTTCTGACATCTTCAGAATCAGCCCAAGGGCCTTGCATAGTTGCCAACCTTGCGTCAAGCTCCGAAAACGCTTCGGGCTCCGAAGAGAAGTCGTCGACAGTCGATAATGTTTCGTCGGAGAATTCGCTGAAAGGGAGTCATAGCTCTTTGACATCTTCGTGTCCTTCCGACGCTTGCCTTCCAAGTTTCCAGCAAGTTGTAACTTCAGCGCAAATTCATGTTTCAGATAGTGACTCAGAAAAACACAAATCCAGCTCCCATGCGGTTGGGAGAAATAATTCATATAGCGAAGATCCAGGTGGAGGTGTTTGTGAACACAAACTTGATACTGCTGACAATAGTGATGGCTGCGAACAAACTTGTTTACCTCGGAGACCGTTGAGCGAGGTTTCGCCGCCGGGGGATGTTAGTACGGATGTATGTGTGACTGTTTATCCGCTAACGAACTCAGATACGTCCTGCGTTACGGTTGGTGTAGACTATACATCAGTGGAAACATAGCAGTTCGAGTTTTATGTTATTTTATAAATGCTTCATTTCTGGTTCTCACTTGTGAAAACATATCGCTCAGGGGGTAACAACTTCCGATAAGCACAAGTGACGCATGTGCAGTGGCCTTGTGTTTATTCTTGTGCGTATTTTACACCGGTTGCCACTGGTGAAGTAAGCCCAAGAAAAAGGAAGAGATTTTTTTTACCCTTATGCCTGTGTTGTTTTCACAAGTGAGAACCACCTATAAGTTAACCTGTAAGTGGCTTAGTTTCCTCGTGCCCCATGCTTTTTGTGTATATGAAAATCTTGTCTATTTCTCTCGGTGAGGAAGACGACTCGGTAATGGCTGGTTTACACTATCGCATATAAAGCTTAAGCCAAAGCATAAGTTCAATGACGACGTCAACGACACGTGCATGAACATAAGGAGAACGAACACATTCTTACGTTAAATGAATGTGGGGGGGGGGGGGGGGACGAGAATTTAGTTTTATCGACTCAATTAACCACCGTAAAAAAAGATTCAAATAGCTGACGTTTAAATTAACGCTGCAGCAGCTTTAGCGAACCAAACTTATTGGGCCGGTTATTTGGACGAAGTCTAACTTAAGGTGATGTTACACGGGACGATTAGCAACGACGATTTTTAGCGCAACAAAATTATGTTACACGAAACAATTTGAGCAAAATTCGTGTTTTTGCGTTGTAAGTTTCTTGAAGCTGAATCAAATCTCGCAAAGAAAAAATTGCGAAGAAAATCGTTTAAGGCCCGTTTACACATGCGATTTTTGATGCGATTTTGTCGCGCTCTCCAATGCAACTTTTGTCGCAAGTGTAAACTAGCGGCGATTTCCTGTGCGATTCAGCATTCGGGTGCGACATTTGCTTTGATTTCCCCAAAATCGCCGCCAAGTTGCATCAGGTTTCGAACATGTGCGAAACCTCTGGGACATCGCGCGGCAAATCGCACTGGAATCGCCCATGTTACACAAGAGATTTTGCAACTAGCGCGCGACAAAAATAGCATCGACAAGTGCGACAAAAATTGCACAAAAAAATCACCGCTTACTGTTCAAGACAATAATGGACCTCAACATCTGTTTATAAGTGAGTCATTTTAGTAGATAAATGTTTTTCTCGTCTGTGCTATATGCCTTCTGGACGTTGTGTACAGTAAATAACGTTTAAATATTGGGGTTGGCCAGATTGACATTGGTTTAGACCGTGGTTTTGTTAACCCCTCCCCCCTTTAAACTTCGTTTAAATAACCGGCCTATTGTGCTTATGTTGCATCTTGTAGGACAGCATAAGAAGAATGAGTTTGTTCGTTCTCCTTTGTTAGTGCTTATGTCGTTGGGGTTTTCACTGAACTTATGCGCCAGTGTCAGCCGTAACATTTCGGCAAGTTTGGCAATTCTTGCCTGGCAGTGCATTGTTATCTGGAGTCAGTCGGTATGTTGAAATAACTTTATAGTAACGCGCAAAAATTGCGAACTAGCCGAAGTTAGTTTCGGCTTTTGTTATGCTAACGACTCCATTCAAAAGACTGTTGCAAATCGTGCATGGGAGTTTCGGAATAGTTTTAACGTGTCATTGAGAAGAGGATGTAGTAATATATTATACATTTTGTAAATAGGACGAATTTTTTAAATCACCCAACATATATTTACAACTTTAATATCGTGTGATAACAGGTCACTAGCAGTGGTTTTTCTCACGGCACTCTTTCAGTTGGTGTGCGAGAGACGTGAGAGTGCTACAGGGTTCGTACTCTTTTCAGATTTTTAAATTCCAGGACTTTCCATGACCTTTTCAAATTTTTCAGGACCAAGAGTTCAACAGTTGTTTTCAAAATTTTATCAAAACGATTGTTTTTTTTAATTTTTCATCTTGCCTTATTATTCCTACAACGTATGCTGCCTTAATGATTTTGTACCATGAACATAATTTTCCATGACTTTCCATGACCCACACTTAAAATTCCATGACTTTCCAGGCCTGGAAATTAAATTATACAATTCCATGACTTTCCAGGTTTTTCCATGACCGTACGAACCCTGTGCTAGAAAAGCTTCTGGCATCCAGACTGGTCATCGAGCTTTTAAGGTCTCAACTATGCCTTGGAACTCATGAAGTACCCAACAGTTGATCTTCGTTAGTACCACCACTGACGCGCCTTAAAATTGTCTTATTTACGGGTCGGTCGTTTTTACAGTTTAGGATCTACTAACTCGCCGCAAACACTGAATTTACAAAGAGCAGTATGCTTATTCCTAACAACATTCAATTTTTAATTGCTGTTGACACTCGTAAGTTGGCTAACGGGTGGTCGTATTAACGGGTCTGGTAAATTTGAAAATAAAATATCGCTTGGGACTCTAAAAGTTCGTTGTCATATAAGAAAATATCCGAGTTTTTCTTCGAGTCGAAAAAATTGGCAGTAAGAACGAGACATTCCACTGTTTACAAAACGTTTTTCCAAGGTGACGCCGCCCTACCTTCTTCAACTATATGGGTGAGATCCTAAGTACGACCATTCAAATAAAAGTTAGTAAAAATTTATTCGTCACGACCCTTTTGCGAAGTAAATTATTTTGTCTAAGCAACGCACAAGAAAAAACTCTGGTCCTTGAATAATCTGTACGAAAACGTATTTATTGCTGAATGTAATCTCCGTGATTGAACAATAGTGTACAGATTCACTTATACTTTACAAATGTACCAAAGCCTGTATTATTAAAAAAAGAAAACCAAAAATAAAATGTTATTGAAGGAAACAAGTCTGAAATGTGTTGAATTATGTTCGTTTTGACCCATGGACTTCTTAACCCTATTCGGCCTGGGGGGGGGGCACAAAGTGCCCGCGCTAACTTTGAACGTTCATAACTTCTTTAATATGTATTCAAACGCCATCAAACTTCGTGACTTTTCCTAAAATTTATCTGGCAACAATTTTGTATGACAGTTTTTGATCACGTGACTTGATGTTTCCATGGTAACAAGATTTTGACAGCCATGTTTTTTGAAATTTGCATATTTGTACCTTTGAATGAAGAAAAACAATGTTTATTGGTATAACTTTTATATTTTTACGTCATTTAGCGTTTATTTATTGGTTTTGATTAATTTTGAGTCAATTTGGACGGTTTTTAAGAGGTTTTAAAAAATTTCAGAAATCCAAGATGGCGGATCCAAGATGGCGACCGTATAACTAATTACCTAATAACTACGTCATATGACGTCATCGTTCCATTGTGCGGACCGCAAAGGAGACAGTTTTGGACGTACTATGTACCCTCTAGGTTTCATTGTCGTAGCCTTAATGTTCTTGAAGTTACGAAGGGGGGGGCACAATGTGCCCCCCCCAGGCTCAGGAACTCAAAAAAAGCCCAGGCCGAATAGGGTTAATGCAGAGTGTCCTTATTTCAAAGGTGGTGTTCGCCCTTCGTAAGTTGAAATAAACATCAGCATGGGCATCATGCGAACAGACTCCATTTAGGGGGGGGGGAGGGGTAGAGAATTGGGTTAAAAGAAAATCCCAAACCGAGCGCGGTCTGGGAATGAGAAGAGGTTGATGCAGCCTTCTTTGCCCCTACTCAGACCGCGCTCGGTTCGTACCGAATTTCGTGCAACGCAATACCCCCTCAAAGCGGCCTGTTAACAGGCTGCTGATGAGGCCTATTCTGGCTTGAAATCCTCTGCACAGTGGGGAGGGAAGAGTCAACAGTCCTTTTAATCCTTCAGTCCTCGACACTTATTTTGAGCTAACGCTTTTCAAACGCGGCCGCATCCTTTGTAGCAACTTACTTTCAAGCTGTTTGAAACTGGGGCAAGTATCTCAAGTGGAACATAATAATTACCACATTTTGAATTCAGTAATATGACTAGTTTCAATGAGGGCAATATCCGTTAGGGGTAAGATTTGGTGCCAGTTCCAAAGTATTGTTACAATGTGTTTAACTTAATTTTCACTATTGATGTTCAAATTTGTTTAAAGGTGTCTATCTTTTCCAATACACTTTTTGCTTGGTGAGCAAGCACAACCACATCTATTCTGCAACCCACTTTTCAGATCTTTTGACCTTTAAGTTTTCTGGAGTGAAAATAGCCTTTCAGTGCATGACGCCTATTTTAGCCTCTGGGGACATACCGAATGTTCCGTGGTCACTCCAGCGCTTAAGATATTTTTATTGCCAATGTTTTCTTCAAGAAGAACATATTACATACTGGTTTTAATCATGTCCTCTTGTGGCGGTGGCTCCGCCAGGTTGAAAAAACAGATTGCATGAGCACGTAGGAGTGCACACATGGGCAGATTAAAGAATTTAGGGAGACGTTATTAGCAAGCAGCGAGAAAAATACGAGATCGGCAAAACCTCGGGAGATGAGCATCTCGTTTGCGCGTGTTGTGATTAGATGCAGATGTAGTTACTTTGGATTGGGACAGTCGGGCGGGGGGTTCCAGGTGCCTGAGATTTTTAGACACCATCCCCGTCTCTCCTTGCGGCAGCATAGAATGGCTGACGTTTTAGAACTCATTCACTTCACCGATATGTTCACAAATGTCATCGTAGTCCACAGTGACGATGTTCTTGTCCAGAAGAAGTTGTATGATAGCGCTGTATTTGGAAGTGTCCCGCTCCAGTAACACTGCGAGCTGCAAATGGAATGAACAGAAATAATAAGCCTGATTACCTTGTGTACTTTACAAATGTACCAAAACCTGTATAGTTAAAAAAAAGAAAACCAAAGATATTATTCCAATATCACGTAATTAATACAAACATTATAGAGCGTTTTTCACTGACGTCATATCAAAATTCAGAAGCAGTTTTCGATTCTAAAATGTTTATGGAATTGTAGAGAGTTTAAAACTACACATCTGGGCCAAATTTTGAAGCGCAAGAGCATTTCATTCAAGAGTTATAGGCGAATGAGTATAGACAATTTTAGTAAGAAATGTATGGAGCGGCCATCTTGGTGTTCCACTTAGGAACACCAACATGGCGGCCAAAAATTTAAAGACTTCAAAGTCTTAATAACACCAAAAATCTCATCACAAAATATTTTATTCACTATAAGAGGCATGAAATCGGCTTATAAGGATCTACAATTCATTAATAACTTTCAACTAGATAAATCTATTTCAATTTCAGGATCCAGGTCTATGGGCTTTCCATCGTCAAACATTTCCTTATCTATAACAGTTTTTTTCCCTAAGATATACAAACTTTTCGGTATTGCAGATACCATCTGGTACAACTGAAGGAAGTTTGACCTAACATTTACTGTACTTATTAACAAAATTTTTATATGTCATTATTGTGCCATTATCGTTTAGTACATCTTGAACAATAAATATCATGTTATACCAAGACTTCCAGAATACTGTTTTCTTGTCAACAAGAGGCTCTAAATAACCTATACGCATGCGCATGTTCCATTTTGTTTATTTTCACGGCTTATCTGAAATAGCGTGACGAATTGCGTGACATATTCACAACCTTTATAAATCGAAAACGAAACATTGTTAAAACCTGAAACTTTTTGTGAAAGATTATAACACTGGTATCCACATACCATGTTAGAAACAGCTTTGTAGGATGTATACTTTAGATTTTTTAATTTTTATGACGTCATGTGAAAACGCTCTATAGAGCAGTTTTCAATTTAGTGTTGTAAAACCAAAACCAAAGTAATTACTCTGACCAATCACAGCAGTCGTAAACAATCCAATGAACCAATCAGAGCTTGAAGTAATTACATGTCGGCGGCGCCAAGCGCGGGAAAAAGCGTGCGAGCAAGTCACGATTGGTTTTGGTTTACTTCTGATTGGTCGAGAAAGTGGCGCGAGATTTTTTAGCCAATCACAAAGCGTAGCAATGAAAAACCAAAGCAATTGTGTAATTACTTTTCACACTCAACTGGAAACTGCTCTATATAAATATGATTAGTTTTAGATGGCTGTTGAGAAGAGGCGATCGATTTTATGTAATTTACAATAACTTTGAAAGTTATTTTGGAATTCCTTCGTTATTAGTTGTTTATCCCACACTTTATTTACTATTGTAAAATATCTCAGGTAAGTAATAAAATTAATTAATTTAATATCCTCCATTTTTTTTTTACGTTGTACATTGTTTGTTATGGTCCCAAAGAGAAGAGTGATTATTTATTACGACGTTCCGGTTTGTTATCTGATCACACCAATTGGATGAACTTGAAATGAAATCCAAAACTGATGGACACTGAAAGAGACACTGTTTTATGGAATCATCTTGCTCATAGTAGATACAATTCGCATCGGAGACAATGTTACAGAATGCCAATTCCCTTCTTGTGAAGGTGATATGATGTAAAAGTTTGAAAGTTGTTTGGAGGACTTTCGTAACTTGACAAATAGCTTTAACTGCCTTTAAACAATTTTCACAATCTTTAGTAACGTCTCTTCCAAAATAGTTTGACCACTTTTGGAATCCAGTAGGACGTAAGTATTTGCCTTCTATGAACAATCTATAATAGTCTCTAAATTTCATTTTGGATAAATCTATTTCAATTTCAGGATCCAGGTCTATGGGCTTTCCATCGTCAAACATTTCCTTATCTATAACAGTATTTTTCCCTAAGATATACAAACTTTTCGGTATTGCAGATACCATCTGGTACAACTGAAGGAAGTTTGACCTAACATTTACTGTACTTATTAACAAAATTTTTATACGTCATTGTGCCATTATCGTTTAGTACATCTTGAACAATAAATATCATGTTATACCAAGACTTCCAGAATACTGTTTTCTTGTCAACAAGAGGCTCCAAATAGCCTATACTCATGCGCATGCCTAAGAAAATTTTATGGTATAGTTTAAACAAGATGATGTCCGACAAGAAGAAGAGTTACTCCTTTCATTCAGTCATCGTTGCTGCAAACCACGTTGTTAATACTGAATGTGTTATAAATGAAGGCAAGGAAGCCAGTGATTCTTCTGTGTGTCATATATACCTAACGTGAACATTAGCACTGTAACAAGGGTTGTAGGAGACGGTGTCGTGACCCGAAGTAACGCTGTTTTGCTAACATTGTTTTAAATCTGAAGTCAAGAAACCGGAAGTTTATATGGCAAAGCTATGAACCGTAAGTGCACAATCGTGACACACATAAAACGAAAACGAAAAACGGAGGGCAAACCTTAACTCAGGCCGCTCTGCGCATGAGTAATAAGAATTGATTTTTGTGTCGTTACTTTCGGGAGTGTCGTGACTGTCAGGAGGGTCGTTACTTTCGGGAGTGTCATTTCTTTCAGGAGTGTCGTTACTTTCGGGAGTGTCGTTACTTTCAGGAGTGTCGTTACTTTCGGGAGTTTCGTTACTTTCGGGAGGGTCGTTACTTTCGGGAGGGTCGTTACTTTCGGGAGTGTCGTTACTTTCGGGAGGGTCGTTACTTTCGGGAGTGTAGTTTCTTTCGGGAGTGTCGTTACTTTCGGGAGGGTCGTTACTTTCGGGAGGGTCGTTACTTTCGGGAGTGTAATTACTTTCGGGAGTGTCGTTACTCTCGGGAGTGTCGTTACTTTCGGGAGGGTCGTTAATTTCGGGAGGGTCGTTACATTCGAGAGTGTCGTTACATTCGAGAGTGTCGTTACTTTCGGGAGTGTCGTTACTGTCGGGGAGTGTCGTTACTTTCGGGAGGGTCGTTACTTTCGGGATTGTCGTTACTTTCGGGAGGGTCGTTATTTTCAGGTGTCGTTAATTTTCGTGAATTTTTTTTTATTATTGGTACATTTATGCAATCAACAATCAACTACTTACAAACACTACGACTACTTATTCACTACTTACAATACAATATTTATAATATAATAAATTACACTACTGTGAAACAACATCTAAACTAGCACTAACGAACGAAGACATTTCACTTATAAAGTGTGTAAAATAAGCGCCCATTTCTTATTGAATTTATCCAATTTGCTATTTTTAATATAGATATATTTTTCTGTTTCATATTTTGTTTTCACCTTTAGCTTAAAGCCATTTATATTAGGTAAAGTATGAGTCCTTCTGCAATCCCATATGTAAATTTTAGCAATCAACAGCAAGTAGTTAAGCAGAGGGTAACAAACGGAGGTTATAACACCTAACAGCACATCTTGCAACGTGATACAAATGAATTCGTTTGTCAGTGAATGGAAATACGACTCAAATTCTTTCCAAAATCCCGTTGAATGCATGCAATAGAAGAAAAGATGGTTCAGTGTTTCCGGTTCAAGTTTACAGAAGGAGCATTTATCATCTGTCGCAAAACCTATTTTATACAGTTTGGTATTAGTGTACACTATATTGTTAAGGACCTTATATTGAAAGGCTTTGACGTAGGTTTCTAGAGACACAGTATGGGGTAAAGAGAAGACCTGTTTTTGTCCAATATTTCAGGTATCGTGAGTGATTAGGGTATGTGCTTTTGACCTTATAACCAAAGCGTAATAGTCTTTCGATTTCTTTTCCAGGATATCAAAAACCTTGTTATCTATCATCAAAGTGGGGTGGACTGCTAAGGATGTCTGGTTGTCATTTTTCAAACGGGATGGTATTGAGTGTGAGAGTCCGGCCCACGTTATGAAGTTTGTTTTGATCTTCTGTGAGATAATATGGAAGGAATCAATAATACTTAATTCAAATAATAGATCGTTTACATAGATAATCAGACTCAAAAAATCGTTTGTAAAAGACAGGAATCTTGTTTATTCGAATTTCATGGCTAGAACGTGGAGTTAGACAAGGAGATCCACTCTCCCCATACCTATTTGTTATAGCGGTCGAAACCTTAGCAATTGCAGTCCGGAAAAATGTAGCAAATAAAAGGGCTCACGATTGGGAAAGAGGAAACCAAGATTCTCCAATATGCAGATGACACGACGGCGGTTTTATCTGATATTTATTCAGCACATGCCCTTTTCACTCTTCTTGATGTTTTCAGGTCATTACCCGGTTTAATGGTTAATCCAACAAAAACTGAAGGTATGTGGATTGGTTCCTCCAGAGGAAACAAAACGACACCATTTGGTATTAAGTGGCAAAGTGAACCAATCAAATCCCTTGGGGTTTTTTACTCATATGACCAAAAATTGTTACGCAAGAAAAACTTTATAGAAAAACTCGACAGCATAAAAAAGTTGATGAATCTTTGGTCATCTAGAGGCCTCTCTTTATATGGGAAAGTAACAATAATTAAGTCGTTAATTTCGTGAATTGCTAGTAAGGTTACTTTCGGGAAGCCGTTACTTCAGGACTTTATGGTATTTTAGATAGGTGTCCGTATTGAAGCAGTTCAGGATGTGACGTCATCTAGTCACATTGCATATTGTAACCTATTATATTACTATTAATCAGGGTTCCAGTTAAACCAGTAATGCCAAAGAATTAATGGATTATGAAGAGCGAGGAGTAAGGAGGAGACAAGCAACTACATACCTGTCCCCTGTGGTGACCTCGAACTACTCTGACGTGAGAATCCAGTGTTTTGGGTACGACTGTCTCCAGTGCTGATTGTGGTATATCTGAATTAAAAAAATCACTTGACTGAAACAAAAATAATATTAAATAAATCCTCTAAGGAAATGTTTTCCACTAAGGTCAACACATCATGACTTGAAAAAATTAATGTCCAAATTAATTTGCTTCGTTTTTTTAGTTATAGTATATTGTTTTAAAACCATCATAACACACGTATTATCCTTTTATAGTGTTTAAATCGGGTTGTAACTTGCTCGTAATCTGTTTTGTTTAATTGCTTGGCAAATCGAGATGTTGCTGGACAGGTAGACCAAAACTAAATCTCAGGCTATATAGGTGACGGGACATAACAGTAAGACCTCCTTCCTTACGTATGGCCTGTCTTCACATGTTCACTGATTGACAAAAGCTTTTCTAACCTTCAAGAAGTCTTCCATCCTCAGTCTGACACACACAACTGTCTGAACTGACCACATCAACTACTTGAACCTTCAACAGAAATAATGCTGGACATTAGCAGCCGGAACATATGAATAAGTTTTCGTTATAAAATAGTAATAAATTTGTTCTCAGTACTATTTGCCTTAAAACAAGCGAGATGTCTTACCTTTTTGTTGTAATATTTGCCTTTCTTATAATCCTTGCTGATAATCCTCACCCTTGTTTGTGGAAATAACCAGCATTTGGCGGGTTTTTCATTTCGTTTGTGAGAATCACTGTGATCGTTTTGGGAATCAGATTTACCGTAAGCACCGTCTTTATCATTTTTGGAATATTTGCTTCTCTCGTGGTATTTATCACTGAAAAGAAAGAGTCCATCGTAAGTTACCATATTTCCCCAATGGTTTGATGGTACTCATTTATACAATAATGACAAGGAGGAGCAAACATTTAACAACATCAAGAACACAAATGAAGCAATGATCAACTGTTCATCACCCTACAGACGGTTAACCATAGGATCACCACGTGTCCACTGTAATTCAGATGTAGAAAATATTAAAAGAAACGTCATAGACATGGCTCAGCAAAGCCATCAAGACAAAACAAAGTGAGACAAAGTTCAGTCCAATATGAAAGTGGCATGGTGCTCGTGGAAACTTTTAGGGGGTAAATGTGCAGTTTTGGTACCGCTTAGGGTAACTCACCTTGTACGGTGATCAGTATCCCTGGACCTATTGTATCCCGTTTGGTCTTTTTCTTTCCTTCTTTCATTTCTTTTTGCCTTGTCTTAAATATACAGAATTTTGAGAAAAGAAAGATGCGTTAATAACAAGAAGAGGAAAGGCCAATCAACAAAAGGTCCTTGCAGACAACAAAAGTGAAAGTGCAATGGTCAGACCTGAAGGAGTGTGGATGGAGTCTCAGGCTTCATTTTAATGGACAACATTTCTTTTCTCTTACTGCCTCTTAATGCCTTATCTTTTGCCCGAACATCCTGTTGTTTTTACACAAATTACTCAGTATATAATTTCATTGTATGAATTGAATGCAAATCTTGCAAATCCTGGAAGTGGGAACTTTCCATCCTCTCAGCCAAGCTAGAATCACAGGGCACCCACACATACTGTGTGACCGTTCATATTTTTTAACATTGGAGGAAATGTATGAGAATATCAAAAGGTTCACATTATTCTAAAATACTGCAATGCATATTTACATATAAGTTCAGACCTTGTCTCTCTGTTATTAAACATCTGATTTATTGTACCCAGTGACGTTTAAATAAATTAATTTACAAGGATTAATTGAAGGGGTGAGTGGAATAAAGCCCTAAGTGAATTCTGATCAACCGCTAGATTCTCCTTACAGTCTATCTTGTATATGCTCATGTAACAAAGGGAGAATTTGGCTATAGATCAGGAGTCACTTAGGGCCTTATCCCAAACTGAAATAAGGCCCTAAGTGACCCCTGATCTGAAACCAAATTCTCCCTTTGTTCATGAGCATATACAAGACAAACTGGAAGGAGAATCTAACAGTTGATCAGAAGTCACTTAGGGCTTTACTCCACTCACCCCTTCAATAAAATATAAATATAGTAATTAAAGGGTACCAGCACCCTCAAATAACTAAAAAGTTAAAAATGTCAGGGTGCCGAATAAATACAGGTACAATATGGAGAGTACATAATAACATATACACTAACTATCATACACACAAACATGACACTAACATACACACAAGCATAATTGCAAATCGCACGTGTAAATGGGCGGCAATTTCAGTGCAATTTGGGTGCTATTTGTCGCGCGATGTTGCAGAAATCTCATGTGTAAAAATCAAAAATCGCATGTGTGAACGGGCCTTAAGAAATACAAATAAACAGTCACACAGTTTGTGTGGGCCCCCAGTGCTAGAACACGATGCAATTTCCTTTGTCTTTAGGGTAAAAAGCAGCTGACCTAACAAATTCTTACCTTGCTTTGATAGCTGGGTCTTGTATTCAGAGTCATCTAAAAGTCGTGCATTAAATTGGTGCATTGTAACATTCTAGAGAAAAACAACAAGTTAAACATTTGTACAGGACAAAAAAGTTGTAGGAAATTGTAATCTTGAATTGAATTGCAGAGAAGAACAAGAGGTCAAGGTGGATTGTTGAAGCTCGTATTTACATGATGCAAGTTATAAGGAATTCCATGGATTTTGCTGGAACAAAAAACAAGGCAAGAATTTCTTAACATAAAATGTGTAAGGCTTTCCATGCTTTTACCATAATTTGCACAAAGCTGATTATTTTTAAGCAATACATGTACTTTACATACATGGAAGTTCCTTTGGAATATATGCAAGGAAGAGAAAGCTCATAACTTTATTGGTGTTTCTACATGTACTGTTACAACATGCATGCCTTTCCTAACCTCTTTACTAAGATGAAGTTGGACAGTAATATGTGAGGTATCTACATCTACAGCCACTATCTGTAAAGTACAAACAGACCATTTCATTCAAACATTCAAAGTACCAACAGCCATGCAATGTCTTTAGATTCTTGTTATGAGAAAATGCCATTTGATCAAGGCAATAAATGTATGCCCGAGTTGATAATTTTTTAAGTCTTTCTGCCTCTCCTCTAAATGGTTAATGTCTGCTTGCAAACAATATTTCAATAAAAAACTTACTTTTCCACACATTTCTTTGTGAGGTCCTTTTTCGATAACAACCCCTGTGCCAGGTCTGTAATCTAAAATAAAAATAAGTTATTATGATTGAAGGGCTCGGAACATAACCATTCTATGTTGAATTTGCGCTATTTTTATTTTTCGCGCTCATTTTGCCTCATTTTTGGCATGTGACCTACAAATTAATTGCAAAACATTGTTCAGAATTTTTTTCATGCTGTTTTTATTCCCTTTGTTTTAGAGAAATAACGCATGCAAAAAAACAAAAATAAACTAAACTCCCTGTCTCCTGTTGAATCCCGCCTGAGAAAATGAATCCCAAAGTTTACATGAATTTCTGCTGATTGATGCTGATTTTTTTCACTTCAGATGGCCAAGTATGAGCCCGTACCACTAAATCCCGCTCAAGAAAAATTAATCTTGAAGCTCCTTCCCTCAAAATCACTTCATTTTTATCACCAATAATCAGCAAAGGTGTTGCAAAGCATGTCGGGATATCAATGGCGAGGACAAAAATGGAATGTCTGCCCAAACGAAATACGGAAAATATTAGAAGTCTGAAAGCACTTTGGATATCGGGCATTTCGACTATGGCATGGGATGGGAAGTGGCCCGCAACTCACAACGCTGCCTCTTTTCTGATCTGAAATGATTTCAGACTTTCCCGCCGGCTCGTCTTGTCCACCAAGGTCCACTTTCATCTTGAGCGCTAAATAGTGCTTAAGGACGTTCACGCCAATTGTTTATGCGCATCCTTACTGCGCACGCAATTTATGTCGCAATGCCATGCAATGTCATGCACGAGCGCGCGGGCAAAGGAAGAAATCTACTCACATGAAGGGATGGTAGCCGCGTTAACTTTGCTTTGATTTAACTCGCTGGGATGGTCGGTGACCCCTATTTTTTTCTTCATATATCACTTTCTTTACCGATTATCTACAGTTTGTGAAAAAAAGAAAAAATCTGTCTTGTACATATTTGATTTTTTTTCATTTTTTTATCCACGCGATGTCGAATTACACTCATATCTCAGCTGTATGTTGTTTCCGAATGCCCTCTTTAAAGGGTTAACTCATTTAACACGAATGAAAACAGCATCCCAACTCGGAAAAATTTTTTCCGAGTTCCAGATGGGATTCGAACCCACGACCCTCCGTGATCTAGTCAGATGCTCCACCACTGAGCTACTAGAACTCTGTGGTGAGCAAGGGTGAAATGTGGGCTTTGACTGGAACCGCATCACACGGTCACACAGCCAAATAACTTGACACATATGACTCATAACTGCATCACACAGTCACATTAAGGCATATCGAGGATGCAACCAACCAACCTCCAAGTGAGTCCTTTAAGAAATGAAACAGGGTATATTTCATAACTCATTTAAAGGTTGAAAACAGTTCGAATTATTTAGGAATCAGGCCCACTTAGATAACATTTGAATATAATAGTTTCTCCCCAGCGATTCATCTTTGATATTGTTCAACTAAAAGCCATGGACACCATGTCATGTTACAAGGACTAACTTTTCAAAAACAGGGTATATTTTTTTACACACTATATCTCTTAAATCAACTCGGTGACCCCCAATTTTTTTTTTTCATTTCTGACGTCAGTAACTCATTATCAGACCGTAGCATAAGTTTGAAAAAAATCTGTCTTGTAGAAGATTTTCGCGCGAACGTCTTTAAGACACAAGGTACGACAAGGGACACGACTTGTTTCTTTGAGAGGTGCCAGAGACTTAAGGATTTCCGGACTTAATGATGTGTTTCAATTACTGGACGGCCTTAATTAAACATGTTGGGTTATACACACGCTATAGACGATGTGTTACTGTAGTGAGCTCATGATCGTTAAGCGAGCAAGGCGTGCATAAATAACGGTATTTTCGTTCAGGTTGTTGGCACTGGTCAGGAGTATTGCGGTCGCATATTATCACGGCCAATCTGCTTTGTAATGGCATCGTTTTGGAGTATGTTTCATACAGTTTTGGAAGGAACTATGCTCGGATGCAGTATGGTAAAATCACTAGAGGGCCAGAACTCCTCTTTCTTCAGGTAGTTTAGTTTAGTTAGCTTTTTTTACATAATTTATGTTATAATTTATAATTTATGTTATTATACTATTTATGTAAATGACTTGTTGTCTGTCCCTATTCACTGCAAATCGGCCTGTTACGTCGATGATTCTAAACTGTACTTGTCTTTTCCCTCGTCTGACATATCTACTGCAATTGACAATTTAAATGTGGATTTGGAATGTGTCTCCAGATGGTGTTGTCAAAATTCTTTATTGATAAATCCTGATAAGACCAAAGTTTTAATAATTGGCGTGTCTCAACTCCTCAACAAGCTTCCCACAGTATCTGATCGGATGCTTGGAAAAGAAATTATACCTGTTACTGTTGCTAAGGACCTTGGTGTCTATATTGATCAGTCACTAACTTATGATTATCATATTACCAAAACAGTTTCTACCTGTCTACATAAACTTATCCAAATAAATAGAATTAAACACTTGCTAGATAAGAAAACAATACTTCTCCTTATGAGTTCCTTTGTTTTCAGTAGGTTATATTACTGTTCAACTGTCTGGTCTAACACTAGTAAACATAACATTAAGAAACTTCAGTTAGTGCAGAACTTCGCCGCTCGTATTGTACTTGGCCTCAACAAGTTTGACCATATTTCACAAGGTATAAAATCTCTTAATTGGTTACCTGTTAAGGATAGACTTTACTTGAATGATGCCGTAATGATGTTTAAATGTGTTAATAAACTCGTCCCTGACTATTTAAGGTTACAGTGTACCTTCGGGGGTGTCTCCAGTATAACAGCTCTAGCGTCTTAAAATTACACTTAATATACCTAAACCCAGATATCAAATTAAAGCTTATAGAGCTGGCTATCTAAACATGGAAACCATTTGGTAATAAAACGAATTGTCGAATTTTTTACGACGTCTAAATTCGAACGTCCGAATTAGCTTTAAAACGCTATAACTCAAAGCGATTATTGTATTTTGCTAATTTGATTTGTTCTCGGGTTTCCGGACATGAAGCGCTAAAAAAATGTGTCGGCGATTTCCCATATTCAATTGCAGTGAAAAGTTACAGAATATTTTCGAAACAGGGAGAAAAAAAAATTGGAATGATCGCACGGAAATGCTCTTGACGAAAACGTTTTCGGAAATAAGAAATTCGCCGACACGTTTTTGTTGATTATATGTTAGCCTAGCTTCTGTCCAAATTTGAGGAAAATCGAACAAATTCCCTTTGAGTTGTAGCTCTTTAAAGTGTCCCCAACAAGCGAAAAATTAACTTTGAGAAAACAGCGCTTAAAAAAACATATCGCTTCATAAACAAACTCCGCCCACAAAAGTTATACCGTCATTTCTCCGTCAATTTTCACTATTTTTCGATAATTTTTTTTGGATGAAAGTTCCTTTTGTAAACTTTATTTTGACGCTACAAAAAAAATTTCGATAAATTTTCGATCTGAAGGTACACTGTAACCTTAATCGAGAAATTTACTCAGCCCTCACAAATTCACATGAGAAATACTAGACAACGCGGTCAACTAAACATTCGGAGGTGCCGTACAACCACCGGACAGCGGACGATGTTAAATCTTTAGACTCTGTTAAAGTCTTTGGGAAAAGACTTGCTAACTTACTTCTTTCTAATTAGTCTGAATTTGTAAATAGTCAATTCAATTCATTGTATTTTTTCATTCTTTCTTATTGTATTTAACTATTTTTTTTTAATGTGTAGTTATTACTTTAGTCATTTATTTGTTATTTTAGCAATTTTTATAATTTTGTAACTGAAAAACCCTTGTAGGGAGTTACAATAATGTATGTATGTATGTATGTATGTATTTCTCTAAAACGACGGAAAAACCAGCATACAAATTTTTGAACGATGTTTTGCAGTTAATTTGTAGGTCACTCCATGCCAAAAATGAGGCAAAATGAGCGCGAAAAAAAACAAAAAAAGGCCTCAGATTCGACATAGAATGGTTGTGCTCCAACCCTTTCAATTATAAATAAATAAGTTTAATGACATCACTTAGTATGCCTTCATTTGTCAAAATGAAGGCATAAACTACAAATTTAAAATAATATTTTAAGTTCTCCTGCCTCTGTCATGCTATAATTATTAATTGTTTGAAAATTTTGTGAACTGGATTTACCCAAGGATGTTTCTTGTTGGACTTGCTCTCCTAAACCTTTGAAGTGTCTAATATGTCCATCTTTTTCTTTAATAGGACCAGACATCTGGAAATTGAAAACAAAATAAATTGAAGTCACATCATTAATACCACATTTTTTAGTCCATGTTGATCTCATATTCCTTATAACATACTTAAAATGCCGGGTTGCCCATGGTTGCTTGGAGATATGCAGAACTTATAATCTGGTGTTCAGGTCAATATTATTTGACATGCATTAATTTAAAATATCATCATCTAGTTATCAAGCAGTTAAATGTATTACTCTCTATATCTTGAACAACCCCGCAGTGGTAAAGATGACGATTGACAGTCTAGCTAGAAACTGCAGAAAAAGGGAGAAGCCTGAAGTCCTTACATTGTTTGAAGTTGAGTCCCCTGGTTTTCGTTTCCTTTCTTTTCTTGTTTCGTCAGTAGGAGGTCTTCTCTCTGCTCCTAGACCTAATCCTTTGGATCTTGGAATATACTCTATGGGTTCTGCAAGGCTTAAGGAAGAAAAATGTTAACACCAAGGACCAGTAAGCTGTTCATATACAAAAGCACTTTGGTTTGACACTCATCTGCAGGTGTCTGTATCCATCATCTATTATAATAAAATAGGAATTACGGTAAAAATTCTAATTTTAATTTAATACATCACAAGGCCAGATGGGAGCTTGTTCAATTGTGAGTTCTATTATACCAGTGAAATGATGAATATAATAATGTGTATAATTATGTAGCTCAGTGGTGCTCATATCATTTATACATCTTGGGTGAATCAAGAGAGTCAATGTGGAGAAAAAATTCCTGTCTTAATTGTTTTTTCGCGCTCATTTTGCCTTTTGGCATGTGACCTACAAATTAATTGCAAAACATTGTTCAGAATTTTTGAATGCTGTTTTTTTCCGTTGTTTTAGAGAAATAACTTATGCAAAAAACAAAAATTAACGAAACTCCCTGTCTTTCTGTTGAATCCTGCTCAAGAAAATGAATCCCAAAGTTAACCCGAATTTCTCGACTTTATGATGATTTTTTTTTTCACTTCAGATGGCCAAGTTTGGGCCCATACTGCTAAATCCTGCTCAAGAAAAATTTATCCCAAAGTTCAATCCCTCAAAATCACTTCATTTTTATCACCAATAGCCAGCAAAGGTGTCGCAAAGCATGTTAAAAGAGCACTTTACCAATATTATTTTGCTCAGTATTAATCGCTGTATTAATCTGACTAATGTTTCTATTCCTTTCTTAGTAGTGTGTTCTCTTTTTCTTAAAAAAATTTTAATTTAGTTAAGGGCAATAATTAGTTTACCTATATCTTGCCCATCTCCATTTTGTTTTTTTCTATCTTGATAACTTCAAAAAACGTTTGTAACAACAATAAATGGAGTAAATAAAAAAAATAAATAAATAAAAATAAATAAAGCATGGCAGGATATCAATGGCGACATTGAGCACGAAATGTCCACCCAGACAAAATATGGAAAATATTTTAAGTCTCGAAGCACTTTGCAGGGGTATTTAGACTACGGGACGGGATGGGAAATGACCCACAACTCACAACGCTGCCCCTTTTCTGATCTGAAGTGATTCCAGACTTTCCCGCTGGCTCGTCTTGTCCACCAACGTCTATTTTCACCTTGAGCATGAAGTGGATATTGATAACATGTTATTAATATAAATCTAGACCACTAGTATTGTAGGGCACATGGGGTCTGGTAACTAGCAATGTCCAGCTAACAATAGATGTGCACATATGATAGTCACAAGGTATGACGCTATTTTTAAAATATGTAGCTGACAGTCACAAGACTAGGCTATACCAATCAGTAAGTTTCGAAACACAATTTACGCAATATAGGACTAGCAAGACCATTACCTGGTCAATTGCTTTTAGGCAACCACGCGCTTACAGTCAATTATCAGCTAGTACACAGCTTTTATATAGCAAGTATATCAGCTTTTACAGGCTACATAGTTTCTATTGCGGAGTTTTTCCCACCCGCCACTTCCTAGGCAGTCTCGTGTTTGTGGTATTTTTCTTTGTATTTTTGTTTCTATTCCTTAGTATGATTACCATCTATTTTGTATAGTTTTCGATTATGTATATCAATTATAGCTATCTATCATTGGTTGTTGTATTATGTATAGTTTTAATAGAGACTGCCAGATCCCATTCCTGTGTCAGCGTGGTGGTTTAGATAGCGATTTAGATACAAGGTGGGACAAGAAACACGACTTGTTTCTTTGAGAGGTGCTAGAGACTTACAGATTTCCGGATTTAATGATGTTCTTCCATCACTGGACGGGTCTCAAACATGTTGGCTTATACACATGCTACGGACGATGTGTTAACTGTAGCAAGCTTGCAATTGATAAGCGAGCCAGGCGCACGTAAATAGCGGTATTTTTGTTCAGGTTGTTGGCACTGGTCAAGAGTGTTGTGGTTGCATAGTCTCACGGCCAATCTGCTTTTAATGGCATCGATTTAGAGTATGTTTCATACAGTTTTGGAAGGAACTACACTCGGATGTACGGTCAAATCACTAGAGGGCCAGAACTCATCTTTCTTCAGGTAGTTTAGTTTAGTTAATTTCATTTTTAAATACGTTTTTTCTCTAAAATCACGGAAAAAACAGCATACAAATTTCTGAACGATGTTTTGAAGTTAATTTGTAGGTCACACGCCAAAAATGAGGCAAAATAAGTGTGAAAAAACCAAAAAAGGGCTCAAATTCGACATAGGTTGGTTATGCTCCGACCTATTCAATTAGAAACAACATGATGGCACATACAATGGATCAAACATCACTCGCCCAACTGGCAAGTCTCTGAGAATTGAGTTTGCAACAATGAATGTGTAGGTATTGCAGCAACCATTGTTGGTTATAAATTAGTTACTGTAAAATGGCACTTATACACAGTAAGCCGTTTGGCTGGCAAGCAAAAGATATAATGATAAAGAAGCACTGCTTCAGTTTTGGCATTTTACAGTATTGTGGTTTGTGTTGTGGGCATTGTGTTTTGAAACCGCAACTAAGAAAATATGAAAAACATGTTAAAAAGTTAAATAAAAAAACATTACTCAAGGTTTGACTCTAGAATGTAAAGTAATCTGCAACTATACTTACCCTTTGTTGGTGCCTCCAATTGGTTCTCCTTTTTTCCATCCCATTCCTCGCAACATGGCTGGTCCAAATGACGTCACTGGCATATCTTGATAGTCATCCATTGAGCTCTAAACATAATATGTGGAAAATAAATTATATGACTGGCATATCTTGATAGTCATCCATTGAGCTCTAAACATAATATGTGGAAAATAAATGATATCACTGGCATATCTTGATAGTCATCCATTGAGCTCTAAACATAATATGTGGAAAATAAATGATATCACTGGCATATCTTGATAGTCATCCATTAAGCTCTAAACATAATATGTGGAAAACAAATGATCTCACTGGCATAACTTGATAGTCATCCAATGAGCTCTAAACATAATATGTGGAAAACAAATGATATGACTGGCATATCTTGATAGTCATCCATTGAGCTCTAAACATAATATGTGGAAAACAAATGATATGACTGGCATATCTTGATAGTCATCCATTTTGATGTGGAAAACAAATGTCTAAGAAAAGAAATTGCTTGAAAATACTTATTTAACAGCTTCCACTAAACAAATTTGTCTCAAAAGTTAAGAAATCCAATTCACTCACATTACAACCATTCAGTTTACCATGAGACATATAGCTCTGTTTTTTTTTTAAATAGAAAAAATATAATAATTAAAAAAAGAAGAAGTCACAAAATTATTTTCTTTCCACTGAGGTTTGGGAAACTCCAAAATGCTGTTGAATTTTTTCCCCAAAATTGTAATTGGACTGAGTGGAGTACAGTGTACAATTCAGGGAGTACTTGGGCAAGTAATTTCAAATCAGCCAAGCGCACAATTGGATACCCACGTGACCTTGTGCCAATTACGTAAGAAATAGGCTTGCATTTGACCAATCGCAATTGAGAATTTTGTTATTGATACAATTAATATTATTAAAATAAACATGACTGACATTTTCTATTTCTTAAATACAATTTATTTATAGTAATATGTATGCATTATGTTTGTTGTTGAGTGCCTGGATACTGCATGTAGCTAGAAACTAAGTGTGCTGTATATAGCTATGAGTATTGTATTGAACCAATCCTAATCAATTCTGTTGCATTCAAACAACACCCAAGACAAAGCAAAACTCATGATGTTCAACATCATCTTATCATCACCATCACCATCAAGGTATTTTTACTGGGCACAATATTATTATTATTATTGTCCACTTAGTCCATAGTGCTTCTCAATTGAAACATTTATATGGTTACGTGTATCTAAAAGCATACATAACGTGTATAAACATATATAAAAATTACAACAACAAAAAACGTTGTCATCTGATGAAAAATAAAAAATAATATTAATAGCAAAAAGGTAGGTTTTGGGAGTTTTTTCACAGTACTTTTAATTTAATTTAATTATCATTAATTTATTAGTTTTGCCGAGAAACAATAAGCATAACACAAATAAATAACATCAGTAGATAAATTGGCTGGGTGACCACAATAGCATGGAGCCAATTACTGTGGGTCCCATTACAATAAAAATATAATAATTATACATCAATTAACACAAACAATACAACTTAGCAAAACTTTTATCTCCAAGTTTAACAATTTCACGCATTTCCAATACAATTTAATCGTCCTTTGACAAACAAGACAAATGAAGTCTTTTCAACCTTAAAAACAAAAATTTACATTCACAGATCACAGGTTGTCTATAAAGAGGACTCATGCTCTTGCAGTGATAATTACATTGGTGAGACCATGAGAAATGTGGAGGTGTGAATTGACGAACATTCAAATCATTGTAATGACTCTGAACCTGTCCGTCATCAATGTGAAAATCCGCCCCTTCTTTTAGTTGGCGAATCCTTTGTACAGCCCAATCTTTTCACAAGTGTAGAATTATTGAAGGTCTCATGACTCAACAATGGAGCCCAAGTTTGAACAAACAAGTTCATTCTTATGTAGGAAGACTGTTCCCATCGGAAATCACTTAAAAATATAATTGTGCATCTAGCGGATGGTCTTTTACCCTGAAGATTACTTTATTATTTAAAAATAATTAGTCTTTTAACTCCTTTTTAACCTTGCAAATGGTATTTTTTATTAATACAATACAATTCTGACTAAA
Source organism: Cladopsammia gracilis (assembly GCA_022457155.1). Taxonomy (NCBI): domain Eukaryota; kingdom Metazoa; phylum Cnidaria; class Anthozoa; order Scleractinia; family Dendrophylliidae; genus Cladopsammia; species Cladopsammia gracilis. The sequence goes on along the minus strand of JAJGOT010000561.1, from coordinate 130,892 downwards.
TATAAATGAACAGAAAAATACTAATAATTTTTTTACAACATGACACAGGGCAGACGAGCTCCAGGCTACAGGAACAATTGCATTTCAAATACAGTCTTAAGTTTATAAAAGTATGAGGGTTATCGCAGTCAAAGTTTTCAACAGATTTAAAATCAGCCCTGTCAGAATGTTTTGTTGTGGTAGGCAAGGTAACAGAAGTAGTAGGCAGTAAGGGCTAGTGATGTATTTTGTTATTAGTCATGATTTGTGAACTCCAGTGAAGATGCAATAAAATGCAATAAAAAAAGAATATATTTACTATCCCATAATATTGGGGAGGGAACGGAAAGGCATCTGTCACCATGAGTCTATTAAACACTTACTAGTCATATTTTGCTACTTCAGAAAAAGATTAACTAGTTAAAAAAATAAAATAGTTAAAAACAAAATAACTAGTTAAAAAAATAAACTGGTAAGTCAAAATTAAAAATGAAATGAAGACAAAGATTAACTGCAACATATGCGAACCTAGTTAATGGCCTAGCTCTCCATGAGTCTCTCAAAGCTCAGTGGTTAGAGCATCCAACTGGTTTAGGAAAGATCATAGGTTTAATTCCCTTCGGGAACTGAGATTTTTTTTCTTTGTCCCATGCTAGTGGCATATGATAAACATTTCATCTTTATCATTTCATTACCGAGCTTACAATTCACTGACTATCTCAGAAACACTTAACTGGAAAACACACATACTTAAAGTGAAGAATAAAGCAAACAAGATCTTAGGCTGTATTAAAAGAAATCTCCACTCATGCCCAGAAAGAGTTAAAGCACAAGCATACATTTCCTTAGTAAGACATATCCTGGAATAGACAATATTCGTATTCACGGTATTGAACTGGAACTAGCTTGCAGTCGAGGCTCATGCGGGGGAATCTTTTCACATGCAAATATTTTTAATGATATTCCCCCATATTAGCCTAGACTGCAAGCTTGTTCCAGTTCAATACCGAGAATATGAATATTGTCTATTGGGAAGTGCCGCACGGAATCCTTGTAGGACGTACCAGGAAATTTGCCTTGAACAAGTACGGCGACGTGCTGTGCGCTTTGCTACTAAAACATATTCTAGACAAGAATGCATTACTCGCGCACTGGATCATCTCAATTGGCCAACACTAAAACATAGAAGGAAAGTTGCCAGACTAACTCTAATGTATAAGACACTGCACGACCAAGCAGCGATAAATGTCCCACCTTGTGTAAAACATAACACTGTAAGGAAAACTAGATATTCTGACCCAATGAAATTTATTCAAATGCAAACATCATGTGACAAATACAAATTTCGTTTTTGGTCCAGAACAATTAATGATTGGAATAGTTTACCATCACCTCAACCAGTAATTTAAGGCAGCTGTTAATGATTTTCTCCTTGCATTGCCTAAGCTACACTAATTATCATCATTTTTATTTGCACTATTATTTACATTTCACACTTTGCACTGAAACTTGCTGTATGTCCATTAGGATTTTGCAAGTAAATCATGTAGATGTAGATGTAGAATGATGTCTTTATCATGTTGATCACCACACGTTTTCGACACTGCTGATCTTAGCAGTATGCAGGACGTGTGCCATAATAATGTGTACCTAGTGAATGGCCTAGCTCACCACAAGTCTCTCAATTACAATGTAGCTCAATGGTTAAGAGCATCTGGCCATTGTAAGGATGCACTGAAAGTCAAAGACCTGTTAGATTCCTGTTGGGGAATTTCTCCTAGTTAATTTTTTATTTTCATGCCCACTTCAAAGTTGTGAGCTGGGCGAATGACTGCAGCTTCCCTCGACTCACCTGTTCTGGCCTCATGGCAATATCTAGCTTCTCATTCTTTACAAATCCCTCAACATCAGGCAAAGCATTTCTCATAAGCAGGGGAATTGCAACATTCTTATTCTCATTGTCCTCCTTATCATCTTCAGAAACAGCTGTGTTACAGACAAATGAAAATATTAAGTAAGTACTTAACATCAGCTATAGCATCATTATATACTGACATACAGAATTTGAAGCATCCTGAAGATTGAGATCCCGATGAAGGTACATTGTATATGTATCAGCTCACTTTGGGAGAGGTTTTCAGATTTACTTAAAATAACTTGTACGGTATATTTTAAACACCTCCTACCAAAGCATACGATACTTTTAATGGTTTACAGCTTTTCAGTTCATTGAATCACAATTTACTGTATTTCTCTTTTCATTGCAAACTATTTGTTATTCTCCTTCAATTGGAAATTTCACCCTCCCTTTCACATTAATTTCCTTTATTCATTTAGTAAAATTAATTTAAGTTGCATCAATTTTTAAAACAGACTGTAATATTAACATGAGCGTTAATTTCTTATAATAACATATGTAAAAGAAAGCTGTTAAAAATGTTTACTCAGCATTAGTTGCAATCATCACCTCAGCTTGAATTAAAAAAATCACTTGAAGGCTGCCATGCAATGGTCAGTGAGATGATACACAAAGAAAACAAAAAACATATTGACACAGCTTGAGACACTTAGCAAATGGATCACAGATCTTTTTTTGAAGATGGCTTGGTTGAGTGACAACAACAGAGACTTTGAATTTGAATGGTAAAATGCCACTTCTCTGCTTGAGTTGAGCCAAGGATAGATACTTAAGAAATTTTTAGCAATTAAGTTTTTCTGAAGCCTTTTCAAGTGGGTTTTTGCTGTTTCTTGAATGTTTTTTTTTCCTCCAAAACAAGACGCAAAACAAAGACAGGGCAATTTTTTTATTTACCACACAAAAACGAGTCTGTATGCTACAAAGTGGCAGTTTTGGAGCAAAAAAAAAAAAAGCAAAATCATATTAAAAAATGTAGTTTTTCCACCCAGCCTTTCAATTTATATATGCTGTGTTTAATTAATAATAATATACTGTTGTAAACTCTATAACCACAGACCAAGACAGAGCCTGTAGATATCAGTCTCACCTTTCATGAGCTCTTCAGCAGCCTGCCTGTCTAAACTGTTGACAAATTTAGCATTAGGAGGAAGAATCCAGCGATTCTTGGTTTGACAAGGAATCACTTTCTCTTTTGGCCTTTCCTCTGGTTTGACACTGGAAATATAGAAGGAAATTATTTTTGATTCTCTATTGCCATATGTGAATGTATAAATAATTAAAAAAGCAACAAAATTTGTATAATCATCTTGGCAATTGTTAGTAATGCCTAACTGACTGTTGAAAACAGGTAAACAAGACACAAAATATATAATACAAGCTGTTAATGTATAAGCATAATTATGCAGATAAAAATCCTTTGATTGTGCATGCACATGATTGTATAATTTGACAAATTTAAGTTATTGTGACATGTACTTATGTAACAGCAATTTAATAGCGTGATGAAGGTTGTTAAAGATAACCATGGGTGTGCTACAAAGTGAACAATTTTGTCTACATTTATGATGGTATATATTTATTCACGGAGACTGCTTATTTGCAGTACTGTTGATACTTGTAAAAGAGTATATATAATTTTTATATATAATGATATAACCAACAAAAACTGGAAATAAGACAAAATCCTCTGTGCCCATATTTTGTCTTTGTTTGAAAGACATTGCCAGGGCAATGGAAAGAGGATTTTGTGTCTTATTTCCAGTTTTTGTTGGTTATAAATTTGTTTCTGGAAGGAAGATCCAGATAAAGTATGTTTTTGAAGGATTGTCTGGATCTGGATTATCCTTCCAGAAACAAATGTTAAGTCATGCTACCTAGTATGTTTCTAGGCATGTGATACAGTACTGATCCAAAGTATTAGTGCATAGGGATGTGGTCCAGGTAATATCTCATCTCTAGGCACTTGATAACAACCTCGGAGGTAGTAGATTTAATTACATCAACTTCCACCCATTGGCAGAAGTAGCCCACTGAGACCAGCATAGGCCCAAGAACATGTGAGTCCAATGCTAAATCTTGCCAATTTGCCTCTCTGGCTTCCTGGTTGTTTTCACCAGTGGAGTTATGGTCTCCTTCGTAACAAATTGACAACCATAGAATTCGCGGCACTGTGTTCCGCATCCTTACCAACACCTTTGTCAGTCTCTCCTTCATTTTCACAATCCCCTGGTGACCCTCATGTGCAAGCTCTACAACACTTTGTGAAACAATATTCCTGTTCCACACAGGAGACACGGTGGTCTAGTGGTTAGCGCGTCGGACTTTCAACCTGAAGGTCGGTGGTTCGAAGCCTGGCCTCTGTCGTCGTGTGGTTTCCTTAGACAAGAAACTTTACTCCACACTGTCTCTCTCCACCCAGGTGTATAAATGGGTACCGGCGACAAAATGCTGGGGGTAACCCTGCAATGGACTAGCATCCCATCCAGGGGGGAGTAGCAATATTCCTAGTCGCTTCATGCTACAGAAACCGGGTTAAACTCCGGCCGTGTGGGCCATCTGGCTCGTGTGCGACTTTACTTTACACAGGATAATGGTCAATGAAGGTCATTTCTTTACATGTCATACATCACATAAAATTATGGCTTTTGGGCTTTCTTTCAGATTCCACTAACAATTGAAGGCAATATTGCACAATGCGTGCAACTCATCATCCTTTCCTTTGGTGCTCTCTATCTCTTGAATCTTAAGTGCTACTGGCACTGCTTTAAGTCGCAGCTACACATGCGATTTTTTCCTTGCACAGGTGATGCAATTTTTTACAAAAATTTTTCCAATAAATTTTTGGAAGCCCTAAATTTACAGATAAGGAAAAAAAATACATGTAGTCGCATTCAGGAGATCGTGTTTTATATTTTTCTAAACTGTGGGATTAGTGCTATAAATTGGTGAAACATTTTTTAAATAAATATTGCATGACATACCATAAAAAACCCTGTGATTTCAAGACAAAATCGAATGAAATTGTGAATGAAATGAAACGAATGAAATGTTTCTATAAATCTAGTTCCTTAAATAACTGCTTTGATTTTGGTATGTTTTAATTTTTTCCAGGCTTCACAGTTTCTTCAAAGTGTTGTGTTTCATGCAAATTTTGTGTAAAATGTAATTTGATCGCACATGCTTTTCCAAAACATTTTTTCTGAGGGTCAAAACGTTTGAATGAAACTCATAATTATTTCCTTGAATGAAAATGTCTTTCCATTGAATAAAAGAGTTAAACACTTGTCAGAATTCAGTGATTTTCTGCTTCCGGAAGGCTTGGTGATTTATTTATGACATTTATCCTAATTGCAGCGCCGAGCGCTTGCGCCTGCGAAATATTGTAAACATCACAAAATATTATTTAACCAGCAACCTATTTTTATTGCACCTAGTGTTTTCTAAAATTTCCGACTTTTCCTGTGTACACAGAATGTCATTCTTATCCATAAGGATGATTCACATGTTTTTGTGAATCAAAAAAATCTTGAAAGCAAACAAATTCATCAAGCGCTATTTAAATTAATTATATTTACCCTACTAGCGTGTCTTTTCCGTGATTATTGGCTTCACGAAGAAAACATTCGAACAAGTTTGATTGCAATTTGCCTTTAAGTATTAAATTGAGAAGCTTCTTCCAATTATTTTATATTTCCTTCAAGGTTTAACGCATCAACTAAACAGTACACTAGGAAGAGCGGCATAAAAGTTTGGACATTTGCATAAGCTGTATATTAATAAGCTTATATCAGATTACAGGGAACGTGCACGAAAGCAAAACGATTCTACAAATAGAAAACAATGCGTACTTGCAAAACGTGACATCTATTTTTTTTTGACAAAAGTCTTGTCTTTTTTTTAAATCGGCTGATAATTTTTAACCTTTCCCTGACAATTTGTTGCTGGCAAGAACTCGAACAAGAGCTTTGTTGCAAGGTACCGAAGCACGCTTCCAGTTACGTTAACCACAGCTGACTTTCTCCACATTTGAGTTGTATTTTCTCCCTTTTATCTGGTTTATTCTCTATGAATAATGTGGAACCGACAAAGTTTTAAACCTTAACTTATTGTTTTGAACACAAAGTGTTCTCTTCAAAATCATTTTCAAAAAATCGACCCCTGAGGAAGGATTTTTAGGTCCAGACCCCCCTCCCGCCTGGATTTCCAGAACCCTCAACCTCCCCTCCCGCGAGAATTTCCAGCATGCCATCCGTAGGGGATGGCCAAATAACCCAATGCAACTTAATGATTAAACTGGTTTTGCAAAATTAGCAGTGCTTCTGCAATGACTTTGTTAGTGAGATGAATGTCATGAATGAATGAGTAACTTTATTTAAGCGTCAAATCATGTAGCATATGGGGAATATGTAGCTAAATGTGATTTAGGCAAAGTTAACCTCGAAGCAATTATGGTCAGCAGTTTTCCAGCTATATTGGGGGTGGCCCATCGCCTCTAGCAGGGTCACCTCGTGACACGTATACGCAGTTGCTTGCTTGCAGTTATTCGCAAAGTGTTCTCGCAATAGCCTGCTGTTTGCCTGATATTTGTGCTGTGGTTTGTTCCCATCCCTCCCTCCCTCCCTCTCGAGGTGAGGGTTAGGTAAGTACTGGTCGGTAAGTATTCCACTGAATTGTTCAGTGTGACGGTGCCTGCTTGCAGGGTTGCCATGGATACCTCCTTCTCATGCTAGAGCATTGCCCGGCTCCACCAACTTTGTAGGCACCAGCTCCCAAGCTCACCTATTATGATGAGTTTAACTTATGCTAATTGGGGACACCTAATTATATCTTATACAAGGTATCTATAAATCTAGCTTGATGGTAGGCTTTAGGGTTAGAGTTAAGGCAACTTCTAATTTTTTACTAATTAACAACACGATTTCTGGTAAAATCTGATTGGGTACATTTTTCGATAACATAGCTGTTGACAGATTTCTTAATTTGGGGGTGTCAGATGGCTCGTTAAATGAATATATCAGGCATTCGTTTTTCCCTTTCCACGCTTTCGCCGATTTTCTACCCCCCAAAAAAGAGCATCCGATCTCAGGTTATTCTTTATACCATTGTTCAACTTATTGATATTCTCTGTAGATAAAAAAAACTTTGTAGTCTTCTCACTTCTACTTTATTGACTGATAAAGCAGCATATACTGTACCGCATCATATAATATCAGTATAATTAAATAAATAAATAAATAAGATAAGTTTACTTATACCCCATTCACACCAATGCTTAAACATGCTTAAATGTTATTTAGTTTAAAACAGGTTTAGAAAAATACCTCCTAACCTCCCGTAATATTTGGAGTGAAATCTTTACTAAAAGAAACTTTATTCACTTTATTACCATTCCAGGTAGTTTGAGTCATATGCATTTCAAAACGTTCAAGATAGAGGCTAAAACGTAGTTAAACTAAATAACATTTAAACATGTTTAACCGTTGGTGTGAATAGGGCATTAAACCTGCTTAAACTCTTAAGCTCAAGCTCACTTGAGCTTCGCATTTATTTTTGACAGCACAAAAATAATTTGTACCAACCTTTTTAACTTTTTTCCCTCGGCAGAATGAATATAATCTTTTTCTTCCTCTTTCAGTTTAACATCATCCTTATTTAGAGCATTTTTTTCAGCGCTGTAAGCCTTAGTTGAAGGCTTCCTCTTTGAAAAAGAAAATGATACGCCAATTTTACGTTCGTCGGCCATTTTCTATTTTGTGCCAGTCCTCCTCGACTTATTTTGGCCGATTGGAAACCTAAGTAACCTAAGACAAATTCGTGCCAGTTCTCTACCGTTTGCACATGGTGCAAAAAGCTTGCCAATATACTTGTGTAACTGCGAAAGCCGGCTTTGAATGACAAAATCATGTCATATTGCAGGGAGGAAGGTAAGTTAAGGTTTCGTTAGCCCCCTGTCTAAACCTTTGATAACCCACTTTCGCAATCGCAGGTAAAGACAAACTGATATTCGTCACCGAAGAGGACCATGCTGTTCCTAGCACCGTAATACTTGGAGAAGACGACGACGAAGATGAAATGGAAGGCCTGATCAAAGCAAACGGCGAAATAAACTGGGATTGTCCTTGTTTACAAGGAATGGCTTACGGGCCTTGTGGACAACAGTTTAAGTCGGCGTTCTCTTGTTTTCATTACAGTGAAGTGGATCCCAAGGGGTCGGACTGCATTCCTCAATTTCGTGACATGCAAGAATGTTTCGTGAAATATCCTGAAATTTACGGAAAGGATGATGATCCAGCTCTTGATGATGATGAAGAATCGAAGAAAGATGAATTAGAAAATGCAAGGGCCAGTGAAGATGGAGAAGAAAACAAGGAATCCTCAGAACAAAGGGATAGTTCGCTGAGTGACTTGCAAGATGTCTTAGTTCAACCACATAAACTTACAGAGAGCAGTTCAAATGCAAACTCAAGTTTGAGTTGACCATTTCCTTGTTGTATCATATGAAATCAGGGGCGTAGCTAGGATTTTTCAAAGGGGGCTCACACTGTGTCACACCCAGGGAACTTATCAGATTGTCGCTGTGTTTTACTAAACTTATCTCACAAGGGGGGGTCACAGGCATCCCAGGATCCCCCTAGCTATGCCCCTGTGAAATGATTTTGTTATGTAAATTTTGTGAGATGTTAATATAGTTTATACCGTAGAGTTACTTGGCCCTTCCTTTGAGGTCATCATGACACTAAACAGCTTTCCTACAGTAACATGTTTAATTCACAGCATTCTGAAGTTTAATATGTGGAGTATTTTCTCACTGACTTGATAATACAGTGGAATCCTGTTAATATGTGATCACAAACAGGGCATTAAATGTGGTCATTTTAACAATTCGAGGTGGTTGAAAAAACTATACAAGTCCCTTTTATATCAACTTGCCGCAAAACACTGAAAATTAAACCATACTGATCCGAAAGGAAGACACCAATCACTTTTGTGACTACTGCGCCTGCGCAGCAGTCACTATTGTTATCGTCTGAGTTTTCGGAATGTAAGTATCAATAGAATATTCTTTGGAGCCAATCAGCACACACAAATCTTCATCTTGAGGTCTCACGTGAACACGGTATCATTGATGATTTGCCAATACATGTAGTTCCCGATGACAAAGAAAAACCTCTGATGCCTATTCAATCTCTTTGAACTTAGATCTAATTTGCTCCTTAACTTATTTTGAATTTGTAAATATAGAAATCAAATCAATTTCAAACTCTTGAACAAGAAAGATGCTTTCTTTTGGGAAAAACATGTACATGACCTCTTCGCTTATTGCATTAAATAGTATGTCTGTTTACAGTCTATGTTTTAGTTTCTGTTCTCTCAAGTTTGCCTTTGTGATTAATTGGAAATAATTTCCAGTTTCGTTTCTGTCTGGTTCATTACCATTTTCACTAACCAAAATGGCTAGTGAAAGCCAAAATCTACTAGCCAAAACTGAATTTTTACTAGACTATGTCTAGTTGGCTATCGTTAGTCTCGAGCCCTGTTTTGTTTTGTTTTTTTTTACAACATTTACTTCTCACAGCTTTCATATTTTTTTTTAACCACTCAGATGAAGGGTTGCCTGAGTAATTTTCAGTTTTTAGGTCACTATTTACATAAAAGCCTGTTGACTCTTCAGAGGATAATTGAGCCTCTTCAGAGGTTAATCACCAAGATTTATCATTATTTTAAACATTTGCTTTGATTCTTATTCACAGAATGGTATATATAGGACAATTCTACATTTTGCATTTTTCACCATATACATCTTAGCAGTAGTCACATGCGCCTGTTGGGCGACTACTTTTACAAAATGTATAACAATTGTTTGTACTAAAAATGTTTCATAGCTTGCATGAGTATTGGTGGCAAAGCCACAGATGCAAGCAGAAAAGCTGTGAGCAGAATGGGTAGGAGACTCATCTTTTCCAGGGGAATGGGAAAGAGTCTTTTCCCTTGTGGCTTTGATGCTCGGAAAAAAATCCCCTGCAGCTTTGCAGGTCAAGACCAAGACCCCTCCTGCACCCAACACTAAGTGCTTGTGTGAACAATCCTGTCATCTATGCAAGCTTAATGTTTCACATCTAGTGGTCATATTATGGGGTAAATTTATAAACAAAACAATAGTTTGAGACTCCATTGGTCTTCGGTCACATTAACAGGGTTGTCAGATTAACAGGGCTTTTGTTTAAGAAAATGACTGGGCCATAAAAAGTGGTCATGTGGCAGGGTTCCAGAGGTGGGGAATTCAATAAATAGTTTTATTTTTGAGATAGATGATGGTGCATCATGAGTAATAAATCATTTCAAGGCTGTGCTCCTGGGTCTTTCTGCATGTACTGGTATCCATGAACCACTCATTGTCTTCTATTGTATTTTGGTCTTGTTTTGCATTTGTATTATTGTCGTTCTTTGTTCCTTTTGTTTTACGTAATATGTGACCGGTACATGCAGAATCTACTGTGCTCTTTAAAAAATCATAGGGAGCTATATATTGGAGTTTCACCTGGGGCACCCAGCACTTACACTTTGGGCAAAAAGTAAACAGTTTACTTGAGTTTCTGGACATTTTTCAGTTCCAGAACTTGCAATAGTTGACCACCTCTAAATTATTCAAAATGGCCAACGCTTGAGGTATATTTAGGTGCAAAAGAAGGCCTTCATATTAGATATACTACTCTTCCCAGTAAACCGTGACACCCACAAGTTTATGGCCACCTTCAGCATAACAAATGTATATTGTGATGCTATGAGTCTATTTTAGGTACCGGTAAATGTATCACATGGTACAGACAAATGTACTACTTAATATATATGAGACTCAGCATCACAATAATTGTTACTCTCAAGGTGGCCAAAATATTTCTGGGTGTTGCAGTTTACTGCAAAGACTAGTAAGAGCTCCCTGTGTGGAAGCTGCAGGAAATTAGGGTGAAAACCTTCAAGGGTAGTTTTGATAACC